>CM026395.1:45076836-45128698 GCA_014843695.1 Archivesica marissinica | reverse complement strand
ACATGTCCTTTATGCGAATATGGTTTAGGAAATAGTGAACATGTCCTTTATGTGGATATGGTTTAGGAAATAGTGAACATGTCCTTTATGTGGATATGGTTTAGGAAATAGTGAACATGTCCTTTATGTGGATATGGTTTAGGAAATAGTGAACATGTCCTTTATGTGAATATGGCTTAGGAAATAGTGAACATGTCCTTTATGTGAATATGGCTTAGGAAATAGTGAACATGTCCTTTATGTGGATATGGCTTAGAAAATAGTGAACATGTCCTTTATGTGGATATGGTTTAGGAAATAGTGAACATGTCCTTTATGTGAATATGATTTAGGAAATAGTGAACATGTCCTTTATGTGGATAGGTTTAGGAAATAGTGAACATGTCCTTTATGTGGATATTGTTTAGGAAATAGTGAACATGTCCTTTATGTGGATATGGTTTAGGAAATAGTGAACATGTCCTTTATGTGGATATGGTTTAGGAAATAGTGAACATGTCCTTTATGTGAATATGATTTAGGAAATAGTGAACATGTCCTTTATGTGGATATGATTTAGGAAATAGTGAACATGTCCTTTATGTTGATATGGTTTAGGAAATAGTGAACATGTCCGTTATGTGGATATGGTTTAGGAAATAGTGAACATGTCCTTTATGTGGATATGGTTTAGGAAATAGTGAACATGTCCTTTATGTGGATATGGTTTAGGAAATAGTGAACATGTCCTTTATGTGGATATGGTTTAGGAAATAGTGAACATGTCCTTTATGTGGATATGGTTTAGGAAATAGTGAACATGTCCTTTATGTGGATATGGTTTAGGAAATAGTGAACATGTCCTTTATGTGAATATGATTTAGGAAATAGTGAACATGTCCTTTATGTGAATATGACTTAGGAAATAGTGAACATGTCCTTTATGTGAATATGGTTTAGGAAATAGTGAACATGTCCTTTATGTGGATATGGTTTAGGAAATAGTGAACATGTCCTTATGTGGATATGATTTAGGAAATAGTGAACATGTCCTTTATGTGAATATGATTTAGGAAATAGTGAACATGTCCTTTATGTGAAATGGCTTAGGAAATAGTGAACATGTCCTTTATGTGGATATGGTTTAGGAAATAGTGAACATGTCCTTTATGTGATATGATTTAGGAAATAGTGAACATGTCCTCTATGTGAATATGATTTAGGAAATAGTGAACATGTCCTTTATGTGATATGATTTAGGAAATAGTGAACATGTCCTTTATGTGAATATGGTTTAGGAAATAGTGAACATGTCCTTTATGTGGATATGGTTTAGGAAATAGTGAACATGTCCGTTTTGTGGATATGGTATAGGAAATAGTGAACATGTCCTTTATGTGGATATGGTTTAGGAAATAGTGAACATGTCCTTTATGTGAATATGGCTTAGGAAATAGTGAACATGTCCTTTATGTGAATATGGCTTAGGAAATAGTGAACATGTCCTTTATGTGGATATGGCTTATAAAATAGTGAACATGTCCTAAATGCAGATATTGTTTAGGAAATAGTGAACATGTCCTTTATGTGGATACGGTTTAGGAAATAGTGAACATGTCCTTTATGTGGATATGGTTTAGGAAATAGTGAACATGTCCTTTATGTGAATATGGCTTAGGAAATAGTGAACATGTCCTTTATGTGGATATGGCTTATAAAATAGTGAACATGTCCTATATGCAGATATTGTTTAGGAAATAGTGAACATGTCCTTTATGTGGATACGGTTTAGGAAATAGTGAACATGTCCTTTATGTGGATATGGTTTAGGAAATAGTGAACATGTCCTTTATGTGGATACGGTTTAGGAAATAGTGAACATGTCCTTTATGTGAATATGATTTAGGAAATAGTGAACATGTCCTTTATGTGGATATGGTTTAGGAAATAGTGAACATGTCCTTTATGTGGATATGGTTTAGGAAATAGTGAACATGTCCTTTATGTGGATATGGTTTAGGAAATAGTGAACATGTGCTCTATGTGAATATGATTTAGGAAATAGTGAACATGTCCTTTATGTGAATATGACTTAGGAAATAGTGAACATGTCCTTTATGCAGATATGTTTAGGAAATAGTGAACATGTGCTCTATGTGAATATGATTTAGGAAAAAGTGAACATGTCCTATATGTGAATATGACTTAGGAAATAGAGAACATGTCCTTTATGCAGATATGGTTTAAGAAATAGTGAACATGTCCTTTATGTGAATATGGTTTAGGAAATAGTGAACATGTCCTTTATGTAGATATCGTTTAGGAAATAGTGAACATGTGCTCTATGTGAATATGACTTAGGAAATAGTGAACATGTCCTTTATGTTGATATGGTTTAGGAAATAGTGAACATGTCCTTTATGTGGATATGGCTTAGGAAATAGTGAACATGTCCTTTATGTGGATATGGTTTAGGAAATAGTGAACATGTCCTTTATGTGGATATGATTTAGGAAATAGTGAACATGTCCTTTATGTGGATATGGTTTAGGAAATAGTGAACATGTCCTTTATGTGGATATGGTTTAGGAAATAGTGAACATGTCCTTTATGTGAATATGGTTTAGGAAATAGTGAACATGTCCTTTATGTGAATATGATTTAGGAAATAGTGAACATGTCCTTTATGTGGATATGGTTTAGGAAATAGTGAACATGTCCTTTATGTGGATATGGTTTAGGAAATAGTGAACATGTCCTTTATGTGAATATGGTTTAGGAAATAGTGAACATGTCCTTTATGTGGATATGGTTTAGGAAATAGTGAACATGTCCTTTATGTGGATATGGTTTAGGAAATAGTGAACATGTCCTTTATGTGGATATGGTTTAGGAAATAGTGAACATGTCCTTTATGTGAATATGTTTAGGAAATAGTGAACATGTCCTTTATGTGAATATGATTTAGGAAATAGTGAACATGTCCTTTATGTGGATATGGTTTAGGAAATAGTGAACATGTCCTTTATGTGGATATGGTTTAGGAAATAGTGAACATGTCCTTTATGTTGATATGGTTTAGGAAATAGTGAACATGTCCTTTATGTGGATATGGTTTAGGAAATAGTGAACATGTCCTTTATGTGAATATGATTTAGGAAATAGTGAACATGTCCTTTATGCAGATATGGTTTAGGAAATAGTGAACATGTCCTTTATGTGAATATGGTTTAGGAAATAGTGAACATGTCCTTTATGTGGATATGGTTAGGAAATAGTGAACATGTCCTTTATGTGATATGGTTTAGGAAATAGTGAACATGTCCTTTATGTGGATATGGTTTAGGAAATAGTGAACATGTCCTTTATGTGGATATGGTTTAGGAAATAGTGAACATGTCCTTTATGTGGATATGGTTTAGGAAATAGTGAACATGTCCTTTATGTGGATATGGTTTAGGAAATAGTGAACATGTCCTTATGTGAAATGGTTTAGGAAATAGTGAACATGTCCTTTATGTGAATATGGTTTAGGAAATAGTGAACATGTCCTTTATGCAGATATGGCTTAGGAAATAGTGAACATGTCCTTTATGTGAATATGATTTAGGAAATAGTGAACATGTCCTTTATGTGGATATGGTTTAGGAAATAGTGAACATGCCCTATATGTGGATATGATTTAGAAATAGTGAAAGTCCTTTATAATATTATAGGAACATGAATTCAATGTACATGTCCTTTATGTGGATATGGTTTAGGAAATAGTGAACATGTCCTTTATGTGGATATGGTTTAGGAAATAGTGAACATGTCCTTTATGTGGATATGGTTTAGGAAATAGTGAACATGTCCTTTATGTGGATATGGTTTAGGAAATAGTGAACATGTCCTCTATGTGAATATGATTTAGGAAATAGTGAACATGTGCTCTATGTGAATATGACTTAGGAAATAGTGAACATGTCCTTTATGCAGATATGGTTTAGGAAATAGTGAACATGTCCTTTATGCGGATATGGTTTAGGAAATAGTGAACATGTCCTTTATGTTGATATGGTTTAGGAAATAATGAACATGTCCTTTATGTTGATATGGTTTAGGAAATAGTGAACATGTCCTTTATGTGGATATGGTTTAGAAAATAGTGAACATGTCCTTTATGCAGATATGGCTTAGGAAATAGTGAACATGTCCTTTATGTGGATATGGTTTAGGAAATAGTGAACATGTGTTCTATGTGAAAATGATTTAGGAAATAGTGAACATGTCCTTTATGTGGATATGGCTTAGGAAATAGTGAACATGTCCTTTATGTGAATATGGCTTAGGAAATAGTGAACATGTCCTTTATGTGGATATGGTTTAGAAAATAGTGAACATGTGCTCTATGTGAATATGATTTAGGAAATAGTGAACATGTCCTTTATGCAGATATGGCTTAGGAAATAGTGAACATGTCCTTTATGTGAATATGATTTAGGAAATAGTGAACATGTCCTATATGTGGATATGGTTTAGGAAATAGTGAACATGTCCTTTATGTGGATATGATTTAGAAAATAGTGAACATGTCCTTTATGTGGATATGGTTTAGGAAATAGTGAACATGTCCTTTATGTGGATATGGTTTAGGAAATAGTGAACATGTTCTTTATGTGGATATGGTTTAGGAAATAGTGAACATGTCCTTTATGTGAAAATGATTTAGGAAATAGTGAACATGTGCTCTATGTAAATATGACTTAGGAAATAGTGAACATGTCCTTTATGTGGATATGGTTTAGGAAATAGTGAACATGTCCTTTATGTGGATATGGTTTAGGAAATAGTGAACATGTGCTCTATGTGAATATGGTTTAGGAAATAGTGAACATGTCCTTTATGCGGATATGGTTTAGGAAATAGTGAACATGTCCTTTATGTGGATATGGTTTAGGAAATAGTGAACATGTCCTTTATGTGGATATGGTTTAGGAAATAGTGAACATGTCCTTTATGTGGATATGGTTTAGGAAATAGTGAACATGTCCTTTATGTGGATATGGTTTAGGAAATAGTGAACATGTCCTTTATGTGAATATGATTTAGGAAATAGTGAACATGTCCTTTATGTGAATATGATTTAGGAAATAGTGAACATGTTCTTTATGTTGATATGGCTTAGGAAATAGTGAACATGTCCTTATGTGAATATGATTTAGGAAATAGTGAACATGTCCTTTATGTGGATATGATTTAGGAAATAGTGAACATGTCCTTTATGTGGATATGGTTTAGGAAATAGTGAACATGTCCGTTATGTGGATATGGTTTAGGAAATAGTGAACATGTGCTCTATGTGAATATGGTTTAGGAAATAGTGAACATGTGCTCTATGTGAATATGGTTTAGGAAATAGTGAACATGTCCTTTATGCGGATATTGTTTAGGAAATAGTGAACATGTCCTTTATGTGGATATGGTTTAGGAAATAGTGAACATGTCTTTATGTTGATATGGTTTAGGAAATAGTGAACATGTCCTTTATGTGGATATGGCTTAGGAAATAGTGAACATGTCCTTTATGTGGATATGGCTTAGAAAATAGTGAACATGTCCTTTATGCAGTTATTGTTTAGGAAATAGTGAATATGTCCTTTATCTGGATATTTTCGAAAATAGTGAACATGTGCTCTATGTGAAAGTGATTTAGGAAATAGTGAACACGTCCTTTATGTGAATATGATTTAGGAAATAGTGAACATGTTCTTTATGTTGATATGGCTTAGGAAATAGTGAACATGTCCTTTATGTGAATATGATTTAGGAAATAGTGAACATGTCCTTTATGTGGATATGATTTAGGAAATAGTGAACATGTCCTTTATGTGGATATGGTTTAGGAAATAGTGAACATGTCCTTTATGTGGATATGGTTTAGGAAATAGTGAACATGTCCTTTATGTGGATATGGTTTAGGAAATAGTGAACATGTGCTCTATGTGAAAATGATTTAGGAAATAGTGAACATGTCCTTTATGTGGATATGGCTTAGGAAATAGTGAACATGTCCTTTATGTGAATATGGCTTAGGAAATAGTGAACATGTCCTTTATGTGGATATGGCTTAGAAAATAGTGAACATGTCCTTTATGCAGTTATTGTTTAGGAAATAGTGAATATGTCCTTTATCTGGATATGGTTTCGAAAATAGTGAACATGTGCTCTATGTGAATGTGATTTAGGAAATAGTGAACACGTCCTTTATGTGAATATGATTTAGGAAATAGTGAACATGTTCTTTATGTTGATATGGCTTAGGAAATAGTGAACATGTCCTTTATGTGAATATGATTTAGGAAATAGTGAACATGTCCTTTATGTGGATATGATTTAGGAAATAGTGAACATGTCCTTTATGTGGATATGGTTTAGGAAATAGTGAACATGTCCTTTATGTGGATATGGTTTAGGAAATAGTGAACATGTCCTTTATGTGGATATGGTTTAGGAAATAGTGAACATGTGCTCTATGTGAATATGATTTAGGAAATAGTGAACATGTCCTTTATGTGGATATGGCTTAGGAAATAGTGAACATGTCCTTTATGTGAATATGGCTTAGGAAATAGTGAACATGTTCTTTATGTGGATATGGTTTAGAAAATAGTGAACATGTGCTTTATGTGAAAATGATTTAGGAAATAGTGAACATGTGCTCTATGTAAATATGACTTAGGAAATAGTGAACATGTCCTTTATGTGAATATGGTTTAGGAAATAGTGAACATGTCCTTTATGCAGATATGGTTTAGGAAATAGTGAACATGTCCTTTATGTTGATATGGTTTAGGAAATAGTGAACATGTCCTTTATGTGGAATGGTTTAGAAAATAGTGAACATGTGCTCTATGTGAATATGGTTTAGGAATAGTGAACATGTCCTTATGCGGATATGGTTTAGGAAATAGTGAACATGTCCTTTATGTGGATATGGTTTAGGAAATAGTGAACATGTCTTATGTGGATATGTTTGGAAATAGTGAATGTCCTTTATGTGGATATTGTTAGGAAATAGTGAACATGTCCTTTATGTGGATATGGTTTAGGAAATAGTGAACATGTCCTTTATGTGAATATGATTTAGGAAATAGTGAACATGTCCTTTATGTGAATATGATTTAGGAAATAGTGAACATGTTCTTTATGTTGATATGGCTTAGGAAATAGTGAACATGTCCTTTATGTGAATATGATTTAGGAAATAGTGAACATGTCCTTTATGTGGATATGATTTAGGAAATAGTGAACATGTCCTTTATGTGGATATGGTTTAGGAAATAGTGAACATGTCCGTTATGTGGATATGGTTTAGGAAATAGTGAACATGTGCTCTATGTGAATATGGTTTAGGAAATAGTGAACATGTGCTCTATGTGAATATGGTTTAGGAAATAGTGAACATGTCCTTTATGCGGATATTGTTTAGGAAATAGTGAACATGTCCTTTATGTGGATATGGTTTAGGAAATAGTGAACATGTCCTTTATGTGGATATGGTTTAGGAAATAGTGAACATGTCCTTTATGTGGATATGGCTTAGGAAATAGTGAACATGTCCTTTATGTGGATATGGCTTAGAAAATAGTGAACATGTCCTTTATGCAGTTATTGTTTAGGAAATAGTGAATATGTCCTTTATCTGGATATTTTCGAAAATAGTGAACATGTGCTCTATGTGAAAGTGATTTAGGAAATAGTGAACACGTCCTTTATGTGAATATGATTTAGGAAATAGTGAACATGTTCTTTATGTTGATATGGCTTAGGAAATAGTGAACATGTCCTTTATGTGGATATGGTTTAGGAAATAGTGAACATGTCCTTTATGTGGATATGGTTTAGGAAATAGTGAACATGTGCTCTATGTGAATATGATTTAGGAAATAGTGAACATGTGCTCTATGTAAATATGACTTAGGAAATAGTGAACATGTCCTTTATGTGAATATGACTTAGGAAATAGTGAACATGTCCTTTATGCAGATATGGTTTAGGAAATAGTGAACATGTCCTTTATGCGGATATGGATTAGGAAATAGTGAACATGTCCTTTATGTTGATATGGTTTAGGAAATAATGAACATGTCCTTTATGTTGATATGGTTTAGGAAATAGTGAACATGTCCTTTATGTGGATATGGTTTAGGAAATAGTGAACATGTTCTTTATGTGGATATGGTTTAGAAAATAGTGAACATGTGTTCTATGTGAAAATGATTTAGGAAATAGTGAACATGTCCTTTATGTGGATATGGCTTAGGAAATAGTGAACATGACCTTTATGTGAATATGGCTTAGGAAATAGTGAACATGTCCTTTATGTGGATATGGTTTAGGAAATAATGAACATGTCCTTTATGTTGATATGGTTTAGGAAATAGTGAACATGTCATTTATGTTGATATGGTTTAGAAAATAGTGAACATGTGCTCTATGTAAATATTATTTAGGAAATAGTGAACATGTCCTTTATGTGAATATGGTTTAGGAAATAGTGAACATGTCCTTTATGTGGATATGGTTTAGGAAATAGTGAACATGTTCTTTATGTGGATATAGTTTAGAAAATAGTGAACATGTGCTCTATGTGAAAATGATTTTGGAAATAGTGAACATGTCCTTTATGTGGATATGGTTTAGAAAATAGTGAACATGTGCTCTATGTGAAAATGATTTAGGAAATAGTGAACATGTGCTTTATGTAGATATGACTTAGGAAATAGTGAACATGTCCTTTATGTGAATATGACTTAGGAAATGGTGAACATGTCCTTTATGCAGATATGGTTTAGGAAATAGTGAACATGTCCTTTATGCGGATATGGTTTAGGAAATAATGAACATGTCCGTTATTTTGATATGGTTTAGGAAATAATGAACATGTCCTTTATGTTGATATGGTTTAGGAAATAATGAACATGTCCTTTATGTTGATATGGTTTAGGAAATAGTGAACATGTCCTTTATGTGGATATGGTTTAGAAAATAGTGAACATGTGCTCTATGTGAAAATGATTTAGGAAATAGTGAACACGCCCTTTATGTGAATATGGCTTAGGAAATAGTGAACATGACCTTTATGCAGATATGGCTTAGGAAATAGTGAACATGTCCTTTATGTGGATATGATTTAGGAAATAGTGAACATGTTCTGTATGTGGATATGATTTAGAAAATAGTGAACATGTGTTCTATGTGAAAATGATTTAGGAAATAGTGAACATGTGCTCTATGTAAATATGATTTAGGAAATAGTGAACATGTCCTTTATGTGAATATGGTTTAGGAAATAATGAACATGTCCTTTATGTGAAAATGATTTAGGAAATAGTGAACATGTGCTCTATGTAAATATGACTTAGGAAATAGTGAACATGTCCTTTATGTGAAAATGGTTTAGGAAATAGTGAACATGTCCTTTATGTGGATATGGTTTAGAAAATAGTGAACATGTGTTCTATGTGAAAATGATTTAGGAAATAGTGAACATGTGCTCTATTTAAATATGACTTAGGAAATAGTGAACACGTCCTTTATGTGAATATGGCTTAGGAAATAGTGAACAAGTCCTTTATGCAGATATGGCTTAGGAAATAGTGAACATGTCCTTTATGTGGATATGATTTAGAAAATAGTGAACATGTGTTATATGTGAACATGATTTAGGAAACAGTGAACATGTGCTCTATGTAAATATGATTTAGGAAATAGTGAAATGTCCTTTATGTGAATATGGTTTAGGAATAGTGAACATATCCTTTATGTGGATATGGTTAGGGAAATAGTGAACATGTTCTTTATGTGGTTATGGTTTAGAAAATAGTGAACATGTGCTCTATGTGAAAATTATTTAGGAAATAGTGAACATGTCATTTATGTGAATATGGTTTAGTAAATAGTGAACATGTCCTTTATGTGGATATGGTTTAGGAAATAGTGAACATGTCCTTTATGTGGATATGGTTTAGGAAATAGGAAACATGTCCTATATGTGAATATGGTTTAGGAAATAGTGAACATGTCCTTTATGTGAAAATGGTTTAGGAAATAGTGAACATGTCCTTTATGTGGATATGGTTTAGAAAATAGTGAACATGTGCTATATGTGAAAATGATTTAGGAAATAGTGAACATGTGCTCTATGTAAATATGACTTAGGAAATAGTGAACGTGTCCTTTATGTGGATATGGTTTAGGAAATAGTGAACATGGCCTATATGCAGATATGGTTTAGGAAGTAATGAACATGTCCTTTATGTTGATATGGTTTAGGAAATAGTGAACATGTCCTTTATGTGGATATGGTGTAGAAAATAGTGAACATGTGCTCTATGTGAAAATGATTTTGGAAATAGTGAACATGTTCTTTATGTGGATATGATTTAGAAAATAGTGAACATGTGTTCTATGTGAAATTGATTTAGGAAATAGTGAACACGTCCTTTATGTGAATATGGCTTAGGAAATAGTGAACATGTCCTTTATGCAGATATGGCTTAGGAAATAGTGAACATGTCCTATATGTGGATATGGTTTAGGAAATAGTGAACATGTTCTTTATGTGGATATGGTTTAGAAAATAGTGAACATGTGTTATATGTGAACATGATTTAGGAAATAGTGAAATGTCCTTTATGTGAATATGGTTTAGGAAATAGTGAACATATCCTTTATGTGGATATTGTTAGGGAAATAGTGAACATGTTCTTTATGTGGTTATGGTTTAGAAAATAGTGAACATGTGCTCTATGTGAAAATTATTTAGGAAATAGTGAACATGTGCTCTATGTAAATTTGACATAGGAAATAGTGAACATGTCCTTTATGTGAATATGGTTTAGAAAATAGTGAACATGTCCTTTATGTGGATATGGTTTAGGAAATAGTGAACATGTTCTTTATGTGGATATGGTTTAGAAAATAGTGAACATGTGCTCTATGTGAAAATGATTTATAAAATAGTGAACATGTGCTCTATTTAAATATGACTTAGGAAATAGTGAACATGTCCTTTATGCAGATATGGTTTAGTAAATAATGAACATGTCCTTTATGTTGATATGGTTTAGGAAATAGTGAACATGTCCTTTATGTGGATATTGTTTAGCAAATAGTGAACATGTGCTCTATGTGAAAATGATTTAGGAAATAGTGAACATGTCCTTTATGTGAATATGACTTAGGACATAGTGAACATGTCCTTTATGCAGATATGGTTTAGGAAATAGTGAACATGTCCTTTATGTGGATATGGATTAAGAAATAGTGAAGCTGTCCTTTATGTTAATATGATTTAGGAAATAATGAACATGTCCTTTATGTTCATATGGCTTAGGAAATAGTGAACATGTCCTTGATGTGGATATTGTTTAGAAAATAGTGAACATGTGCTCCATGTTAAAATGATTTAGGAAATAGTGAACATGTCCTTTATGTGAATATGACTTAGGAAATAGTGAACATGTCCTTTATGCAGATATGGCTTAGGAAATAGTGAACATGTCCTTGTTGTGAATATGATTTTGAAATAGTGAACATGTCCTTATGTGGATATGGTTTAAGAAATAGTGAACATGTCCTATATGTGGATATGGTTTAAGAAATAGTGAACATGTCCTATATGTGGATATGGTTTAAGAAATAGTGAACATGTCCTATATGTGGATATGATTTTAAAAAATAGTGAATAGTCCCTTTATAAATAATTCTATATCTAGGATCTACATGTATGATTTTCAAGCCCCGGGTACATGTCCTTTATGTGGATATGGTTTAGGAAATAGTGAACATGTCCTTTATGTGGATATGGTTTAGGAAATAGGAAACATGTCCTATATGTGAATATGGTTTAGGAAATAGTGAACATGTGCTCTATGTAAATATGACTTAGGAAATAGTGAACATGTCCTTTATGTGGATATGGTTTAGGAAATAATGAACATGGCCTATATGCAGATATGGTTTAGGAAGTAATGAACATGTCCTTTATGTTGATATGGTTTAGGAAATAGTGAACATGTCCTTTATGTGGATATGGTTTAGAAAATAGTGAACATGTGCTCTATGTGAAAATGATTTAGGAAATAGTAAACATGTGCTCTATGTGAATATGACTTAGGAAATAGTGATCATGTCCTTTATGCGGATATGGTTTAGGAAATAGTGAACATGTCCTTTATGTGGATATGGTTTAGAAAATAGTGAACATGTGCTCTATGTGAAAATGATTTAGGAAATAGTGAACATGTCCATTATGCAGATATGGTTTAGGAAATAATGAAAATGTCCTTATGCGGATATGGATTAGGAAATAGTGAACATGTCGTTTATGTTGAGATGGCTTAGGAAATAGTGAACATGTGCTTTATGTGAATATGGTTTAGGAAATAGTGAACATATCCTTTATGTGGATATGGTTTAGGAAATAGTGAACATGTTCTTTATGTGGATATAGTTTAGAAAATAGTGAACATGTGCTCTATGTGAAAATGATTTTGGAAATAATGAACATGTGCTCTATGTAAATATGACTTAGGAAATAGTGATCATGTCCTTTATGTGGATATGGTTTAGGAAATAGTGAACAGGTCCTTTATGTTGATATGGTTTAGGAAATAGTGAACATGTCCTTTATGTGGATATGGTTTAGGAAATAGTGAACAGGTCCTTTATGTTGATATGGTTTAGGAAATAGTGAACATGTCCTTTATGTGAAAATGATTTAGGAAATAGTGAACATGTGCTCTATGTAAATATGACTTAGGAACTAGTGAACATGTCCTTTATGCAGATATGGTTTAGGAAATAGTGAACATGTCCTTTATGCGGATATGGATTAGGAAATAGTGATCATGTCCTTTATGCTGATATGGTTTAGGAAATAATGAACATGTCCTTTATGTTGATATGGTTTAGGAAATAATGAACATGTCCTTTATGTTGATATGGTTTAGGAAATAGTGAACATGTCCTTTATGTGGATATGGTTTAGAAAATAGAGAACATGTGCTCTATGTGAAAATGATTTAGGAAATAGTGAACACGTCCTTTATGTGAATATGGCTTAGGAAATAGTGAACATGTCCTTTATGCAGATATGGCTTAGGAAATAGTGAACATGTCCTTTATGTGGATATGGTTTAGGAAATAGTGAACATGTTCTTTATGTGGATATGGTTTAGAAAATAGTGAACATGTGTTATATGTGAACATGATTTAGGAAATAGTGAACATGTGCTCTATGTAAATTTGACTTAGGAAATAGTGAACATGTCCTTTATGTGAATATGGTTTAGGAAATAGTGAACATGTCCCTTATGTGGATATGGTTTAGGAAATAGTGAACATGTGCTCTATGTGAAAATGATTTAGGAAATAGTGAACATGTGCTCTATTTAAATATGACTTAGGAAATAGTGAACATGTCCTTTATGCAGATATGGTTTAGTAAATAATGAACATGTCCTTTATGTTAATATGGTTTAGGAAATAGTGCACATGTCCTTTATGTGGATATGGTTTAGGAAATAGGAAACATGTCCTATATGTGAATATGGTTTAGGAAATAGTGAACATGTCCTTTATGTGAAAATGGTTTAGGAAATAGTGAACATGTCCTTTATGTGGATATGGTTTAGAAAATAGTGAACATGTGCTATATGTGAAAATGATTTAGGAAATAGTGAACATGTGCTCTATGTAAATATGACTTAGGAAATAGTGAACATGTCCTTTATGTGAATATGACTTAGGAAATAGTGAACATGTCCTTTATGCAGATATGGTTTAGGAAATAGTGAACATGTCCTTTATGCGGATATGTTAGGAAATAGTGACATGTCAGTAATTAGGAAATATGAACATGTCCTTTATGTGATATGGTTTAGGAAATAGTGAACATGTCCTTTATGTGATATGGTTTAGGAAATAGTGAACATGTCCTTTATGTGGATATGGTTTAGGAAATAGTGAACATGTCCTTTATGTGGATATGGTTTAGGAAATAGTGAACATGTCCTTTATGTGAATGTTAGAAATAGTGAACAAAAAAAAAACACAGATATGTTAGGAAATAGTGAACATGTCCTTTATGTGATATGGTTTAGGAAATAGTGAACATGTCCTTATGTGGATATGGTTTAGAAATAGTGAACATGTCTTATGTAATGTAGAAATAGACATCTATAATGTTAGGAAATAGTGAACATGTCCTTATGTGATATGGTTTAGGAAATAGTGAACATGTCCTTTATGTGGATATGGTTTAGGAAATAGTGAACATGTCTTATGTGAATGTTTAGGAAATAGTGAACATGTCCTTATGTGATATGGTTAGGAAATAGTGAACATGTCCTTTATGGATATGGTTAGGAAATAGTGAACATGTCCTTTATGTGGATATGGTTAGGAATAGTGAACATGTCCTTTATGTGGATATGGTTAGAAATAGTGAACATGTTTATGTGAAATGATTTAGGAATAGTGAACATGTGCTCTATGTAAATATGATTTAGGAAATAGTGAACATGTCCTTTATGTAATATGGTTTAGGAAATAGTGAACATGTCCTTTATGTGGATATGGTTTAGGAAATAGTGAACATGTTCTTTATGTGGATATGGTTTAGAAAATAGTGAACATGTGCTCTATGTGAAAATGATTTAGGAAATAGTGAACATGTGCTTTATGTAAATATGACTTAGGAAATAGTGAACATGTCCTTTATGCAGATATGGTTTAGTAAATAATGAATATGTCCTTTATGTTGATATGGTTTAGGAAATAGTGAACATGTCCTTTATGTGGATATGGTTTAGCAAATAGTGAACATGTGCTCTATGTGAAAATGATTTAGGAAATAGTGAACATGTCCTTTATGTGAATATGACTTAGGACATAGTGAACATGTCCTTTATGCAGATAAGGTTTAGGAAATAGTGAACATGTCCTTTATGCGGATATGGATTAGGAAATAGTGAACATGTCCTTTATGCAGATATGGCTTAGGAAATAGTGAACATGTCCTTATGCGGATATGGATTAAGAAATAGTGAACCTGTCCTTTATGTTAATATGATTTAGGAAATAATGAACATGTCCTTTATGTTGATATGGCTTAGGAAATAGTGAACATGTCCTTTATGTTGATATGGTTTAGGAAATAATGAACATGTCCTTTATGTTGATATGGTTTAGGAAATAATGAACATGTCCTTTATGTTGATATGGTTTAGGAAATAGTGAACATGTCCTTTATGTGGATATGGTTTAGAAAATAGTGAACATGTGCTCTATGTGAAAATGATTTAGGAAATAGTGAACACGTCCTTTATGTGAATATGGCTTAGGAAATAGTGAACATGTCCTTTATGCAGATATGGCTTAGGAAATAGTGAACATGTCCTTTATACAGATATGGCTTAGGAAATAGTGAACATGTCCTTGTTGTAATGATTTAGGAAATAGTGAACATGTCCTATATGTGGATATGGTTTAAGAAATAGTGAACATGTCCTATAAGTGGATATGATTTAAAAATAGTGAATAGTCCCTTTAAAATAATCTATCTAGGAAAGAGATTAAGCCCCGGATCATGTCCTTTATGTGGATATGGTTTAGGAAATAGTGAACATGTCCTTTATGTGGATATGGTTTAGGAAATAGGAAACATGTCCTATATGTGATATGGTTTAGGAAATAGTGAACATGTATTCTATGTGAAAATAATTTAGGAAATAGTGAACATGTGCTCTATGTAAATATGTCTTAGGAAATAGTGAACATGTCCTTTATGTGAAAATGGTTTAGGAAATAGTGAACATGTCCTTTATGTGGATATGGTTTAGAAAATAGTGAACATGTGCTATATGTGAAAATGATTTAGGAAATAGTGAACATGTGCTCTATGTAAATATGACTTAGGAAATAGTGAACATGTCCTGTATGTGGATATGGTTTAGGAAATAGTGAACATGGCCTATATGCAGATATGGTTTAGGAAATAATGAACATGTCCTTTATGTTGATATGGTTTAGGAAATAGTGAACATGTCCTTTATGTGGATATGGTTTAGAAAATAGTGAACATGTGCTCTATGTGAAAATGATTTAGGAAATAGTGAACATGTGCTCTATGTGAATATGACTTAGGAAATAGTGAACATGTCCTTTATGCGGATATGGTTTAGGAAATAGTGAACATGTCCTTTATGTGGATATGGTTTAGAAAATAGTGAACATGTGCTCTATGTGAAAATGATTTAGGAAATAGTGAACATGTCCTTTATGCAGATATGGTTTAGGAAATAGGAAACATGTCCTATATGTGAATATGGTTTAGGAAATAGTGAACATGTCCTTTATGTGAAAATGGTTTAGGAAATAGTGAACATGTCCTTTATGTGGATATGGTTTAGAAAATAGTGAACATGTGCTATATGTGAAAATGATTTAGGAAATAGTGAACATGTGCTCTATGTAAATATGACTTAGGAAATAGTGAACATGTCCTTTATGTGAATATGACTTAGGAAATGGTGAACATGTCCTTTATGCAGATATGGTTTAGGAAATAGTGAACATGTCCTTTATGCGGATATGGATTAGGAAATAGTGATCATGTCCTTTATGTTGATATGGTTTAGGAAATAATGAACATGTCCTTTATGTTGATATGGTTTAGGAAGTAATGAACATGTCCTTTATGTTGATATGGTTTAGGAAATAGTGAACATGTCCTTTATGTGTATATGGTTTAGAAAATAGTGAACATGTCCTTTATGTGGATATGGTTTAGAAAATAGTGAACATGTGCTCTATGTGAAAATGATTTAGGAAATAGTGAACACGTCCTTTATGTGAATATGACTTAGGAAATAGTGAACATGTCCTTTATGTGAATATGACTTAGGAAATGGTGAACATGTCCTTTATGCAGATATGGTTTAGGAAATAGTGAACATGTCCTTTATGCGGATATGGATTAGGAAATAGTGATCATGTCCTTTATGTTGATATGGTTTAGGAAATAATGAACATGTCCTTTATGTTGATATGGTTTAGGAAATAATGAACATGTCCTTTATGTTGATATGGTTTAGGAAATAGTGAACATGTCCTTTATGTGGATATGGTTTAGAAAATAGTGAACATTTGCTCTATGTGAAAATGATTTAGGAAATAGTGAACACGTCCTTTATGTGAATATGGCTTAGGAAATAGTGAACATGTCCTTTACGCAGATATGGCTTAGGAAATAGTGAACATTTCCTTTATGTGGATATGGTTTAGGAAATAGTGAACATGTTATTTATGTGAATATGGTTTAGAAAATAGTGAACATGTGTTATATGTGAAAATGATTTAGGAAATAGTGAACATGTGCTCTATGTAAATATGATTTAGGAAATAGTGAACATGTCCTTTATGTGAATATGGTTTAGGAAATAGTGAACATATCCTTTATGTGGATATGGTTTAGGAAATAGTGAACATGTTCTTTATGTGGATATGGTTTAGAAAATAGTGAACATGTGCTCTATGTGAAAATGATTTAGGAAATAGTGAACATGTGCTCTATGTAAATATGACTTAGGAAATAGTGAACATGTGTTATATGTGAAAATGATTTAGGAAATAGTGAACATGTGCTCTATGTAAATATGATTTAGGAAATAGTGAACATGTCCTTTATGTGAATATGGTTTAGGAAATAGTGAACATATCCTTTATGTGGATATGGTTTAGGAAATAGTGAACATGTTCTTTATGTGGATATGGTTTAGAAAATAGTGAACATGTGCTCTATGTGAAAATGATTTAGGAAATAGTGAACATGTGCTCTATGTAAATATGACTTAGGAAATAGTGAACATGTCCTTTATGTGAATATGGTTTAGGAAATAGTGAACATGTCCTTTATGTGGATATGGTTTAGGAAATAGTGAACATGTTCTTTATGTGGATATGGTTTAGAAATTAGTGAACATGTGCTCTATGTGAAAATGATTTAGGAAATAGTGAACATGTGCTCTATTTAAATATGACTTAGGAAATAGTGAACATGTCCTTTATGCAGATATGGTTTAGTAAATAATGAATATGTCCTTTATGTTGATATGGTTTAGGAAATAGTGAACATGTCCTTTATGTGGATATGGTTTAGCAAATAGTGAACATGTGCTCTATGTGAAAATGATTTAGGAAATAGTGAACATGTCCTTTATGTGAATATGACTTAGGACATAGTGAACATGTCCTTTATGCAGATATGGTTTAGGAAATAGTGAACATGTCCTTTATGCGGATATGGATTAGGAAATAGTGAACATGTCGTTTATATTGATATGGTTTAGGAAACAATGAACATGTCCTTTATGTGGATATGGTTTAGAAAATAGTGAACATATGCTCTATGTGAAAATGATTTAGGAAATAGTGAACATGTCCTTTATGTGAATATGGTTTAGGAAATAGTGAACATGTCCTTTATGCAGATATGGCTTAGGAAATAGTGAACATGTCCTTATGCGGATATGGATTAAGAAATAGTGAACCTGTCCTTTATGTTAATATGATTTAGGAAATAATGAACATGTCCTTTATGTTGATATGGCTTAGGAAATAGTGAACATGTCCTTTATGTTGATATGGTTTAGGAAATAATGAACATGTCCTTTATGTTGATATGGTTTAGGAAATAATGAACATGTCCTTTATGTTGATATGGTTTAGGAAATAGTGAACATGTCCTTTATGTGGATATGGTTTAGAAAATAGTGAACATGTGCTCTATGTGAAAATGATTTAGGAAATAGTGAACACGTCCTTTATGTGAATATGGCTTAGGAAATAGTGAACATGTCCTTTATGCAGATATGGCTTAGGAAATAGTGAACATGTCCTTTATACAGATATGGCTTAGGAAATAGTGAACATGTCCTTGTTGTGAATATGATTTAGGAAATAGTGAACATGTCCTATATGTGGATATGGTTTAAGAAATAGTGAACATGTCCTATAAGTGGATATGATTTAAAAAAATAGTGAATAGTCCCTTTATAAATAATTCTTATCTAGGATCCAATGTATGATTTTCAAGCCCCGGATTCATGTCCTTTATGTGGATATGGTTTAGGAAATAGTGAACATGTCCTTTATGTGGATATGGTTTAGGAAATAGGAAACATGTCCTATATGTGAATATGGTTTAGGAAATAGTGAACATGTATTCTATGTGAAAATAATTTAGGAAATAGTGAACATGTGCTCTATGTAAATATGTCTTAGGAAATAGTGAACATGTCCTTTATGTGAAAATGGTTTAGGAAATAGTGAACATGTCCTTTATGTGGATATGGTTTAGAAAATAGTGACATACGTCCTTTATGTGAATATGGCTATATGTGAAAATGATTTAGGAAATAGTGAACATGTGCTCTATGTAAATATGACTTAGGAAATAGTGAACATGTCCTGTATGTGGATATGGTTTAGGAAATAGTGAACATGGCCTATATGCAGATATGGTTTAGGAAGTAATGAACATGTCCTTTATGTTGATATGGTTTAGGAAATAGTGAACATGTCCTTTATGTGGATATGGTTTAGAAAATAGTGAACATGTGCTCTATGTGAAAATGATTTAGGAAATAGTAAACATGTGCTCTATGTGAATATGACTTAGGAAATAGTGATCATGTCCTTTATGCGGATATGGTTTAGGAAATAGTGAACATGTCCTTTATGTGGATATGGTTTAGAAAATAGTGAACATGTGCTCTATGTGAAAATGATTTAGGAAATAGTGAACATGTCCTTTATGTAGATATGGTTTAGGAAATAGTGAACATGTCCTTTATGCGGATATGGTTTAGGAAATAGTGAACATGTCCTTTATGTGGATATGGTTTAGGAAATAGTGAACATGTCCTTTATGTTGATATGGTTTAGGAAATAGTGAACATGTCCTTTATGTGGATATGGTTTAGAAAATAGTGAACATGTGCTCTATGTGAAAATGATTTAGGAAATAGTGAACATGTGCTCTATGTAAATATGACTTAGGAAATAGTGAACATGTCCTTTATGTGAATATGACTTAGGAAATGGTAAACATGTCCTTTATGCAGATATGGTTTAGGAAATAGTGAACATGTCCTTTATGCGGATATGGTTTAGGAAATAGTGATCATGTCCTTTATGTTGATATGGTTTAGGAAATAATGAACATGTCCTTTATGTTGATATGGTTTAGGAAATAGTGAACATGTCCTTTATGTGGATATGGTTTAGTAAATAATGAATATGTCCTTTATGTTGATATGGTTTAGGAAATAGTGAACATGTCCTTTATGTGGATATGGTTTAGCAAATAGTGAACATGTGCTCTATGTGAAAATGATTTAGGAAATAGTGAACATGTCCTTTATGTGAATATGACTTAGGACATAGTGAACATGTCCTTTATGCAGATAAGGTTTAGGAAATAGTGAACATGTCCTTTATGCGGATATGGATTAGGAAATAGTGAACATGTCGTTTATATTGATATGGTTTAGGAAACAATGAACATGTCCTTTATGTGGATATGGTTTAGAAAATAGTGAACATATGCTCTATGTGAAAATGATTTAGGAAATAGTGAACATGTCCTTTATGTGAATATGGTTTAGGAAATAGTGAACATGTCCTTTATGCAGATATGGCTTAGGAAATAGTGAACATGTCCTTATGCGGATATGGATTAAGAAATAGTGAACCTGTCCTTTATGTTAATATGATTTAGGAAATAATGAACATGTCCTTTATGTTGATATGGCTTAGGAAATAGTGAACATGTCCTTTATGTTGATATGGTTTAGGAAATAATGAACATGTCCTTTATGTTGATATGGTTTAGGAAATAATGAACATGTCCTTTATGTTGATATGGTTTAGGAAATAGTGAACATGTCCTTTATGTGGATATGGTTTAGAAAATAGTGAACATGTGCTCTATGTGAAAATGATTTAGGAAATAGTGAACACGTCCTTTATGTGAATATGGCTTAGGAAATAGTGAACATGTCCTTTATGCAGATATGGCTTAGGAAATAGTGAACATGTCCTTTATACAGATATGGCTTAGGAAATAGTGAACATGTCCTTGTTGTGAATATGATTTAGGAAATAGTGAACATGTCCTATATGTGGATATGGTTTAAAAAAATAGTGAATAGTCCCTTTATAAATAATTCTTATCTAGGATCCAATGTATGATTTTCAAGCCCCGGATTCATGTCCTTTATGTGGATATGGTTTAGGAAATAGTGAACATGTCCTTTATGTGGATATGGTTTAGGAAATAGGAAACATGTCCTATATGTGAATATGGTTTAGGAAATAGTGAACATGTATTCTATGTGAAAATAATTTAGGAAATAGTGAACATGTGCTCTATGTAAATATGTCTTAGGAAATAGTGAACATGTCCTTTATGTGAAAATGGTTTAGGAAATAGTGAACATGTCCTTTATGTGGATATGGTTTAGAAAATAGTGACATACGTCCTTTATGTGAATATGGCTATATGTGAAAATGATTTAGGAAATAGTGAACATGTGCTCTATGTAAATATGACTTAGGAAATAGTGAACATGTCCTGTATGTGGATATGGTTTAGGAAATAGTGAACATGGCCTATATGCAGATATGGTTTAGGACGTAATGAACATGTCCTTTATGTTGATATGGTTTAGGAAATAGTGAACATGTCCTTTATGTGGATATGGTGTAGAAAATAGTGAACATGTGCTCTATGTGAAAATGATTTTGGAAATAGTAAACATGTGCTCTATGTGAATATGACTTAGGAAAGAGTGATCATGTCCTTTATGCGGATATGGTTTAGGAAATAGTGAACATGTCCTTTATATGGATATGGTTTAGAAAATAGTGAACATGTGCTCTATGTGAAAATGATTTAGGAAATAGTGAACATGTCCTTTATGCAGATATGGTTTAGGAAATAATGAACATGTCCTTATGCGGATATGGTTTAGGAAATAGTGAACATGTCCTTTATGCAGATATTGTTTAGGAAATAATGAACATGTCCTTTATGTTGATATGATTTAGGAAATAGTGAACATGTCCTTTATGTGGATATGGTTTAGAAAATAGTGAACATGTGCTCTATGTGAAAATGATTTAGGAAATAGTGAACATGTGCTCTATGTAAATATGACTTAGGAAATAGTGAACATGTCCTTTATGTGAATATGACTTAGGAAATGGTAAACATGTCCTTTATGCAGATATGGTTTAGGAAATAGTGAACATGTCCTTTATGCGGATATGGTTTAGGAAATAGTGATCATGTCCTTTATGTTGATATGGTTTAGGAAATAATGAACATGTCCTTTATGTTGATATGGTTTAGGAAATAGTGAACATGTCCTTTATGTGGATATGGTTTAGAAAATAGTGAACATGTGCTCTATGTGAATATGATTTAGGAAATAGTGAACACGTCCTTTATGTGAATATGGCTTAGGAAATAGTGAACATGTCCTTTATGCAGATATGGCTTAGGAAATAGTGAACATGTCCTTTATGTGGATATGGTTTAGGAAATAGTGAACATGTTCTTTATGTGGATATGGTTTAGAAAATAGTGAACATGTGTTATATGTGAAAATGATTTAGGAAATAGTGAACATGTGCTCTATTTAAATATGATTTAGGAAATAGTGAACATGTCCTTTATGTGAATATGGTTAAGGAAATAGTGAACATATCCTTTATGTGGATATGGTTTAGGAAATAGTGAACATGTTCTTTATGTGGATATGGTTTAGAAAATAGTGAACATGTGCTCTATGTGAAAATGATTTAGGAAATCGTGAACATGTGCTCTATGTAAATATGACTTAGGAAATAGTGAACATGTCCTTTATGTGAATATGGTTTAGGAAATAGTGAACATGTCCTTTATGTGGATATGGTTTAGGAAATAGTGAATATGTCCTTTATGTGGATATGGTTTAGAAAATAGTGAACATGTGCTCTATGTGAAAATGATTTAGGAAATAGTGAACATGTGCTCTATTTAAATATGACTTAGGAAATTGTGAACATGTCCTTTATGCAGATATGGTTAAGTAAATAATGAACATGTCCTTTATGTTGATATGGTTTAGGAAATAGTGAACATGTCTTTTATGTGTATATGGTTTAGCAAATAGTGAACATGTGCTCTATGTGAAAATGATTTAGGAAATAGTGAACATGTCCTTTATGTGAATTTGACTTAGGACATAGTGAACATGTCCTTTATGCAGATATGGTTTAGGAAATAGTGAACATGTCCTTTATGCGGATATGGATTAGGAAATAGTGAACATGTCGTTTATGATGATATGGTTTAGGAAATAATGAACATTTCCTTTATGTTGATATGGTTTATGAAATACTGAACATGTCCTTTATGTGAATATGGTTTAGGAAATAGTGAACATGTCCTATATGTGGATATGGTTTAAGAAATAGTGAAAATGTCCTATAAGTTGATATGATTTAAAAAAAATAGTGAATAGTCCCTTTATAAATAATTCTTATCTAGGATCTACATGTATGATTTTCAAGCCCCGGGTACATGTCCTTTATGTGGATATGATTTAGGAAATAGTGAACATGTCCTTTATGCGGATATGGATTAGGAAATAGTGAACATGTCGTTTATGATGATATGGTTTAGGAAATAATGAACATGTCCTTTATGTTGATATGGTTTATGAAATACTGAACATGTCCTTTATGTGAATATGGTTTAGGAAATAGTGAACATGTCCTTTATGCAGATATGGTTTAGTAAATAATGAACATGTCCTTTATGTTGATATGGTTTAGGAAATAGTGAACATGTCCTATATGTAGATATGGTTTAAGAAATAGTGAAAATGTCCTATAAGTTGATATGATTTAAAAAAATAGTGAATAGTCCCTTTATAAATAATTCTTATCTAGGATCTACATGTATGATTTTCAAGCCCCGGGTACATGTCCTTTATGTGGATATGATTTAGGAAATAGTGAACATGTCCTTTATGTGGATATGGTTTAGGAAATAGGAAATATGTCCTATATGTGAATATGGTTTAGGAAATAGTGAACATGTCCTTTATATGAATATGACTTAGGAAATAGTGAACATGTCATTCATGCAGATATGGTTTTGGAAATAGTGAACATGTCCTTTATGCGGATATGGATTAGGACATAGTGAACATGTCCTTTATGCAGATATGGTTTAGGAAATAGTGAACATGTCCTTTATGCGGATATGGATTAGGAAATAGTGAACATGTCGTTTATGTTGATATGGTTTAGGAAATAATGAACATGTCCTTTATGTTGATATGGTTTAGGAAATAGTGAACATGTCCTTTATGCAGATATGGTTTAGGAAATAGTGAACATGTCCTTTATGTGAATATGGTTTAGGAAATAGTGAACATGTCCTTTATGCAGATATGGTTTAGGAAATAGTGAACATGTCCTTATGTGGATATGGATTAAGAAATAGTGACACTGTCCTTTATGTTGATATGGTTTAGGAAATAATGAACATGTCCTTTATGTTGATATGGCTTAGGAAATAGTGAGCATGTCCTTTATGTGGATATTGTTTAGATAATAGTGAACATGTGCTCTATGTTAAAATGATTTTGGAAATAGTGAACATGTCCTTTATGTGAATATGACTTAGGAAATAGTGAACATGTCCTTTATGCAGATATGGCTTAGGAAATAGTGAACATGTCCTTTATGTGAATATGATTTAGGAAATAGTGAACATGTCCTATATGTGGATATGGTTTAAGAAATAGTGAACATGTCCTATATGTGGATATGATTTAAAAAAATAGTGAATAGTCCCTTTATAAATAATTCTTTTCTAGGATCTACATGTATGATTTTCAAGCCTCGGGTACATATCCTTTATGTGGATATGGTTTAGGAAATAGTGAACATGTCCTTTATGTGGATATGGTTTAGGAAATAGGGAACATGTCCTATATGTGAATATGGTTTAGGAAATAGTGAACATGTGCTCTATGTGAAAATGATTTAGGAAATAGTGAACCTGTCCTTTATGTTGATATGGTTTAGGAAATAATGAACATGTCCTATATGTTGATATGGCTTAGGAAATAGTGAACATGTCCTTTATGTGGATATTGTTTAGAAAATAGTGAACATGTGCTCTATGTTAAAATGATTTAGGAAATAGTGAACATGTCCTTTATGCAGATATGGCTTAGGAAATAGTGAACATGTCCTTTATATGAATATGATTTAGGAAATAGTGAACATGTCCTATATGTGGATATGGTTTAGAAAATAGTGAACATGTGCTCTATGTGAAAATGATTTAGGAAATAGAGAACATGTGCTCAATGTAAATATGATTTAGGAAATAGTGAACATGTCCTGTATGTGAATATGGTTTAGGAAATAGTGAACATATCCTTTATGTGGATATGGTTTAGGAAATAGTGAA
Organism: Archivesica marissinica; assembly: GCA_014843695.1. Classification (NCBI taxonomy): domain Eukaryota; kingdom Metazoa; phylum Mollusca; class Bivalvia; order Venerida; family Vesicomyidae; genus Archivesica; species Archivesica marissinica. Next base: position 45,103,131 of record CM026395.1, on the reverse strand, counting down.
CATGTTCTTTATGTGGATATAGTTTAGAAAATAGTGAACATGTGCTCTATGTGAAAATGAGTTTGGAAATAGTGAACATGTGCTCTATGTAAATACGACTTAGGAAATAGTGAACATGTCCTTTATGTGGATATGGTTTAGGAAATAGTGAGCATGTCCTTTATGCAGATATGGTTTAGGAAATAATGAACATGTCCTTTATGTTGATATGGTTTAGGAAATAGTGAACATGTCCTTTATGTGGATATGGTTTAGAAAATAGTGAACATGTGCTCTATGTGAACATGATTTAGGAAATAGTGAACATGTTCTCTATGTAAATATGACTTAGGAAATAGTGAACATGTCTTTTATGTGAATATGACTTAGGAAATGGTGAACATGTCCTTTATGCAGATATGGTTTAGGAAGTAGTGAACATGTCCTTTATGCAGATATGGTTTAGGAAATAATGAACATGTCCTTTATGTTGATATGGTTTAGGAAATAGTGAACATGTCCTTTATGTGGATATTGTTTAGAAAATAGTGAACATGTGCTCTATGTTAAAATGATTTAGGAAATAGTGAACATGTCCTTTATGTGAATATGACTTAGGAAATAGTGAACATGTCCTTTATGCAGATATGGCTTAGGAAATAGTGAACATGTCCTTTATGTGAATATGATTTAGGAAATAGTGAACATGTCATATATGTGGATATGGTTTAGAAAATAGTGAACATGTGTTCTATGTGAAAATGATTTAGGAAATAGTGAACATGTGCTCTATGTAAATATGATTTAGGAAATAGTGAACATGTCCTTTATGTGAATATTGTTTAGGAAATAGTGAACATATCCTTTATGTGGATATGGTTTAGGAAATAGTGACCATGTTCTTTATGTGGATATAGTTTAGAAAATAGTGAACCTGAGCTCTATGTGAAAATGATTTTGGAAATAGTGAACATGTGCTCTATGTAAATATGTCCTTTATGTGAATATGGTTTAGGAAATAGTGAACATGTCCTTTATGACGATATGGTTTAGAAAATAGTGAACATGTGCTCTATGTGAACATGATTTAGGAAATAGTGAACATGTTCTCTATGTGAATATGACTTAGGAAATGGTGAACATGTCCTTTATGCAGATATGGTTTAGGAAAGAGTGAACATGTCCTTTATGTGGATATGACTTAGGAAATAATGAACATGTCCTTTATGTGAATATGACTTAGGAAATGGTGAACATGTCCTTTATGCAGATATGGTTTAGGAAAGAGTGAACATGTCCTTTATGCGGATATGGATTAGGAAATAGTGATCATGTCCTTTATGTTGATATGGTTTAGGAAATAATGAACATGTCCTTTATGTTGATATGGTTTAGGAAATAATGAACATGTCCTTTATGTTGATATGGTTTAGGAAATAGTGAACATGTCCTTTATGTGGATATGGTTTAGAAAATAGTGAACATGTGTTATATGTGAAAATGATTTAGGAAATAGTGAACATGTGCTCTATGTAAATATGATTTAGGAAATAGTGAACATGTCCTTTATGTAAATATGGTTTAGGATATAGTGAACATATCCTTTACGTGGATATGGTTTAGTAAATAGTGAACATGTGCTCTATGTGAAAATGATTTAGGAAATAGTGAACATGTGCTCTATGTAAATATGACTTAGGAAATAGTGAACATGTCCTTTATGTGAATATGGTTTAGTAAATAGTGAACATGTCCTTTATGTGGATATGGTTTAGGAAATAGTGAACATGTTCTTTATGTGGATATTGTTTAGAAAATAGTGAACATGTGCTCTATGTGAAAATGATTTAGGAAATAGTGAACATGTGCTCTATTTAAATATTACTTAGGAAATAGTGAACATGTCCTTTATGCAGATATGGTTTAGTAAATAATGAACATGTCCTTTATGTTGATATGGTTTAGGAAATAGTGAACATGTCCTTTATGTGGATATGGTTTAGCAAATAGTGAACATGTGCTCTATGTGAAAATGATTTAGGAAATAGTGAACATGTCCTTTATGTGAATGTGACTTAGGACATAGTGAACATGTCCTTTATGCAGATATGGTTTAGGAAATAGTGAACATGTCCTTTATGCGGATATGGATTAGGAAATAGTGAACATGTCGTTTATGTTGATATGGTTTAGGAAATAATGAACATGTCCTTTATGTTGATATGGTTTAGCAAATAGTGAACATGTCCTTTATGTGGATATGATTTAGAAAATAATGAACATATGCTCTATGTGAAAATGATTTAGGAAATAGTGAACATGTCCTTTATGTGAATATGGTTTAGGAAATAGTGAACATGTCCTTTATGCAGATATGCTTTAGGAAATAGTGAACATGTCCTTATGCGGATATGGATTAAGAAATAGTGAACCTGTCCTTTATGTTAATATGATTTAGGAAATAATGAACATGTCCTTTATGTTGATATTGTTTAGAAAATAGTGAACATGTGCTCTATGTTAAAATGATTTAGGTAATAGTGAACATGTCCTTTATGTGGATATGATTTAGGAAATAGTAAACATATGCTCTATGTAAATATGACTAAGGAAATAGTGAACATGTCCTTTATGTGAATATGGTTTAGGAAATAGTGAACATGTCATTTATGCAGATATGGTTTAGGAAATAGTGAACAGGTCCTTTATGTGGATATGGTTTAGAAAATAGTGAACATGTGCTCTATGTGAAAATGATTTAGGAAATAGTGAACATCTCCTTTATGTGAATATGGTTTAGGAAATAGTGAACATGTTCTTTATGTGGATATGGTTTAGAAAATAGTGAACATGTGCTATATGTGAAAATGATTAAGGAAATAGTGAACATGTCCTTTATGTGGATATTGTTTAGAAAATAGTGAACATGTGCTCTATGCTAAAATGATTTTGGAAATAGTGAACATGTCCTTTATGTGAATATGATTTAGGAAATAGTGAACATGTCCTTTATGTGGATATGGTTTAGGAAATATTGAACATGTCCTTTAGGTGGATATGGTTTAGAAAATAGTGAACATGTGCTCTATGTGAAAATGATTTAGGAAATAGTGAACATGTCCTTTATGTGAATATGGTTTAGGAAATAGTGAACATGTCCATTATGCAGATATGGTTTAGGAAAGAGTGAACATGTCCTTATGCGGATATGGATTAGGAAATAGTGAACATGTCCTTTATGTTGATATGGCTTAGGAAATAGTGGACATATCATTTATGCAGATATGGCTTAGGAAATAGTGAACATGTTCTATATGCAGATATGGTTTAGGAAGTAATGAACATGTCCTTTATGTGGATATGATTTAGGAAATAGTAAAAATGTGCTCTATGTAAATATGACTCAGGAAATAGTGAACATGTCCTTTATGTGAATATGACTTAGGAAATAGTGAACATGTCATTTATGCAGATATGGTTTAGGAAATAGTGAACATGTCCTTTATGTGGATATGGTTTAGGAAATAGTGACCATGTTCTTTATGTGGATATAGTTTAGAAAATAGTGAACCTGAGCTCTATGTGAAAATGATTTTGGAAATAGTGAACATGTGCTCTATGTAAATATGTCCTTTATGTGAATATGGTTTAGGAAATAGTGAACATGTCCTTTATGTGGATATGGTTTAGAAAATAGTGAACATGTGCTCTATGTGAACATGATTTAGGAAATAGTGAACATGTTCTCTATGTGAATATGACTTAGGAAATGGTGAACATGTCCTTTATGCAGATATGGTTTAGGAAAGAGTGAACATGTCCTTTATGTGGATATGACTTAGGAAATAATGAACATGTCCTTTATGTGAATATGACTTAGGAAATGGTGAACATGTCCTTTATGCAGATATGGTTTAGGAAATAGTGAACATGTCCTTTATGCGGATATGGATTAGGAAATAGTGATCATGTCCTTTATGTTGATATGGTTTAGGAAATAATGAACATGTCCTTTATGTTGATATGGTTTAGGAAATAATGAACATGTCCTTTATGTTGATATGGTTTAGGAAATAGTGAACATGTCCTTTATGTGGATATGGTTTAGAAAATAGTGAACATGTGTTATATGTGAAAATGATTTAGGAAATAGTGAACATGTGCTCTATGTAAATATGATTTAGGAAATAGTGAACATGTCCTTTATGTAAATATGGTTTAGGATATAGTGAACATATCCTTTACGTGGATATGGTTTAGTAAATAGTGAACATGTGCTCTATGTGAAAATGATTTAGGAAATAGTGAACATGTGCTCTATGTAAATATGACTTAGGAAATAGTGAACATGTCCTTTATGTGAATATGGTTTAGTAAATAGTGAACATGTCCTTTATGTGGATATGGTTTAGGAAATAGTGAACATGTTCTTTATGTGGATATTGTTTAGAAAATAGTGAACATGTGCTCTATGTGAAAATGATTTAGGAAATAGTGAACATGTGCTCTATTTAAATATTACTTAGGAAATAGTGAACATGTCCTTTATGCAGATATGGTTTAGTAAATAATGAACATGTCCTTTATGTTGATATGGTTTAGGAAATAGTGAACATGTCCTTTATGTTGATATGGTTTAGGAAATAATGAACATGTCCTTTATGTTGATATGGTTTAGCAAATAGTGAACATGTCCTTTATGTGGATATGATTTAGAAAATAATGAACATATGCTCTATGTGAAAATGATTTAGGAAATAGTGAACATGTCCTTTATGTGAATATGGTTTAGGAAATAGTGAACATGTCCTTTATGCAGATATGCTTTAGGAAATAGTGAACATGTCCTTATGCGGATATGGATTAGGAAATAGTGAACATGTCCTTTATGTTAATATGATTTAGGAAATAATGAACATGTCCTTTATGTTGATATTGTTTAGAAAATAGTGAACATGTGCTCTATGTTAAAATGATTTAGGAAATAGTGAACATGTCCTTTATGTGGATATGATTTAGGAAATAGTAACATATCTCTATGTAATATGACTTAGGAAATAGTGAACATGTCCTTTATGTGAATATGGTTTAGGAAATAGTGAACATGTCCTTTATGCAGATATGGTTTAGGAAATAGTGAACATGTTCTTTATGTGGATATGGTTTAGAAAATAGTGAACATGTGCTATATGTGAAAATGATTAAGGAAATAGTGAACATGTCCTTTATGTGGATATTGTTTAGAAAATAGTGAACATGTGCTCTATGCTAAAATGATTTTGGAAATAGTGAACATGTCCTTTATGTGAATATGATTTAGGAAATAGTGAACATGTCCTTTATGTGGATATGGTTTAGGAAATATTGAACATGTCCTTTAGGTGGATATGGTTTAGAAAATAGTGAACATGTGCTCTATGTGAAAATGATTTAGGAAATAGTGAACATGTCCTTTATGTGAATATGGTTTAGGAAATAGTGAACATGTCCATTATGCAGATATGGTTTAGGAAAGAGTGAACATGTCCTTATGCGGATATGGATTAGGAAATAGTGAACATGTCCTTTATGTTGATATGGCTTAGGAAATAGTGGACATATCATTTATGCAGATATGGCTTAGGAAATAGTGAACATGTTCTATATGCAGATATGGTTTAGGAAGTAATGAACATGTCCTTTATGTGGATATGATTTAGGAAATAGTAAAAATGTGCTCTATGTAAATATGACTCAGGAAATAGTGAACATGTCCTTTATGTGAATATGACTTAGGAAATAGTGAACATGTCATTTATGCAGATATGGTTTAGGAAATAGTGAACATGTCCTTTATATGGATATGGTTTAGAAAATAGTGAACATGTGCTCTATGTGAAAATGATTTAGGAAATAGTGAACATGTACTTTATGCAGATATGGTTTAGGAAATAGTGAACATGTCCTTATGCCGATGTGGATTAGGAAATAGTGAACATGTCCTTTATGTTGATATGGTTTAGGAAATAATGAACATATCCTTTATGTTGATATGGCTTAGGAAATAGTGAACATGTCCTTTATGTGGATATTGTTTAGAAAATAGTGAACATGTGCTCTATGCTAAAATGATTTAGGAAATAGTGAACATGTCCTTTATGTGAATATGGTTTAGGAAATAGTGAACATGTCCTTTATGTGGATATGGTTTAGAAAATAGTGAACATGTCCTTTATGTGGATATGGTTTTGGAAATAGTGAACATATCCTTTATGTGAATATGGCTTAGGAAATAGTGAACATGTCCTTTATGTCAATATGGCTTAGGAAATAGTGAACATGTCCTTTATGTGAATATGGCTTAGGAAATAGTGAACATGTCCTTTATGCAGATATGGTTTAGGAAATAGTGAACATGTCCTTTATGTAATATGACTTAGGAAATAGTGAACATGTCCTTTATGTGAATATGACTTAGGAAATAGTGAATATTCCTTTATGCAGATATGGTTTAGGAAATAGTGAACATGTCCTTTATGTTGATATGGTTTAGGAAATAATGAACATGTCCTTTATGTTGATATGGTTTAGGAAATAGTGAACATGTCCTTTATGTGGATTTGGTTTAGAAAATAGTGAACATGTGCTCTATGTGAAAATGATTTAGGAAATAGTGAACATATCCTTTATGTGAATATGACTTAGGAAATAGTGAATATGTCCCTTATGCAGATATGGTTTGGGAAAGAGTGAACATGTGCTCTATGTGAATATGACTTAGGAAATAGTGAACATGTCCTTTATGTGAATATGATTTAGGAAATAGTGAACATGTTCTTTATGTGAATATCGTTTAGGAAATAGTGAACATGTCCTTTATGCAGATATGGTTTAGGAAATAGTGAACATGTCCTTATGCGGATATGGATTAGGAAATAGAGAACATGTCCTTTATGTTGGTATGGTTTAGGAAATAATGAACATGTCCTTTATGTTGATATGGCTTAGGAAATAGTGGACATATCCTTTATGCAGATATTGCTTAGGAAATAGTGAACATGTTCTATATGAAGATATGGTTTAGGAAGTAATAAACATGTCCTTTATGTGGATATGATTTAGGAAATAGTAAACATGTGCTCTATGTAAATATGACTCAGGAAATAGTGAACATGTCATTTATGCAGATATGGTTTAGGAAATAGTGAACATGTCCTTTATGTGGATATGGTTTAGAAAATAGTTAACATGTGCTCTATGTGAAAATGATTTAGGAAATAGTGAACATGTCCTTTATGCAGATATGGTTTAGGAAATAGTGAACATGTCCTTATGCCGATGTGGATTAGGAAATAGTGAACATGTCCTTTATGTTGATATGGTTTAGGAAATAGTGAACATGTGCTCTATGTGAATATGACTTAGGAAATAGTGAACATGTCCTTTATGTGAATATGATTTAGGAAATAGTGAACATGTTCTTTATGTGAATATCGTTTAGGAAATAGTGAACATGTCCTTTATGCAGATATGGTTTAGGAAATAGTGAACATGTCCTTATGCGGATATGGATTAGGAAATAGAGAACATGTCCTTTATGTTGGTATGGTTTAGGAAATAATGAACATGTCCTCTATGTTGATATGGCTTAGGAAATAGTGGACATATCCTTTATGCAGATATTGCTTAGGAAATAGTGAACATGTTATATATGCAGATATGGTTTAGGAAGTAATGAACATGTCCTTTATGTGGATATGATTTAGGAAATAGTAAACATGTCCTTTATGTGAATATGACTTAGGAAATAGTGAACATGTCATTTATGCAGATATGGTTTAGGAAATAGTGAACATGTCCTTTATGTGGATATGGTTTAGAAAATAGTGAACATGTGCTCTATGTGAAAATGATTTAGGAAATAGTGAACATGTCCTTTATGCAGATATGGTTTAGGAAATAGTGAACATGTCCTTATGCCGATGTGGATTAGGAAATAGTGAACATGTCCTTTATGTTGATATGGTTTAGGAAATAATGAACATGTCCTTTATGTTGATATGGCTTAGGAAATAGTAAACATGTCCTTTTTGTGGATATTGTTTAGAAAATTGTGAACATGTGCTCTATGCTAAAATGATTTAGGAAATAGTGAACATGTCCTTTATGTGAATATGGTTTAGGAAATAGTGAACATGTCCTTTATGTGGATACGGTTTAGGAAATAGTGAACATGTCCTTTATGTGGATATGGTTTGGAAATAGTGAACATATCCTTTATGTGAATATGGCTTAGGAAATAGTGAACATGTCCTTTATGTCAATATGGCTTAGGAAATAGTGAACATGTCCTCTATGTGAATATGGCTTAGGAAATAGTGAACATGTCCTTAATGCAGATATGGTTTAGGAAATAGTGAACATGTCCTTTATGTAAATATGACTTAGGAAATAGTGAACATGTCCTTTATGTGAATATGACTTAGGAAATAGTGAATATTTCCTTTATGCAGATATGGTTTAGGAAATAGTGAGCATGTCCTTTATGTTGATATGGTTTAGGAAATAATGAACATGTCCTTTATGTTGATATGGTTTAGGAAATAGTGAACATGTCCTTTATGTGGATTTGGTTTAGAAAATAGTGAACATGTGCTCTATGTGAAAATGATTTAGGAAATAGTGAACATGTCCTTTATGTGAATATGACTTAGGAAATAGTGAATATGTCCTTTATGCAGATATGGTTTAGGAAATAGTGAACATGTGCTCTATGTGAATATAACTTAGGAAATAGTGAACATGTCCTTTATGTGAATATGATTTAGGAAATAGTGAACATGTCCTTTATGTGGATATGGTTATGGAAATAGTGAACATGTCCTTTATGTGAATATGGTATAGGAAATAGCGAACATGTCCTTTATGTGGATATGGTTTAGGAAATAGTGAACATGTGTTCTATGTGAATATGGTTTAGGAAATAGTGAACATGTCCTTTATGCGGATAGGGTTTATGAAATAGTGAACATGTCCTTTATGTTGATATGGCTTAGGAAATAGTGAACATGTCCTTTATGTGGATATTGTTTAGAAAATAGTGAACATGTGCTCTATGCTAAAATGATTTAGGAAAGAGTGAACATGTCCTTTATGTGAATATGACTTAGGAAATAGTGGACATGTCCTTTATGCATTTATGGCTTAGGAAATAGTGAACATGTGCTTTATGTGAATATGATTTAGGAAATAGTGAACATGTCCTATATGTGGATATGGTTTAAAGAAATAGTGAACATGCCCTATATGTAGATATGATTTAAAAAAATAGTGAATAGTCCCTTTATAAATAATTCTTTTCTAGGATCTACATGTATGATTTTCAAGCCCCGGGTACATGTCCTTTATGTGGATATGGTTTAGGAAATAGTGAACATGTCCTTTATGTGGATTTGATTTAGGAAATAGTGAACATGTCCTATATGTGAATATGGTTTAGGAAATAGTGAACATGTCCTTTATGTGGATATGGTTTAGGAAATAGTGAACATGTCCTTTATGTGGATATGGTTTAGGAAAGAGTGAACATGTGCTCTATGTGAATATGATTTAGGAAATAGTGAACATGTCCTTTATGTGAATATGACTTAGGAAATAGTGAACATGTCCTTTATGCAGACATGGTTTAGGAAATAGTGAACATGTCATTTATGCGGATATGGATTAAGAAAGAGTGAACATGTCCTTTATGTGGATATGGTTTAGGAAATAGTGAACATGTCCTTTATGCAGATATGGTTTAGGAAAAATGAACATGTCCTTTATGTTGATATGGTTTAGGAAATAGTGAACCTGTCCTTTTATGTGGAGATGGTTTAGGAAATAGTGAACATGTCCTTTATGTGGATATGGCTTAGGAAATAGTGAACATGACCTTTATGTGAATATGGCTTAGGAAATAGTGAACATGTTCTTTATGTGGATATGGTTTAAGAAATAATGAACATGTCCTTTATGAGATATGATTTAGGAAATAGTGAACATGTCCTTTATGTGGATATGGTTTAGGAAATAGTGAACATGTTCTATATGTGAATATGGTTTAGGAAATAGTGAACATGTGCTCTATGTGAAAATGATTTAGGAAATAGTGAACATGTGCTCTATGTAAAATATGACTTAGGAAATAGTGAACATGGCCTTTATGTGAATATGGTTTAGGAAATAGTGAATATGTTCTTTATGTGGATATGGTTTAGAAAATAGTGAACATGTGCTATATGTGAAAATGATTTAGGAAATAGTGAACATGTGCTCTATGTAAATATGACTTAGGAAATAGTGAACATGTCCTTTATGTGGATATGGTTTAGGAAATAGTGAACATGTCCTTTGTGCAGATATGGTTTAGGAAATAATGATCATTTCCTTTATGTTGATATGGTTTAGGAAATAGTGAATATGTCCTTTATGTGGATATGGTTTAGAAAATAGTGAACATGTGCTCTATGTGAAAATGATTTAGGAAATAGTGAACATGTGCTCTATGTAAATATGACTTAGGAAATAGTGAACATGTCCTTTATGTGAATATGTTTTAGGAAATAGTGAACATGTCCTTTATGCAGATATGGTTTAGGAAATAGTGAACATGTCCTTTATGCGGATATGGATTAGGAAATAGTGAACATGTCCTTTATGTTGATATGGGTTAGGAAATAATGAACATGTCCATTATGTTGATATGGTTTAGGAAATAGTGAACATGTCCTTTATGTGGATATGGCTTAGGAAATAGTGAACATGTCCTTTATGTGGATATGGCTTATAAAATAGTGAACATGTCCTTTATGCAGATATTGTTTAGGAAATAGTGAACATGTCCTTTATGTGAATATGGTTTAGGAAATAGTGAACATGTCCATTATGCAGATATGATTTAGGAAATAGTGAACATGTCCTATATGTGAATATGATTTAGGAAATAGTGAACATGTCCTTTATGTGGATATGGTTTAAGAAATAGTGAACATGCCCTATATGTGGATATGATTTAAAAAAATAGTGAATAGTCCCTTTATAAATAATTCTTTTCTAGGATCTACATGTATGATTTTCAAGCCCCGGGTACATGTCCTTTATATGGATATGGTTTAGGAAATAGTGAACATGTCCTTTATGTGAATATGGTTTAGGAAATAGTGAACATGTCCTTTATGTGGTTATGGTTTAGGAAATAGTGAACATGTCCTTCATGTGGATATGGTTTAGGAAATAGTGAACATGTCCTTTATGTGGATATGGTTTTGGAAATAGTGAACATAACCTTTATGTGAATATGGCTTAGGAAATAGTGAACATGTCCTTTATGTCAATATGGCTTAGGAAATAATGAACATGTCCTTTATGTCAATATGGTTTAGGAAATAGTGAACATGTCCTATATGTGAATATGATTTAGGAAATAGTGAACATGTCCTTTATGTGGATATGGTTTAAGAAATAGTGAACATGCCCTATAGTAGTAGTAGTAGTAGTAGTAATCTTTATTTACATCTCATCATTGTACGTACAATATTTACAATAATATTACATGTATAGTTTACATAATAAAAGTACAATGCCACTCCAACATGGAGTTATAGGAGATGAACAAAATTATACATACTCATATTTATCACAGTATGTTAGGGATAAAGCTGCAATATCCCTGCTAATCGGATATTAAAAACTGCTCTAATACAATTATAAAACACTGAAATACAAAATAGGTACTATTGCACACTGATTAAGAATTGGTCATATGAAATCTAACTTCGCTTTGATCAGATCATAGCGAATATGATTAGCAGTGATATTACAGACGAACTAAAAAATGCAGTTAGAGATACAAGTAATAATGACATTATTCACAAATTAAAAAATTATTTACATAATAAAAACTGTAGAATAATAAAACAGGTTTTGGCACAATTACGATTCATCTCTTGGTTTGAAAACAGGAAACAATATTTATCATAATCAGACATTGAGTAGAAATTGATATTACACGCATATGACTTTGAGAATAATTCTTGTCTTAAATCATTGTAAACTGGACAATTCAATATTACATACATCTCATTTTCAATAGTAGCAGTATCACAAAACGGACAAATCCTAGATTCCTCTGGCAAACCTTCATACCGACCAGTCTCTATCCTAATGGGGGCAATCCCCAGTCGAAATTTGCAAAAAGCAGAACGATGTCTGGGTGGTAATACAATTTTGCAATATTGCTCTGCAATATAGTCAGTTTTAAACAAATTATATACTCTCAATTTATTCCGCCCGCGTCCAGAAGGACCTATGACATTGTTTATCTTGGTTGACCAATAGTTTATATACTTATCATATGCTTTGACCTCTATATTATGTGTGAAAGAACGAGATATGGGATTAGCAAAGCTAGTGTACATAGGAAAATCATTAGCCTCACAATAGCTCTTAACCTTAAAATGCCAATTTCTACATGAACGACTAGCTTTACTATATGCCCAGAGTGCCACTCGCTTATTGATCCTTGCGGTATCCATACCTGAAAGTCTCGACCAATAAAGCGAGATATCTTTCCATTGTCGGACTATTGGGGGTTTCCAACCCATATCTCCTGAAATACCATTGTTTGGTGAATATTTGCCGACACCCAGAAAATACCTTAATGCCCTATTATGGACGGCTTCGATACACGAATATGATCGAAACCCCCACAAAGGAGCACTATAACTGATTACAGGCCAAACTACCGAATCGTATAACTTTGTAAAAACATCATAGGGCACACCACCCATTAATTTACATTTTGCAATAAGTAAGCCCAATGCGCGACTGGCACTCTGAGAAACAGATATAACTGTAATATTATTATCTAAATGTTCATGCAAAACAACACCTAAGTAAGTATATCTGTCAACAATATTAATCTGATTTATTCCACACGTGAACCTAAACTGTGTGCTTAATTCTGACTTGGGACGAAAGTGCACAACATTACTTTTAGACGCATTTACAGTCATATCATTTAGAGCACACCAATCATTTAAAGCATTCAGTAGCACTTGTAAATCATCAACAGACTCCGATATTAACACAATATCATCAGCATAGAGCATTATACAAACATTCTCATCCCCAATTGTGATACCAATACCAAATGTCTTAAGATATAGAGACAAGTCATTTATGTATAAATTAAACAAAAGAGGTGAACGTATACAACCCTGACGCAAACCGCACTTGACATCAAACCATTCTGTCTTAAATTGATTAACCCTTACACATGACTTTACAGATGCATATAATGACTGCAATGCGCCAAACATTTTACCAGATATTCCTATATCAGATAAACGTTTCCATAAAATATTTCTATTAATAGTATCATAGGCCTTCTTAAAATCTATAAATGCACAGAACGTGGATTTGCGTAACTTTTGTCTTGACTCGATTATATTATTTACCCCAAGTATCTGGTCCGTTGTACTTCGACCTCTTCTAAAACCATTCTGATCATCTGATACTTTATCATTTGCCTCGGACCAAGTACTTAATCTACTGTTCAAAATGGAACAATATACTTTATACATAGCAGGGGCAAGTGAAATACCTCTGTATGATAACGGGTCACTTCTGTCCAATGTAGAAGATTTTGGTATGGGATTAATTATACATTTACTCCAAACTGATGGTACAATGCCATTATCAAAGCATATATTAAATAAAATGTGAAGAAACGATAGCGCTGCATCGTTATTAAGTACTTCTACAGGGATACAGTCTATGCCACATGCTTTGCCTTTATTGACAGAATTAATAGCTTTATGGACTTCTAACACCGATACATGATTATTAAGATTAGCATCATTATCAGATATATTGCTGGTAGCATTAGTACCAGTAACATTATGTGTGGTTTTGAACAGAGAGCTAAAGTCATTTTTCCATCGTGATAAAACAATATCGATATCATTAGAAACAGACCCATCCTCTAAAACAACTTCCATTGGAATTCTGTTATTTTTCTTACAGTTTACTCCAATTTTACCAATTGATTTCCAAAACTTAGTAGTATCAACAACGCATTCATTTAATAGTTGAGATTGTAATGAGTACCAATGGAAACGCTTAGCTCTCTGAACCTCGCGGTCAAACAACTTACGGGTACGGACATACTCAGATTTTAGTGTAAGCCTATTACTCTTATCTGTACATGATAACCAAACCTTTTCAGATTTACAAACGTTATTCTATAAATCAGTCAATCTGTCCGACCACCATGGTTTACCTGGGCGGCGTTTTTTATTATACATACCATATTTAATTTCCTTACAATGTAAATTATCCGACATATTCTGTTGGACAATCCCACACCAATCTTTGTAAACGTCATCAATATCAGATTGAGTTCGAAAACTACATTCCAGTTTTGTAATTGTTTGGTTAACATGAAACAACGATTCTTGACTGAGCATAAAATCAGATGGAACATTAGTAACATCATATTTATAATGGCTATCTTCCTGTTTATTAATATAATGCGGTACTTGATCATGAAGGTAACTATCGATCATAATAGTCCACATAAGTAGCGAATGGTCTGGCAATGCACTAGATGTAATAGAAGAAACATGTTTGGTTTTATTAATAAGATCTGTCACTCTGATAACTTTAAATTGTTCAAATTTAGATAAACAGTCATGACTGACAAAGCAATAATCCACAACAGAACTTCCTTTAGTAGAAATAGAGGTAAAATTATTACCCCCATTACCACGACCATTCAACATACACATATTTACATTGACTAAAAAGTCTAACAATAATTCACCATACTTATTAAGACTAAAATCAATTACTTCCCGGTCAGTTACAACATCGATTCCTTTAATGTAATCATCATCATCTCCACATCTACTGTTAAAGTCACCACATATATACATAGTTCCGCAATCTTTATACAAGTAAATAATAGAGAGCAGCGAATCATAAAAGTTATTGACATCAAATATCCTAGACGAATTTTCAGGAGGAAGATAACATACACAAGGCAGGATTGTAATATTATCTGACTTGTGACACAATTTAAGCAGTAAAATACCCTCATTAGAATTATCAACTATAGACACATTAAAATGTTCAAGTAAAGTATTTCTAATAAAAAATCCAACACCGCCGGAGCAGATCCTGGCATTTCTATGAATGCGAGTTCTGTTGTGGCCATACCATGTAAAAAAACCATCCAAACGAAGCACATCGTTGGCAAGTAAATGGCTCTCGGCAATACCTAAAATATCTAAGTCATTTGATAAAACACACGAAGACCTAAGCATGTAATTGTCAGAGTTCTCATCTGCTTTCCAACCTCTCACATTCCAAAACCCGGCACGAATCTACCTACGCCCACGGTTGTAACCACCAGTGCGGCCCCGAGAAAACGAACCTCCAGATCGACCATATCCTCCAACCATGCCACACTGAACACGTTGGACATCCCGGCGTTCGTCAAGAGGAGTATCTCGGTATTCATTACGGTGTTGATCGTCGTGGGAATCAGGGCGGTTTTCCCGACGGTTCACAGAGTAATGCGGATTGTGGTGTCCAGATGCGTGACTACGATTATCCTTGCTCTCGTAGTTCCTATTAATGATTCGAGATCCCCTCATTTGTAAATTATCAGCATTCAGGGCACCCAAAATAGTGGCAAAGTTCACATTCGCAGCACGATCCGCAGGGGCTTGATCATGATGAATGAACACCTTGGGGAATTGACGGCTATCCCTCAACTGAGGTTTGGCTTTCATGACTGCTTGCTTGTCACTCCTGGTCTTTAACGTTGCAATTATCACACCAGGTTTAGAGTCACTATAAGACTTCTTTCGGTCGGCTTTGCTAACAGTAACGTTGGCAAGTCTTAGTCCATCTTTGATAAGGCCATTAACTTTGGCCTGTGTACACTCGCTGGCACTCTCTGGCATGTTGCGAATAACAATGTTCAGTGTCCGATCATAAGATGAGTGTTGTCCTGTGGAAGATGTAGAAGAAGTTGGAAGAGATGATATATGATCACGTATATCAGTAAGATCAGCAGTTAGTTCTGCTTTCATAGATTGTTTGAAATATTCAAATTTAGAGTCCATTTTCACGTCCACATCACGTTTGAGTTTACTTATTTCGCTATTTACACGTTTGTCAAGAATTTGAGAAACTTTGTTTGCAATGCGATTCTCTAATGAAGCTTGCAGATCGTCAAAACATTCATTCAGTGACATATACATCATATTAACGTCAGCGGACAGCTTGTCAAACATCTGTTGAAGAGTAGGTGTAGCGCTGACGTGCACTTCTGCTTGTGAAACAACAATATTGCGAGGTGCTGGCTGTGGAGCAACAGGATTGTACAGGTTCCGCTTGGCTCTAACAGGAGTTAGTTCGGTAAGTATGTCCGGTGAAGTACTACTTCTGGCTTTCTTGGACGCAGTATCACAAGTACCTGATACTGAACGATGGCGTTTACGTTTACTAGCCTCAGGAGTGTCCACTCGTGAGATTAACTGCGACGACATAATAGACTGCACATAGTCGGCAGCCTCAGTAGCCTCCAATACAACGCTTGAATGGGTCGATTGCGTAGACATTATACTGAATAGTTAGTTAACTAGCTAAAGCCAATGGGCTCACTGTGCCTTTATGTAATTTCCAGAGCGCACCAACAGACCGCACAATCTATGTGAACGATCAAATTTTACCGCTACATTCACGACCTTTATCAAATATGTCCAGCGATTAAATGTATGCTCCCATGCGTGACGAATTTGTCTCGATATAGGATCTTTACAAACCGAGCGTATATGTGGATATGATTTAAAAAAATAGTGAATAGTCCCTTTATAAATAATTCTTTTCTAGGATCTACATGTATGATTTTCAAGCCCCGGGTACATGTCCTTTATATGGATATGGTTTAGGAAATAGTGAACATGTCCTTTATGTGAATATGGTTTAGGAAATAGTGAACATGTCCTTTATGTGGTTATGGTTTAGGAAATAGTGAACATGTCCTTCATGTGGATATGGTTTAGGAAATAGTGAACATGTCTTTTATGTGGATATGGTTTTGGAAATAGTGAACATAACCTTTATGTGAATATGGCTTAGGAAATAGTGAACATGTCCATTATGTCAATATGGCTTAGGAAATAATGAACATGTCCTTTATGTCAATATGGCTTAGGAAATAGTGAACATGTCCTTTATGCAGATATGGTTTAGGAAATAGTGAACATGTCCTTTATGCGGTTATGGATTAGGAAAGAGTGAACATGTCCTTTATGTGGATATGGTTTAGGAAATAGTGAACATGTCCTTTATGCAGATATGGTTTAGGAAATAGTGAACATGTCCTTTATGTGGATTTGGTTTAGAAAATAGTGAACATGTGCTCTATGTGAAAATTATTTAGGAAATAGTGAACATGTCCTTTATGCAGATATGGTTATGGAAATAGTGAACATGTCCTTCATGTGAATATGGTATAGGAAATAGTGAACATGTCCTTTATGTGGATATGGTTTAGAAAATAGTGAACATGTGCTCTATGTGAAAATGATTTAGGAAATAGTGAACATGTGCTCTATGTAAATATGACTTAGGAAATAGTGAACATGTCCGATATGTGAATATGACTTAGGAAATAGTGAACATGTCCTTTACGCAGATATGGTTTAGGAAATAGTGAACATGTCCTTGATCTGGATATTGTTTTGGAAATAGTGAACATGTGCTCTATGTGAATATGGTTTAGGAAATAGTGAACATGTCCTTTATGCGGATTGGGTTTATGAAATAGTGAACATGTACTTTATGTGGATAAGGTTTAGGAAATAGTGAACATGTCCTTTATGTTGATATGGTTTAGGAAATAGTGAACATGTCCTTTATGTGGATATGGCTTAGGAAATAGTGAACATGACCTTTATGTGAATATGGCTTAGGAAATAGTGAACATGTTCTTTATGTGGATATGGATTCGTTAGATTCAATAAATAGCACAACATGTACTTCTGGACTGATTCGTTAGATTCAATAAATAGCACAACATGTACTTCTGGACTGATACATTAATTTCAATAAATAGCACAACATGTACTTCTGGACTGATTCGTTAACTTCAATAAATAGCACAACATGTACTTCTGGACATATTCATTAGATTCAATAAATAGCACAACATGTACTTCTGGACTGATTCATTAACTTCAATAAATAGCACAACATGTACTTCTGGACTGATTCGTTAGATTCAATAAATAGCACAACATGTACTTCTGGACTGATTAATTAAATTCAATAAATATCACAACATGTACTTATGGACTGATTCATTAACTTCAATAAATAGCACAACATGTATTCTGGACTGATTTAACTTCAATAAATAGCCAACATGTACTTCTGGACTATCATTAACTTCATAAATAGCACAACATGTACTTCTGGACTGATTTTAACTTCAATAAATAGCACAACATGTACTTCTGGACATTCTTAGATTCAATAAATAGCACAACATGTACTTCTGGACTGATCATAACCAAAACAAAAAACTGATTCGTTAGATTCAATAAATAGCACAACATGTACTTCTGGACTGATTAATTAAATTCAATAAATATCACAACATGTACTTCTGGACTGATTCATTAACTTCAATAAATAGCACAACATGTATTCTGGACTGATACATTAACTTCAATAAATAGCTCAACATGTACTTCTGGACTTATTCATTAACTTCAATAAATAGCACAACATGTACTTCTGGACTGTTTCATTAATTTCAATAAATAGCACAACATGTACTTCTGGACTGATTCGTTAGATTCAATAAATAGCACAACATGTACTTCTGGACTAATGAAACAGTCCAGAAGTACATGTTGTGCTATTTATTGAATTAAATGAATCAGCCCAGAAGTACATGTTGTGCTATTTATTGAATCTAACGATTCAGTCCAGAAGTACATGTTGTGCTATTCATTGAATATAACGAATCAGTCCAGAAGTACATGTTGTGATATTTATTGAAGTTAATGAAACAGTCCAGAAGTACATGTTGTGCTATTTATTGAATCTAACGAATCAGTCCAGAAGTACATGTTGTGCTATTTATTGAAGTTAATGAAACAGTCCAGAAGTACATGTTGTGCTATTTATTGAAGTTAATGAATAAGTCCAGAAGTACATGTTGAGCTATTTATTGAAGTTAATGTATCAGTCCAGACTACATGTTGTGCTATTTATTGAAGTTAATGAATCAGTCCAGAAGTACATGTTGTGATATCTATTGAATTTAATTAATCAGTCCAGCAGTACATGTTGTGCTATTTATTGAATCTAACGAATCAGTCCAGAGGTACATGTTGTGCTATTTATTGAAGTTAATGAATCAGTCCAGAAGTACATGTTGTGCTATTTATTGAATCTAATGAATATGTCCAGAAGTACATGTTGTGCTATTTATTGAATCTAACGAATCAGTCCAGAAGTACATGTTGTGCTATTTATTGAATCTAACGAATCAGTCCAAAAGTACATGTTGTGCTATTTATTGAAGTTAATGAAACAGTCCAGAAGTACATGTTGTGCTATTTATTGAAGTTAATGAATATATCCAGAAGTACATGTTGAGCTATTTATTGAAGTTAATGAATCAGTCCAGAAGTACATGTTGTGCTATTTATTGAAGTTAATGAAACAGTCCAGAAGTACATGTTGTGCTATATATTGAAGTTAATGAATCAGTCCAGAAGTACATGTTGTGCTATTTATTGAATCTAACGAATCAGTCCAGAAGTACATGTTGTGCTATTTATTGAAGTTAATGAAACAGTCCAGAAGTACATGTTGTGCTATTTATTGAAGTTAATGAATCAGTACAGAAGTACATGTTGTGATATTAATTGAAACCATCGAATCAGTCCAGAAGTAAATATTGTGCTATTTATTGAAGGTAATGAATCAGTCCAGACGTACATGTTGTGCTATTTATTGAATCTAACGAATCAGTCCAGAAGTACATGTTTTGCTATTTATTGAAGTTAATGAAACAGTCCAGAAGTACATGTTGTGCTATTTATTGAATCTAACGAATCAATTCAGAAGTACATGTTGTGCTATTTATTGAAGTTAATGAATCAGTCCAGAAGTACATGTTGTTCTATTTATTGAAGTTAATGAATCAGTACAGAAGTACATGTTGTGATATTTATTGAAACCAACGAATCAGTCCAGAAGTACATGTTTTGCTATTTATTGAAGTTAACTAATCAGTCCAGAAGTACATGTTGTGTAATTTATTGAAGTTAACTAATCAGTCCAGAAGTACATGTTGTGCTATTTATTGAAGTTAATGAATCAGTCCAGAAGTACATGTTGTGCTATTTATTGAAGTTAATGAATGAGTCCAGAAGTACATGTTGTGCTATTTATTGAAGTTAATGAATCAGTCCAGAAGTACATGTTGTGATATTTATTGAAACCAACGAATCAGTCCAGAAGTACATGTTGTGCTTTTTATTGAAGTTAATGAATCAGTCCAGAAGTACATATTGTGATATTTATTGAAGTTAATGAATCAGTCCAGAAGTACATGTTGTGCTATTTATTGAAGTTAATGAATCAGTCCAGAAGTACATGTTGTGCTATTTATTGAAGTTAATGAATCAGTCCAGAAGTACATGTTGTGCTATTTATTGAATCTAACGAATCAGTCCAGAAGTACATGTTGTGCTATTTATTGAATCTAACGAATCAGTCCAAAAGTACATGTTGTGCTATTTATTGAAGTTAATGAAACAGTCCAGAAATACATGTTGTGCTATTTATTGAAGTTAATGAATAAGTCCAGAAGTACATGTTGAGCTATTTATTGAAGTTAATGAATCAGTCCAGAAGTACATGTTGTGCTATTTATTGAAGTTAATGAAACAGTCCAGAAGTACATGTTGTGCTATTTATTGAAGTTAATGAAACAGTCCAGAGGTACATGTTGTGCTATTTATTGAATATAACGAATCAGTCCAGAAGTACATGTTGTGCTATTTATTGAAGTTAATGAAACAGTCCAGAAGTACATGTTATGCTATTTATTGAAGTTAATGAATAAGTCCAGAAGTACATGTTGAGCTATTTATTGAAGTTAATGTATCAGTCCAGAATACATGTTGTGCTATTTATTGAAGTTAATGAATCAGTCCAGAAGTACATGTTGTGATATTTATTGAATTTAATTAATCAGTCCAGCAGTACATGTTGTGCTATTTATTGAATCTAACGAATCAGTCTAGAAGTACATATTGTGCTATGTATTGAAGTTAATGAATCAGTCCAGAAGTACATGTTGTGCTATTTATTGAATCTAATGAATATGTCCAGAAGTACATGTTGTGCTATTTATTGAATCTAATGAATATGTCCAGAAGTACATGTTGTGCTATTTATTGAAGTTAACGAATCAGTCCAGAAGTACATGTTGTGCTATTTATTGAAGTTAATGAATCAGTCCAGAAGTACATGTTGTGCTATTTATTGAATCTAACGAATCAGTCCAGAAGTACATGTTGTGCTATTTATTGAATCTAACGAATCAGTCCAGAAGTACATGTTGTGCTATTTATTGAAGTTAATGAAACAGTCCAGAAGTACATGTTGTGCTATTTATTGAAGTTAATGAATCAGTCCAGAAGTACATGTTGTGCTATTTATTGAAGTTAATGAATCAGTCCAGAAGTACATGTTGTGCTATTTATTGAAGTTAATGAATCAGTCCAGAAGTACATGTTGTGCTATTTATTGAAGTTAATGAATCAGTCCAGAAGTACATGTTGTGATATTTATTGAAACCAACGAATCAGTCCAGAAGTACATGTTGTGCTATTTATTGAAGTTAATGAATCAGTCCAGAAGTACATGTTGTGCTATTTATTGAAGTTAATGAATCAGTCCAGAAGTACATGTTGTGCTATTTATTGAAGTTAATGAATCAGTCCAGAAGTACATGTTGTGCTATTTATTGAATCTAACGAATCAGTCCAGAAGTACATGTTGTGCTATTTATTGAAGTTAATGAATCAGTCCAGAAGTACATGTTGTGCTATTTATTGAAGTTAATGAATCAGTCCAGAAGTACATGTTGTGCTATTTATTGAAGTTAATGAATCAGTCCAGAAGTACATGTTGTGCTATTTATTGAAGTTAATGAATCAGTCCAGAAGTACATGTTGTGCTATTTATTGAAGTTAATGAATCAGTCCAGAAGTACATGTTGTGCTATTTATTGAAGTTAATGAATCAGTCCAGAAGTACATGTTGTGCTATTTATTGAATCTAACGAATCAGTCCAGAAGTACATGTTGTGCTATTTATTGAATCTAACGAATCAGTCCAGAAGTACATGTTGTGCTATTTATTGAAGTTAATGAATCAGTCCAGAAGTACATGTTGTGCTATTTATTGAATCTAACGAATCAGTCCAGAAGTACATGTTGTGCTATTTATTGAAGTTAATGAATCAGTCCAGAAGTACATGTTGTGCTATTTATTGAATCTAACGAATCAGTCCAGAAGTACATGTTGTGCTATTTATTGAATCTAACGAATCAGTCCAGAAGTACATGTTGTGCTATTTATTGAAGTTAATGAATCAGTCCAGAAGTACATGTTGTGCTATTTATTGAAGTTAATGAATCAGTCCAGAAGTACATGTTGTGCTATTTATTGAAGTTAATGAATCAGTCCAGAAGTACATGTTGTGCTATTTATTGAAGTTAATGAATCAGTCCAGAAGTACATGTTGTGCTATTTATTGAAGTTAATGAATCAGTCCAGAAGTACATGTTGTGCTATTTATTGAATCTAACGAATCAGTCCAGAAGTACATGTTGTGCTATTTATTGAAGTTAATGAATCAGTCCAGAAGTACATGTTGTGCTATTTATTGAAGTTAATGAATCAGTCCAGAAGTACATGTTGTGCTATTTATTGAAGTTAATGAATCAGTCCAGAATACATGTTGTGCTATTTATTGAAGTTAATGAATCAGTCCAGAAGTACATGTTGTGCTATTTATTGAAGTTAATGAATCAGTCCAGAAGTACATGTTGTGCTATTTATTGAATCTAACGAATCAGTCCAGAAGTACATGTTGTGCTATTTATTGAAGTTAATGAATCAGTCCAGAAGTACATGTTGTGCTATTTATTGAATCTAATGAATCAGTCCAGAAGTACATGTTGTGCTATTTATTGAAGTTAACGAATCAGTCCAGAAGTACATGTTGTGCTATTTATTGAAGTTAATGAATCAGTCCAGAAGTACATGTTGTGCTATTTATTGAAGTTAATGAATCAGTCCAGAAGTACATGTTGTGCTATTTATTGAAGTTAATGAATCAGTCCAGAAGTACATGTTGTGATATTTATTGAAACCAACGAATCAGTCCAGAAGTACATGTTGTGCTATTTATTGAAGTTAATGAATCAGTCCAGAAGTACATGTTGTGCTATTTATTGAAGTTAATGAATCAGTCCAGAAGTACATGTTGTGCTATTTATTGAAGTTAATGAATCAGTCCAGAAGTACATGTGCTATTTATTGAATCTAACGAATCAGTCCAGAAGTACATGTTGTGCTATTTATTGAAGTTAATGAATCAGTCCAGAAGTACATGTTGTGCTATTTATTGAAGTTAATGAATAAGTCCAGAAGTACATGTTGTGCTATTTATTGAAGTTAATGAATCAGTCCAGAAGTACATGTTTTGCTATTTATTGAAGTTAATGAATCAGTCCAGAAGTACATGTTGTGATATGTATTGAAGTTAATTAATCAGTCCAGAAGTACATGTTGTGCTATTTATTGAAGTTAATGAATCAGTCCAGAAGTACATGTTGTGCTATTTATTGAATCTAACGAATCAGTCCAGAAGTACATGTTGTGCTATTTATTGAATCTAACGAATCAGTCCAGAAGTACATGTTGTGCTATTTATTGAAGTTAATGAAACAGTCCAGAAGTACATGTTGTGCTATTTATTGAATCTAACGAATCAGTCCAGAAGTACATGTTGTGCTATTTATTGAAGTTAATGAAACAGTCCAGAAGTACATGTTGTGCTATTTATTGAAGTTAATGAATCAGTCCAGAAGTACATGTTGTGATATTTATTGAATTTAATGAATCAGTCCAGAAGTACATGTTGTGCTATTTATTGAATCTAACGAATCAGTCCAGAAGTACATGTTGTGCTATTTATTGAAGTTAATGAATCAGTCCAGAAGTACATGTTGTGCTATTTATTGAATCTAATGAATCAGTCCAGAAGTACATGTTGTGCTATTTATTGAAGTTAACGAATCAGTCCAGAAGTACATGTTGTGCTATTTATTGAAGTTAATGAATCAGTCCAGAAGTACATGTTGTGCTATTTATTGAAGTTAACGAATCAGTCCAGAAGTACATGTTGTGCTATTTATTGAAGTTAATGAATCAGTCCAGAAGTACATGTTGTGCTATTTATTGAAGTTAATGAATCAGTCCAGAAGTACATGTTGTGCTATTTATTGAAGTTAATGAATCAGTCCAGAAGTACATGTTGTGCTATTTATTGAAACTAACGAATCAGTCCAGAAGTACATGTTGTGCTATTTATTGAAGTTAATGAATCAGTCCAGAAGTACATGTTGTGCTATTTATTGAAGTTAATGAATCAGTCCAGAAGTACATGTTGTGCTATTTATTGAAGTTAATGAATCAGTCCAGAAGTACATGTTGTGCTATTTATTGAAGTTAATGAATCAGTCCAGAAGTACATGTTGTGCTATTTATTGAAGTTAATGAATCAGTCCAGAAGTACATGTTGTGCTATTTATTGAAGTTAATGAATCAGTCCAGAAGTACATGTTGTGCTATTTATTGAAACCAACGAATCAGTCCAGAAGTACATGTTGTGCTATTTATTGAAGTTAATGAATCAGTCCAGAAGTACATGTTGTGCTATTTATTGAAGTTAATGAATCAGTCCAGAAGTACATGTTGTGCTATTTATTGAAGTTAATGAATCAGTCCAGAAGTACATGTTGTGCTATTTATTGAAGTTAATGAATCAGTCCAGAAGTACATGTTCTATTTATTGAAGTTAATGAATCAGTCCAGAAGTACATGTTGTGCTATTTATTGAAGTTAATGAATCAGTCCAGAAGTACATGTTGTGATATTTATTGAAAATAACGAATCAGTCCAGAAGTACATGTTGTGCTATTTATTGAAGTTAATGAATCAGTCCAGAAGTACATGTTGTGCTATTTATTGAAGTTAATGAATCAGTCCAGAAGTACATGTTGTGCTATTTATTGAAGTTAATGAATCAGTCCAGAAGTACATGTGCTATTTATTGAATCTAACGAATCAGTCCAGAAGTACATGTTGTGCTATTTATTGAAGTTAATGAATCAGTCCAGAAGTACATGTTGTGCTATTTATTGAAGTTAATGAATCAGTCCAGAAGTACATGTTGTGCTATTTATTGAAGTTAATGAATCAGTCCAGAAGTACATGTTGTGCTATTTATTGAAGTTAATGAATCAGTCCAGAAGTACATGTTGTGCTATTATTGAAGTTAATAATCAGTCCAGAAGTACATGTTGTGCTATTTATTGAAGTTAATGAATCAGTCCAGAAGTACATGTTGTGCTATTTATTGAATCTAACGAATCAGTCCAGAAGTACATGTTGTGCTATTTATTGAATCTAACGAATCAGTCCAGAAGTACATGTTGTGCTATTTATTGAAGTTAATGAATCAGTCCAGAAGTACATGTTGTGCTATTTATTGAATCTAATGAATCAGTCCAGAAGTACATGTTGTGCTATTTATTGAAGTTAATGAATCAGTCCAGAAGTACATGTTGTGCTATTTATTGAAGTTAATGAATCAGTCCAGAAGTACATGTTGTGCTATTTATTGAATTTAATGAATCAGTCCAGAAGTACATGTTGTGCTATTTATTGAATCTAACGAATCAGTCCAGAAGTACATGTTGTGCTATTTATTGAAGTTAATGAATCAGTCCAGAAGTACATGTTGTGCTATTTATTGAATTTAATGAATCAGTCCAGAAGTACATGTTGTGCTATTTATTGAAGTTAACGAATCAGTCCAGAAGTACATGTTGTGCTATTTATTGAAGTTAATGAATCAGTCCAGAAGTACATGTTGTGCTATTTATTGAATTTAATGAATAT
>CM026395.1:45035957-45075836 GCA_014843695.1 Archivesica marissinica | reverse complement strand
AGGACATGTTCACTATTTCCTAAGCCATATTCACATAAAGGACATGTTCACTATTTCCTAAACCATATCCACATAAAGGACATGTTCACTATTTCCTAAATCATATTCACATAAAGGACATGTTCACTATTTCCTAAGCCATATCAACATAATGAACATGTTCACTATTTCCTAAATCATATTCACATAAAGGACATGTTCACTATTTCCTAAATCATATTCACATAAAGGACATGTTCACTATTTCCTAAACCGTATCCACATAAAGGACATGTTCACTATTTCCTAAACAATATCTGCATAAAGGACATGTTCACTATTTTATAAACCATATCCACATAAAGGACATGTTCACTATTTCCTAAGCCATATTCACATAAAGGACATGTTCACTATTTCCTAAGCCATATTCACATAAAGGACATGTTCACTATTTCCTAAACCATATCCACATAAAGGACATGTTCACTATTTCCTAAACCATATCCACATAAAGGACATGTTCACTATTTCCTAAACCATATCCACATAAAGGACATGTTCACTATTTCCTAAACCATATCCACATAAAGGACATGTTCACTATTTCCTAAGCCATATCCACATAAAGGACATGTTCACTATTTCCTAAGCCATATCAACATAAAGGACATGTTCACTATTTCCTAAACCATATTCACATAAAGGACATGTTCACTATTTCCTAAACCATATCCACATAAAGGACATGTTTCACTATTTCCTAAACCATATCCACATAGAGGACATGTTCACTATTTCCTAAATCATATCCACATAAAGGACATGTTCACTATTTCCTAAACCATATCTGCATAAAGGACATGTTCACTATTTCCTAAGTCATATTCACATAAAGGACATGTTCACTATTTCCTAAACCATATCCACATAAAGGACATGTTCACTATTTCCTAAACCATATCCACATAAAGGACATGTTCACTATTTCCTAAACCATATCCACATAAAGGACATGTTCACTATTTCCTAAACCATATCCACATAAAGGACATGTTCACTATTTCCTAAACCATATTCACATAAAGGACATGTTCACTATTTCCTAAACCATATCCACATAAAGGACATGTTCACTATTTCCTAAACCATATCCAAATAAAGGACATGTTCACTATTTCCTAAACCATATCTGCATAAAGGACATGTTCACTATTTCCTAAGCCATATCCACATAAAGGACATGTTCACTATTTCCTAAGTCATATTCACATAAAGGACATGTTCACTATTTCCTAAATCATATTCACATATAGGACATGTTCACTATTTCCTAAACCATATCCACATAAAGGACATGTTCACTATTTCCTAAACAATATCTACATAAAGGACATGTTCACTATTTTATAAACCATATCCACATAAAGGACATGTTCACTATTTCCTAAGCCATATTCACATAGAGGACATGTTCACTATTTCCTAAACCATATCCACATAAAGGACATGTTCACTATTTCCTAAACCATATCCACATAAAGGACATGTTCACTATTTCCTAAATCATATTCACATAGAGCACATGTTCACTATTTCCTAAACCATATCCACATAAAGGACATGTTCACTATTTCCTAAACCATATCCACATAAAGGACATGTTCACTATTTCCTAAACCATATCGCATAAAGGACATGTTCACTATTTCCTAAATCATATTCACATAAAGGACATGTTCACTATTTCCTAACCATTCCACATAAAGGACATGTTCACTATTTCCTAAACCATATCACATAAAGGACATGTTCATATTTCCTAAACCATATCTACATAAGGACATGTTCACTATTTCCTAAACCATATACATAAAGGACATGTTCACTATTTCCTAAGTCATATTTACATAGAGCACATGTTCACTATTTCCTAAACCATATAAGCACATGTTCACTATTTCCTAAACCATATCCACATAAAGGACATGTTCACTATTTCCTAAACCATATCTTCATATAGGACATGTTCACTATTTCCTAAACCATATCCACATAAAGGACATGTTCACTATTTCCTAAACCATATCTGCATAAAGGACATGTTCACTATTTCCTAAACCATATTCACATAAAGGACATGTTCACTATTTCCTAAATCATATTCACATAGAGGACATGTTCACTATTTCCTAAACCATATCCACATAAAGGACATGTTCACTATTTCCTAAACCATATCTGCATAAAGGACATGTTCACTATTTCCTAAGTCATATTCACATAAAGGACATGTTCACTATTTCCTAAACCATATCAACATAGCGGACATGTTCACTATTTCCTAAACCATATCCACATAAAGGACATGTTCACTATTTCCTAAACCATATCTGCATAAAGGACATGTTCACTATTTCCTAAGCCATATCCACATAAAGGACATGTTCACTATTTCCTAAGCCATATCCACATAAAGGACATGTTCACTATTTCCTAAACCATATCCACATAAAGGACATGTTCACTATTTCCTAAACCATATCCACATAAAGGACATGTTCACTATTTCCTAAGCCATATCCACATAAAGGACATGTTCACTATTTCCTAAACCATATTCACATAAAGGACATGTTCACTATTTCCTAAACCATATCCACATAAAGGACATGTTCACTATTTCCTAAACCATATCCACATAAAGGACATGTTCACTATTTCCTAAACCATATCCACATAAAGGACATGTTCACTATTTCCTAAATCATATCCACATAAAGGACATGTTCACTATTTCCTAAACCATATCCACATAAAGGACATGTTCA
Source organism: Archivesica marissinica (assembly GCA_014843695.1). Classification (NCBI taxonomy): domain Eukaryota; kingdom Metazoa; phylum Mollusca; class Bivalvia; order Venerida; family Vesicomyidae; genus Archivesica; species Archivesica marissinica. The sequence continues at coordinate 45,073,026 of CM026395.1, read as the reverse complement.
CTATTTCCTAAACCATATCCACATAAAGGACATGTTCACTATTTCCTAAACCATATCCACATAAAGGACATGTTCACTATTTCCTAAACCATATCCACATAAAGGACATGTTCACTATTTCCTAAACCATATTCACATAAAGGACATGTTCACTATTTCCTAAACCATATCCACATAAAGGACATGTTCACTATTTCCTAAACCATATCCACATAAAGGACATGTTCACTATTTCCTAAACCATATCCGCATAAAGGACATGTTCACTATTTCCTAAACCATATCCACATAAAGGACATGTTCACTATTTCCTAAGTCATATTCACATAGAGCACATGTTCACTATTTCCTAACCAATTCACATAAAGGACATGTTCACTATTTCCTAAGCCATATTCACATAAAGGACATGTTCACTATTTCCTAACCATATCCACATAAAGGACATGTTCACTATTTCCTAAACCATATCAACATAAAGGACATGTTCACTATTTCCTAAACCATATCCACATAAAGGACATGTTCACTATTTCCTAAACCATATCCGCATAAAGGACATGTTCACTATTTCCTAAACCATATTCACATAAAGGACATGTTCACTATTTCCTAAACCATATCCACATAAAGACATGTTCACTATTTCATAAACCATATTCACATAGAGCACATGTTCACTATTTCCTAAACCATATCCACATAAAGGACATGTTCACTATTTCCTAAATCATATTCACATAGAGCACATGTTCACTATTTCCTAAACCATATCCACATAAAGGACATGTTCACTATTTCCAAAACCATATCCACATAAAGAACATGTTAACTATTTCCTAAACCATATCCGCATAAAGGACATGTTCACTATTTCCTAAACCATATTCACATAGAGCACATGTTCACTATTTTCTAAACCATTTCCACATAAAGGACATGTTCACTATTTCCTAAACCATATCAACAAAAAGGACATGTTCATTACTTCCTAAACCATATCTGCATATAGGACATGTTCACTATTTCCTAAACCATATACACATAAAGGACATGTTCACTATTTCCTAAGTCATATTTACATAGAGCACATGTTCACTATTTCCTAAACCATATAGAGCACATGTTCACTATTTTCTAAACCATTTCCACATAAAGGACATGTTCACTATTTCCTAAGCCATATCAACATAAAGGACATGTTCATTATTTCCTAAACCATATCAACATAAAGGACATGTTCACTATTTCCTAAACCATATCTGCATAAAGGACATGTTCACTATTTCCTAAACCATATTCACATAAAGGACATGTTCACTATTTCCTAAACCATAGCAACATAGCGGACATGTTCACTATTTCCTAAACCATATCCACATAAAGGACATGTTCACTATTTCCTAAACCATATCTGCATAAAGGACATGTTCACTATTTCCTAAGCCATATTCACATAAAGGACATGTTCACTATTTCCTAAGCCATATCCACATACATGACGTGTTCACTATTTCCTAAACCATATCCAGATAAAGGACATATTCACTATTTCCTAAACAATAACTGCATAAAGGACATGGTCACTATTTCCTAAGCCATATCCACATAAAGGACATGTTCACTATTTCCTAAGCCATATCCACATAAAGGACATGTTCACTATTTCCTAAGCCATATCCACATAAAGGACATGTTCACTATTTCCTAAACCATATCAACATAAAGGACATGTTCACTATTTCCTAAACCATATCCACATAAAGGACATGTTCACTATTTCCTAAACCATATCCACATAAAGGACATGTTCACTATTTCATAAACCATATTCACATAGAGCACATGTTCACTATTTCCTAAATCATATCTGCATAAAGGACATGTTCACTATTTCCTAAGTCATATTCACATAAAGGACATGTTCACTATTTCCTAAGTCATATTCACATAGAGCACATGTTCACTATTTCCTAAACCATATCCACATAAAGGACATGTTCACTATTTCCTAAACCATATCCACATAGAGGACATGTTCACTATTTCCTAAACCATATCCAGATAAAGGACATATTCACTATTTCCTAAACAATAACTGCATAAAGGACATGGTCACTATTTCCTAAGCCATATCCACATAAAGGACATGTTCACTATTTCCTAATCCATATCCACATAAGGACATGTTCACTATTTCCTAAACCATATCTGCATAAAGGACATGTTCACTATTTTCTAAACCATATCCACATAAAGAACATGTTCACTATTTCCTAAACCATATCTGCATAAAGGACATGTTCACTATTTCCTAAGTCATATTCACATAAAGGACATGTTCACTATTTCCTAAGTCATATTCACATAAAGGACATGTTCACTATTTCCTAAGTCATATTTACATAGAGCACATGTTCACTATTTCCTAAACCATATCCACATAAAAGACATGTTCACTATTTCCTAAACCATAGCAACATAGCGGACATGTTCACTATTTCCTAAACCATATCCACATAAAGGACATGTTCACTATTTCCTAAACCATATCTGCATAAAGGACATGTTCACTATTTCCTAAACCATATTCACATAAAGGACATGTTCACTATTTCCTAAACCCTATCCGCATAAAGACATGTTCACTATTTCATAAACCATATTCACATAGAGCACATGTTCACTATTTCATAAACCATATCCACATAAAGGACATGTTCACTATTTCCTAAGTCATATTCACATAAAGGACATGTTCACTATTTCCTAAATCATATTCACATAGAGCACATGTTCACTCTTTCCTAAACCATATCCACATAAAGGACATGTGCACTATTTCCAAAACCATATCCACATAAAGAACATGTTAACTATTTCCTAAACCATATCCGCATAAAGGACATGTTCACTATTTCCTAAACCATATTCACATAGAGCACATGTTCACTATTTTCTAAACCATTTCCACATAAAGGACATGTTCACTATTTCCTAAACCATATCAACAAAAAGGACATGTTCATTACTTCCTAAACCATATCTGCATATAGGACATGTTCACTATTTCCTAAACCATATCCACATAAAGGACATGTTCACTATTTCCTAAGCCATATCCACATAAAGGACATGTTCACTATTTCCTAAATCATATTCACATAAAGGACATGTTCACTATTTCCTAAATCATATTCACATAAAGCACATGTTCACTATTTCCTAAACCATATCCACATAAAGGACATGTTCACTATTTCCTAAACCATATCCACATAAAGGACATGTTCACTATTTCCTAAACCATATCCACATAAAGGACATGTTCACTATTTCCTAAGCCATATTTACATAAAGCACATGTTCACTATTTCCTAAACCATATCCACATAAAGGACATGTTCACTATTTCCTAAACCATAGCAACATAGCGGACATGTTCACTATTTCCTAAACCATATCCACATAAAGGACATGTTCACTATTTCCTAAACCATATCTGCATAAAGGACATGTTCACTATTTCCTAAGCCATATTCACATAAAGGACATGTTCACTATTTCCTAAGCCATATCCACATAAATGACGTGTTCACTATTTCCTAAACCATATCCAGATAAAGGACATATTCACTATTTCCTAAACAATAACTGCATAAAGGACATGGTCACTATTTCCTAAGCCATATCCACATAAAGGACATGTTCACTATTTCCTAAGCCATATCCACATAAAGGACATGTTCACTATTTCCTAAACCATATCCACATAAAGGACATGTTCACTATTTCCTAAACCATATCCGCATAAAGGACATGTTCACTATTTCCTAAACCATATTCACATAGAGCACATGTTCACTATTTCCTAAACCATATCCACATAAAGGACATGTTCACTATTTCCTAAATCATATTCACATAGAGCACATGTTCACTATTTCCTAAACCATATCCACATAAAGGACATGTTCACTATTTCCTAAACCATATCCGCATAAAGGACATGTTCACTATTTCCTAAGCCATATCCACATAAAGGACATGTTCACTATTTCCTAAGCCATATCCACATAAAGGACATGTTCACTATTTCCTAAGCCATATCCACATAAAGGACATGTTCACTATTTCCTAAACCATATCCACATAAAGGACATGTTCACTATTTCCTAAACCATATCCACATAAAGGACATGTTCACTATTTCCTAAACCATATTCACATAGAGCACATGTTCACTATTTCCTAAATCATATCTGCATAAAGGACATGTTCACTATTTCCTAAGTCATATTCACATAAAGGACATGTTCACTATTTCCTAAGTCATATTTACATAGAGGACATGTTCACTATTTCCTAAACCATATCCACATAAAGGACATGTTCACTATTTCCTAAACCATATCCACATAGAGGACATGTTCACTATTTCCTAAACCATATCCACATAAAGGACATGTTCACTATTTCCTAAACCATATCTGCATAAAGGACATGTTCACTATTTCCTAAGCCATATCCACATAAAGGACATGTTCACTATTTCCTAAGCCATATCCACATAAAGGACATGTTCACTATTTCCTAAGCCATATCCACATAAAGGACATGTTCACTATTTCCTAAGTCATATTCACATAAAGGACATGTTCACTATTTCCTAAATCATATTCACATAAAGCACATGTTCACTATTTCCTAAACCATATCCACATAAAGGACATGTTCACTATTTCCTAAACCATATCCACATAAAGGACATGTTCACTATTTCCTAAACCATATCTGCATAAAGGACATGTTCACTATTTCCTAAGTCATATTCACATAAAGGACATGTTCACTATTTCCTAAGTCATATTCACATAAAGGACATGTTCACTATTTCCTAAGTCATATTTACATAGAGGACATGTTCACTATTTCCTAAACCATATCCACATAAAGGACATGTTCACTATTTCCTAAACCATATCAACATAGCGGACATGTTCACTATTTCCTAAACCATATCCACATAAAGGACATGTTCACTATTTCCTAAACCATATCTGCATAAAGGACATGTTCACTATTTCCTAAGCCATATTCACATAAAGGACATGTTCACTATTTCCTAAGCCATATCCACATAAATGACATGTTCACTATTTCCTAAACCATATCCAGATAAAGGACATATTCACTATTTCCTAAACAATAACTGCATAAAGGACATGTTCACTATTTCCTAAGCCATATCCACATAAAGGACATGTTCACTATTTCCTAAACCATATCCACATAAAGGACATGTTCACTATTTCCTAAACCCTATCCGCATAAAGGACATGTTCACTATTTCCTAAACCATATTCACATAGAGCACATGTTCACTATTTCCTAAACCATATCCACATAAAGGACATGTTCACTATTTCCTAAGTCATATTCACATAAAGGACATGTTCACTATTTCCTAAATCATATTCACATAGAGCACATGTTCACTCTTTCCTAAACCATATCCACATAAAGGACATGTGCACTATTTCCAAAACCATATCCACATAAAGGACATGTTCACTATTTCCTAAACCATATCCACATAAAGGACATGTTCACTATTTCCTAAACCATATTCACATAGAGCACATGTTCACTATTTTCTAAACCATTTCCACATAAAGGACATGTTCACTATTTCCTAAACCATATCAACATAAAGGACATGTTCATTACTTCCTAAACCATATCTGCATATAGGACATGTTCACTATTTCCTAAACCATATACACATAAAGGACATGTTCACTATTTCCTAAGTCATATTTACATAGAGCACATGTTCACTATTTCCTAAACCATATAGAGCACATGTTCACTATTTTCTAAACCATATCCACATAAAGGACATGTTCACTATTTCCTAAGCCATATCAACATAAAGGACATGTTCACTATTTCCTAAACCATATCAACATAAAGGACATGTTCACTATTTCCTAAACCATATCTGCATAAAGGACATGTTCACTATTTCCTAAACCATATTCACATAAAGGACATGTTCACTATTTCCTAAACCATATCAACATAGAGGACATGTTCACTATTTCCTAAACCATATCCACATAAAGGACATGTTCACTATTTCCTAAACCATATCTGCATAAAGGACATGTTCACTATTTCCTAAGCCATATTCACATAAAGGACATGTTCACTATTTCCTAAGCCATATCCACATAAAGGACATGTTCACTATTTCCTAAACCATATCCACATAAAGGACATGTTCACTATTTCCTAAACCATATCCACATAAAGGACATGTTCACTATTTCCTAAGCCATATCCACATAAAGGACATGTTCACTATTTCCTAAACCATATCCACATAAAGGACATGTTCACTATTTCCTAAACCATATCCGCATAAAGGACATGTTCACTATTTCCTAAACCATATTCACATAAAGCACATGTTCACTATTTCCTAAACCATATCCACATAAAGGACATGTTCACTATTTCCTAAGTCATATTCACATAAAGGACATGTTCACTATTTCCTAAATCATATTCACATAGAGCACATGTTCACTATTTCCTAAACCATATCCACATAAAGGACATGTTCACTATTTCCTAAACCATATCCACATAAAGGACATGTTCACTATTTCCTAAACCATATCCACATAAAGGACATGTTCACTATTTCCTAAACCATATTCACATAGAGCACATGTTCACTATTTTCTAAACCATTTCCACATAAAGGACATGTTCACTATTTCCTAAACCATATCAACATAAAGGACATGTTCATTACTTCCTAAACCATATCTGCATATAGGACATGTTCACTATTTCCTAAACCATATACACATAAAGGACATGTTCACTATTTCCTAAGTCATATTTACATAGAGCACATGTTCACTATTTCCTAAACCATATAAGACATGTTCACTATTTCTAAACCATTCCACATAAAGGACATGTTCACTATTTCCTAACCATATCACATAAAGGACATGTTCACTATTTCCTAAACCATATCAACATAAAGGACATGTTCACTATTTCCTAAACCATATCCACATAAAGGACATGTTCACTATTTCCTAAACCATATTCACATAAAGGACATGTTCACTATTTCCTAAACCATATCAACATAAAGGACATGTTCACTATTTCCTAAACCATATCCACATAAAGGACATGTTCACTATTTCCTAAACCATATCTGCATAAAGGACATGTTCACTATTTCCTAAGCCATATTCACATAAAGGACATGTTCACTATTTCCTAAGCCATATCCACATAAAGGACATGTTCACTATTTCCTAAACCATATCCACATAAAGGACATGTTCACTATTTCCTAAACAATAACTGCATAAAGGACATGTTCACTATTTCCTAAGCCATATCCACATAAAGGACATGTTCACTATTTCCTAAGCCATATCCACATAAAGGACATGTTCACTATTTCCTAAACCATATCAACATAAAGGACATGTTCACTATTTCCTAAACCATATCCACATAAAGGACATGTTCACTATTTCCTAAACCATATCCACATAAAGGACATGTTCACTATTTCATAAACCATATTCACATAGAGCACATGTTCACTATTTCCTAAATCATATCTGCATAAAGGACATGTTCACTATTTCCTAAGTCATATTCACATAAAGGACATGTTCACTATTTCCTAAACCATATCCACATAAAGAACATGTTCACTATTTCCTAAACCATATCCACATAAAGGACATGTTCACTATTTCCTAAACCATATCCGCATAAAGGACATGTTCACTATTTCCTAAACCATATCAACATAAAGGACATGTTCATTATTTCCTAAACCATATCTGCATAAAGGACATGTTCACTATTTCCTAAGTCATATTTACATAGAGCACATGTTCACTATTTCCTAAATCATTTTCACATAGAGCACATGTTCACTATTTTCTAAACCATATCCACATAAAGAACATGTTCACTATTTCCTAAACCATATCCACATAAAGGACATGTTCACTATTTCCTAAACCATATCCACATAAAGGACATGTACCTTAATCATCATGTAGATCCTAAAAGAAATATTTATAAAGGACTATTCACTATTTTTTAAATCATATCCACATATAGGGCATGTTCACTATTTCTTTAAACCATATCCACATAAAGGACATGTTCACTATTTCCTAAGTCATATTTACATAGAGCACATGTTCACTATTTCCTAAACCATATTCACATAGAGCACATGTTCACTATTTTCTAAACCATTTCCACATAAAGGAAATGTTCACTATTTCCTAAGCCATATCAACATAAAGGACATGTTCATTATTTCCTAAACCATATCAACATAAAGGACATGTTCACTATTTCCTAAACCATATCTGCATAAAGGACATGTTCACTATTTCCTAAACCATATTCACATAAAGGACATGTTCACTATTTCCTAAATCATTTTCACATAGAGCACATGTTCACTATTTTCTAAACCATATCCACATAAAGGACATGTTCACTATTTCCTAAACCATATCTGCATAAAGGACATGTTCACTATTTCATAAGTCATATTCACATAAAGGACATGTTCACTATTTCCTAAGTCATATTTACATAGAGCACATGTTCACTATTTCCTAAGCCATATTCACATAAAGGACATGTTAACTATTTCCTAAACCATATCCACATAAAAGACATGTTCACTATTTCCTAAATCATAGCAACATAGCGGACATGTTCACTATTTCCTAAACCATATCCACATAAAGGACATGTTCACTATTTCCTAAACCATATCTGCATAAAGGACATGTTCACTATTTCCTAAGCCATATCCACATAAAGGACATGTTCACTATTTCCTAAGCCATATCCACATAAAGGACATGTTCACTATTTCCTAAGCCATATTCACATAAAGGACATGTTCACTATTTCCTAAACCATATCAACATAAAGGACATGTTCACTATTTCCTAAACCATATCCACATAAAGGACATGTTCACTATTTCCTAAACCCTATCCACATAAAGGACATGTTCACTATTTCATAAACCATATTCACATAGAGCACATGTTCACTATTTCCTAAATCATATCTGCATAAAGGACATGTTCACTATTTCCTAAGTCATATTCACATAAAGGACATGTTCACTATTTCCTAAATCATATTCACATAGAGCACATGTTCACTCTTTCCTAAACCATATCCACATAAAGGACATGTGCACTATTTCCAAAACCATATCCACATAAAGAACATGTTCACTATTTCCTAAACCATATCCACATAAAGGACATGTTCACTATTTCCTAAACCCTATCCGCATAAAGGACATGTTCACTATTTCCTAAACCATATTCACATAGAGCACATGTTCACTATTTTCTAAACCATTTCCACATAAAGGACATGTTCACTATTTCCTAAACCATATCAACATAAAGGACATGTTCATTACTTCCTAAACCATATCTGCATATAGGACATGTTCACTATTTCCTAAGTCATATTTACATAGAGCACATGTTCACTATTTCCTAAATCATTTTCACATAGAGCACATGTTCACTATTTTCTAAACCATATCCACATAAAGAACATGTTCACTATGTCCTAAACCATATCCACATAAAGGACATGTTCACTATTTCCTAAACCATATCCACATAAAGGACATGTACCCGGGGCTTGAAAATCATACATGTAGATCCTAGAAAAGAAATATTTATAAAGGGACTATTCACTATTTTTTTAAATCATATTCACATAAAGGATATGTTCACTATTTCCTAAGCCATATCTGCATACAGGACATGTTCACTATTTCCTAAGTCATATACACATAAAGGACATGTTCACTATTTCCTAACCATATCAACATACAGGACAGGTTCACTATATCTTAATCCATATCCGCATAAGGACATGTTCACTATTTCCTAAACCATATCTGCATAAAGGACATGTTCACTATTTCCTAAACCATATTCACATAAAGGACATGTTCACTATTTCCTAAATCATTTTCACATAGAGCATATGTTCACTATTTTCTAAACCATATCCACATAAAGGACATGTTCACTATTTCCTAAACCATATCAACATAAAGGACATGTTCACTATTTCCTAAACCATATCAACATAAACGACATGTTCACTATTTCCTAATCCATATCCGCATAAAGGACATGTTCACTATTTCCTAAACCATATCTGCATAAAGGACATTTTCACTATGTCCTCAGTCATATTCACATAAAGGACATGTTCACTATTTCCTAAACCCTATCCGCATAAAGGACATGTTCACTATTTCCTAAACTATATTCACATAGAGCACATGTTCACTATTTTCTAAACCATTTCCACATAAAGGACATGTTCACTATTTCCTAAACCATATCAACATAAAGGACATGTTCACTATTTCCTAATCCATATCCGCATAAGGACATGTTCACTATTTCCAAAACCATATCTGCATAAAGGACATGTTCACTATTTCCTAAGTCATATTTACATAGAGCACATGTTTACTATTTCCAAAATCATTTTCACATAGAGCACATGTTCACTATTTTCTAAACAATATCCACATAAAGGACATGTTCACTATTTCCTAAACCATATCCACATAAAGGACATGTTCATTACTTCCTAAACCATATCTGCATATAGGCCATGTTCACTATTTCCTAAACCATATCCACATAAAGGACATGTTCACTATTTCCTAAGTCATATTTACATAGAGCACATGTTCACTATTTCCTAAATCATTTTCACATAGAACACATGTTCACTATTTTCTAAACCATATCCACATAAAGAACATGTTCACTATTTCCTAAACCATATCCACATAAAGGACATGTTCACTATTTCCTAAACCATATCCACATAAATGACATGTACCCGGGGCTTGAAAATCATGCATGTAGATCCTAGAAATGAATTATTTATAAAGAGACTATTCACTATTTTTTTAAATCATATCCACATATAGGGCATGTTCACTATTTCTTTAAACCATATCCACATATAGGACATGTTCACTGGTTCCTAAATCATATTCACATAAAGCACATGTTCACTATTTTCTAAGTCATTTTAGCATAGAGCACATGTTCACTATTTTCTAAACAATATCCACATAAAGGCCATGTTCATTATTTCCTAAGCCATATCAACATAAAGGACATGTTCATTATTTCCTAAACCATATCAACATAAAGGACATGTTCACTATTTCCTAATCCATATCCGCATAAGGACATGTTCACTATTTCCTAAACCATATCTGCATAAAGGACATGTTCACTATTTCCTAAACCATATTCACATAAAGGATATGTTCACTATTTCCTAAATCATTTTCACACAGAGCACATGTTCACTATTTTCTAAACCATATCCACATATAGGACATGTTCACTATTTCCTAAACCATATCTGCATAAAGGACATGTTCACTATTTCCTAAGTCATATTCACATAAAGCACATGTTCACTATTTCCTAAGTCATATTTACATAGAGCACATGTTCACTATTTCCTAAGCCATATTCACATAAAGGACATGTTCACTATTTCCTAAACCATATCCACATAAAAGACATGTTCACTATTTACTAAACCATAGCAACATAGCGGACATGTTCACTATTTCCTAACCATATCCACATAAAGGACATGTTCACTATTTCCAAAACAATATCTGCATAAAAGACATGTTCACTATTTCCTAAGCCATATTAACATAAAGGACATGTTCACTCTTTCCTAAACCATATCCAGATAAAGGACATATTCACTATTTCCTAAGCCATATCCACATTAAGGACATGTTCACTATTTCCTAAGCCATATCCACATAAGGACATGTTCACTATTTCCTAAACCATATCAACATAAAGGACATGTTCACTATTTCCTAAACCATATCCACATAAAGGACATGTTCACTATTTCCTAAGTCATATTTACATAGAGCACATGTTACACTATTTCCTAAATCATTTTCACATAGAGTACATGTTCACTATTTCCTAAACCATATTCACATATAGGACATGTTCCCTATTTCCTAAACCATATCCACATAAAGGACATGTTCACTATTTCCTAAACCATATCCACATAAAGGACATGTAGCCGGGGCATGAAAATCATAAATGTAGATCCTAGAAAAGAATTATTTATAAAGGGACTATTCACTATTTTTTTAAATCATATTCACATAAAGGACATGTTCACTATATCCTAAGCCATATCTGCATACAGGACATGTTCACTATTTCCTAAGTTATATTCACATAAAGGACATGTTCCCTATTTCCTAAACCATATCAACATAAAGGACAGGTTCACTATATCTTAATCCATATCCGCATAAAGACATGTTCACTATTTCCTAAACCATATCTGCATAAAGGACATGTTCACTATTTCCTAAACCATATCTGCATAAAGGACATGTTCACTATGTCCTAAGTCATTTTCACATAGAGCATATGTTCACTATTTTCTAAACCATATCCACATACACGACATGTTCACTATGTCCTAATCCATATCCGCATAAAGGACATGTTCACTATTTCCTAAACCATATCTGCATAAAGGACATGTTCACTATGTCCTAAGTCATATTCACATAAAGGACATGTTAACTATTTCCTAAATCATTTTCACATAGAGCACATGTTCACTATTTGCTAAACCATATCCACATAAAGGACATATTCACTATTTCCTAAACCATATTCACATAAAGGACATGTTCACTATTTCCTAAGTCATATTTACATAGAGCACATGTTCACTATGTCCTAAACATTTTCACATAGAGCACATGTTCACTATTTTCTAAACCGTATCCACATAAAGGACATGTTCACTATTTCCTAAACCATATCAACATAAAGGATATGTTCATTAATTCCTAAACCATATCAACATAAAGGACATGTTCATTATTTCCTAAACCATATCAACATAAACGACATGTTCACTATTTCCTAATCCATATCCGCATATAGGACATGTTCACTATTTCCTAAACCATATCTGCATAAAGGACATGTTCACTATGTCCTAAGTCATATTCACATAAAGGACATGTTCACTATTTCCTAAATCATTTTCACATAGAGCACATGTTCACTATTTGCTAAACCATATCCAAATAAAGGACATGTTCTCTATTTCCTAAACCATATCCACATAAAGGACATGTTCACTATTTCCTAAGTCATATTTAAATAGAGCACATGTTCACTATTTCCTAAATCATTTTCACATAGAGCACATGTTCACTATTTTCTAAACCATATCCACATAAAGAACATGTTCACTATTTCCTAAACCATATCCACATAGAGCACATGTTCACAATTTTCTAAACCATATCCACATAAAGAACATGTTCACTATTTCCTAAACCATATCCACATAAAGGACATGTTCACTATTTCCTAAACCATATTCACATAAAGGACATGTTCACTATTTCCTAAGTCATATTTACATAGAGCACATGTTCACTATTTCCTAAATCATTTTCACATAGAGCACATGTTCACTATTTTCTAAACCATATCCACATAAAGAACATGTTCACTATTTCCTAAACCATATCCACATAAAGGATATGTTCACTATTTCCTAAACCATATTCACATAAAGGACATGTTCACTATTTCCTAAATCATATTTACATAGAGCACATGTTCACTATTTCCTAAATCATTTTCACATATAACACATGTTCACTATTTTCTAAACCATATCCACATAAAGAACATGTTCACTATTTCCTAAACCATATCCACATAAAGGACATGTTCACTATTTCCTAAGCCATATCTGCATAAAGGACATGTTCACTATTTCCTAAGCCATATTCACATAAAGGACGTGTTCACTATTTCCTAAATCATTTTCACATAGAGCACATGTTCACTATTTTCTAAACCATATCCACATAAAGGACATGTTCACTATTTCCTAAACCATATCAACATAAAGGACATGTTCATTATTTCCTAAACCATATCAACATAAAGGACATGTTCATTATTTCCTAAACCATATCAACATAAAGGACATGATCACTATTTCCTAATCCATATCCGCATAAAGGACATGTTCACTATTTCCTAAACCATATCTGCATAAAGGACATGTCCATTTCCTAAGTCATATTCACATAAAGGACATGTTCACTATTTCCTAATCATATTTACATAGAGCAATGTCACTATTTCCTAAATCATTTTCAATAAAGGACATGTTCACTATTTTCTAAACCATATCAACATAAAGGACATGTTCATTAATTCCTAAACCATATCAACATAAAGGACATGTTCATTATTTCCTAAACCATATCAACATAAACGACATGTTCACTATTTCCTAATCCATATCCGCATAAAGGACATGTTCACTATTTCCTAAACCATATTGCATAAAGGACATGTTCACTATGTCCTAAGTCATATTCACATAAAGGACATGTTCACTATTTCCTAAATCATTTTCACATAGAGCACATGTTAACTATTTGCTAAACCATATCCACATAAAGGACATGTTCACTATTTGCTAAACCATATCCACATAAAGGACATGTTCACTATTTCCTAAACCATATCAACATGAATACATGTTCACTATTTCCTAAGCCATATCTGCATAAAGGACATGTTCACTATTTCCTAAGTCATATTCACATAAAGGACATGTTCACTATTTCCTAAATCATATTCACATATAGCACATGTTCACTCTATCCTAAACCATATCCACATAAAGGACATGTGCACTATTTCCAAAACCATATTCACATAAAGGAGATGTTCACTATTTCCTAAATCATATTCACATAAAGGAAATGTTCACTATTTCCTAAGCCATATCTGCATAAAGGACATGTTCACTATTTCCTAAGTCATATTCACATAAAGGACGTGATCACTATTTGCTAAATCATTTTCACATAGAGCACATGGTCACTATTTTCTAAACCATATCCACATAAAGGACATGTTCACTATTTCCTAAACCATATCAACATAAAGGACATGTTCATTATTTCCTAAACCATATCAACATAAAGGACATGTTCATTATTTCCTAAACCATATCAACATAAAGGACATGATCACTATTTCCTAATCCATATCCGCATAAAGGACATGTTCACTATTTCCTAAACCATATTTGCATAAAGGACATGTTCACCATTTCCTAAGTCATATTCACATAAAGGACATGTTCACTATTTCCTAAGTCATATTTACATAGAGCACATGTTCACTATTTCCAATCATTTTCACATAGAGCACATGTTCACTATTTTCTAAACCGTATCCCATAAAGGAATGTTCATTTCTAAACCATATCCACATAGAGCACATGTCACTATTTCTAACCATATCCAATAAAGAACATGTTCACTATTCCTAAACCATATCCACATAAAGGACATGTTCACTATTTCCTAAACCATATTCACATAAAGGACATGTTCACTATTTCCTAAGTCATATTTACATAGAGCACATGTTCACTATTTCCTAAATCATTTTCACATAGAGCACATGTTCACTATTTTCTAAACCATATCCACATAAAGAACATGTTCACTATTTCCTAAACCATATCCACATAAAGGATATGTTCACTATTTCCTAAACCATATTCACATATAGGACATGTTCACTATTTCCTAAATCATATTTACATAGAGCACATGTTCACCATTTCCTCAATCATTTTCACATATAACACATGTTCACTATTTCCTAAGCCATATCGCATAAAGGACATGTTCACTATTTCCTAAGCCATATTCACATAAAGGACGTGTCACTATTTCTAAATCATTTTCACATAGAGCACATGTCACTATTTTCTAAACCATATCCACATAAAGGACATGTTCACTATTTCCTAAACCATATCAACATAAAGGACATGTTCACTATTTCCTAAACCATATCAACATAAAGGACATGTTCATTATTTCCTAAACCATATCAACATAATGGACATGATCACTATTTCCTAATCCATATCCGCATAAAGGACATGTTCCTATTTCCTAAACCATATCTGCATAAAGGACATGTTCACATTTCCTAAGTCATATTCACATAAAGGACATGTTCACTATTTCCTAAGTCATATTTACATAGAGCACATGTTCACTATTTCCTAAATCATTTTCACATAGAGCACATGTTCACTATTTTCTAAACCGTATCCACATAAAGGACATGTTCACTATTTTCTAAACCATATCAACATAAAGGACATGTTCATTAATTCCTAAACCATATCAACATAAAGGACATGTTCATTATTTCCTAAACCATATCAACATAAACGACATGTTCACTATTTCCTAATCCATATCCGCATAAAGGACATGTTCACTATTTCCTAAACCATATCTGCATAAAGGACATGTTCACTATGTCCTAAGTCATATTCACATAAAGGACATGTTCACTATTTCCTAAATCATTTTCACATAGAGCACATGTTAACTATTTGCTAAACCATATCCACATAAAGGACATGTTCACTATTTGCTAAACCATATCCACATAAAGGACATGTTCACTATTTCCTAAGCCATATCAACATAAATACATGTTCACTATTTCCTAAACCATATCTGCATAAAGGACATGTTCACTATTTCCTAAGTCATATTCACATAAAGGACATGTTCACTATTTCCTAAATCATATTCACATAGAGCACATGTTCACTCTTTCCTAAACCATATCCACATAAAGGACATGTGCACTATTTCCAAAACCATATTCACATAAAGGAGATGTTCACTATTTCCTAAATCATATTCACATAAAGGAAATGTTCACTATTTCCTAAACCATATCCACATAAAGAACATGTTCACTATTTCCTAAATCATATTTACATAGAGCACATGTTCACTCTTTCCTCAATCATTTTCACATATAACACATGTTCACTATTTTCTAAACCATATCCACATAAAGAACATGTTCACTATTTCCTAAACCATATCCACATAAAGGACATGTTCACTATTTCCTAAGCCATATCTGCATAAAGGACATGTTCACTATTTCCTAAGTCATATTCACATAAAGGACGTGATCACTATTTGCTAAATCATTTTCACATAGAGCACATGGTCACTATTTTCTAAACCATATCCACATAAAGGACATGTTCACTATTTCCTAAACCATATCAACATAAAGGACATGTTCATTATTTCCTAAACCATATCAACATAAAGGACATGTTCATTATTTCCTAAACCATATCAACATAAAGGACATGATCACTATTTCCTAATCCATATCCGCATAAAGGACATGTTCACTATTTCCTAAATCATATTCACATAGAGCACATGTTCACTCTTTCCTAAATAATATCCACATAAAGGACATGTGCACTATTTCCAAAACCATATCCACATAAAGAACATGTTCACTATTTCCTAAATCATATTCACATAAAGGACGTGTTCACTATTTCCTAAATCACTTTCACATAGAGCACATGTTCACTATTTTCTAAACAATATCCAGATAAAGGACATGTTCACTATTTCCTAAGCCATATCCACATAAATGACATGTTCACTATTTCCTAAACAATATCCGCATAAAGGACATGTTCACTATTTCCTAAACCATATTCACATAGAGCACATGTTCACTATTTCCTACACCATATTCACATACAGCACATGTTCACTATTTCCTAAATCATATCCACATAACGGACATGTTCACTATTTCCTAAATCATATTCACATAAAGGACATGTTCACTAATTCCTAAGCGATATCAACATAAAGACAATGTTCACTATTTCCTAAATCATATTCACATAAAGGACATGTTTACTATTTCCTAAACCGTATCCACATAAATGACATGTTCACTATTTCCGCAAACAATATCTGCATAAAGGACATGTTCACTATTTTATAAACCATATCCACATAAAGGACATGTTCACTATTTCCTAAACCATATTCACATAAAGGACATGTTCACTATTTCCTAAGCCATATTCACATAAAGGACATGTTCACTATTTCCTAAACCATATCCACATAAAGGACATGTTCACTATTTCCTAAACCATTGCAACATAGCGGACATGTTCACTATTTCCTAAACCATATCCACATAAAGGACATGTTCACTATTTCCTAAACCATATCTGCATAAAGGACATGTTCACTATTTCCTAAGCCATATTCACATAAAGGACATGTTCACTATTTCCTATGCCATATCCACATAAATGACGTGTTCACTATTTCCTAAACCATATCCAGATAAAGGATATATTCACTATTTCCTAAACAATAACTGCATAAAGGACATGGTCACTATTTCCTAAATCATATTCACATAAAGGACATGTTCACTATTTCCTAAATCATATTCACATAGAGCACATGTTGAATCTTTCCTAAACCATATCCACATAAAGGACATGTTAACTATTTCCTAAACAATATCCGCATAAAGGACATGTTCACTATTTCCTAAACCATATTCACATAGAGCACATGTTCACTATTTCCTAAACCATATTCACATATAGCACATGTTCACTATTTCCTAAACCATATCCACATAAAGGACTTGTTCACTATTTCCTAAACCATATCCACATAACTGACATGTTCACTATTTCCTAAACCATATCCACATAACGGACATGTTCACTATTTCCTAAATCATATTCACATAAAGGACATGTTCACTAATTCCTAAGCGATATCAACATAAAGACAATGTTCACTATTTCCTAAATCATATTCACATAAAGGACATGTTTACTATTTCCTAATCCGTATCCACATAAAGGACATGTTCACTATTTCCGCAAACAATATCTGCATAAAGGACATGTTCACTATTTTATAAACCATATCCACATAAAGGACATGTTCACTATTTCCTAAGCCATATTCACATAAAGGACATGTTCACTATTTCCTAAGCCATATTCACATAAAGGACATGTTCACTATTTCCTAAACCCTATCCGCATATAGGACATGTTCACTATTTCCTAAACCATATTCACATAGAGCACATGTTCACTATTTTCTAAACCATATCCACATAAAGAACATGTTCACTATTTCCTAAACCATATCCACATAAAGGACATGTTCACTATTTCCTAAACCATATCTGCATGAAGGACATGTTCACTATTTCCTAAGACATATTCACATAAAGGATATGTTCACTATTTCCTATGCCATATCCACATAAATGACGTGTTCACTATTTCCTAAACCATATCCAGATAAAGGACATATTTACTATTTCCTAAACAATAACTGCATAAAGGACATGGTCACTATTTCCTAAGCCATATCCACATAAAGGACATGTTCACTATTTCCTAAGCCATATCCACATAAAGGACATGTTCACTATTTCCTAAGCCATATACACATAAAGGACATGTTCACTATTTCCTTAACCATATCAACATAAAGGACATGTTCACTATTTCCTAAACCATATCAACATAAAGGACATGTTCACTATTTCCTAAACCATATCCACATAAAGGACATGTTCACTATTTCCTAAACCCTATCCGCATAAAGGACATGTTCACTATTTCATAAACCATATTCATATAGACCACATGTTCACTATTTCCTAAATCATATCTGCATAAAGGACATGTTCACTATTTCCTAAGTCATATTCACATAAAGGACATGTTCACTATTTCCTAAATCATATTCACATAGAGAACATGTTCACTCTTTCCTAAACCATATCCACATAAAGGACATGTTCACTATTTCCTAACCCCTATCCGCATAAAGGACCTGATCACTATTTCCTAAACCATATTCACATAGAGCACATGTTCACTATTTTCTAAACCATATCCACATAAAGGACATGTTCACTATTTCCTTAACCATATCAACATAAAGGACATGTTCATTACTTCCTAAACCATATCTGCATATAGGACATGTTCACTATTTCCTAAACCATATCTGCATAAAGGACATGTTCACTATTTCCTAAGTTATATTCACATAAAGGACATGTTCACTATTTCCTAAACCATATCAACATAAAGGACAGGTTCACTATATCTTAATCCATATCCGCATAAGGACATGTTCACTATTTCCTAAACCATATCTGCATAAAGGACATGTTCACTATTTCCTAAACCATATCCACATAAAGGACATGTTCACTATTTCCTAAAGCATTTTCACATATAGCATATGTTCACTATTTTCTAAACCATATCCACTTAATGACATGTTCACTATTTCCTAAACCATATCCGCATATAGGACATGTTCACTATTTCCTAAACCATATCTGCATAAAGGACATGTTCACTATTTCCTAAGCCATATTCACATAAAGGACATGTTCACTATTTCCTATGCCATATCCACATAAATGACGTGTTCACTATTTCCTAAACCATATCCAGATAAAGGATATATTCACTATTTCCTAAACAATAACTGCATAAAGGACATGGTCACTATTTCCTAAATCATATTCACATAAAGGACATGTTCACTATTTCCTAAATCATATTCACATAGAGCACATGTTGAATCTTTCCTAAACCATATCCACATAAAGGACATGTTAACTATTTCCTAAACAATATCCGCATAAAGGACATGTTCACTATTTCCTAAACCATATTCACATAGAGCACATGTTCACTATTTCCTAAACCATATTCACATATAGCACATGTTCACTATTTCCTAAACCATATCCACATAAAGGACTTGTTCACTATTTCCTAAACCATATCCACATAACTGACATGTTCACTATTTCCTAAACCATATCCACATAACGGACATGTTCACTATTTCCTAAATCATATTCACATAAAGGACATGTTCACTAATTCCTAAGCGATATCAACATAAAGACAATGTTCACTATTTCCTAAATCATATTCACATAAAGGACATGTTTACTATTTCCTAATCCGTATCCACATAAAGGACATGTTCACTATTTCCTAAACAATATCTGCATAAAGGACATGTTCACTATTTCCTAAGTCATATTCACATAAAGGACATGTTCACTATTTCCTAAACCATATTCACATAGAGGACATGTTCAATATTTCCTAAACCATATCCACATAAAGGACATGTTCACTATTTCCTAAACCATATCCACATAAAGGACATGTTCACTATTTCCTAAGCCATATTCACATAAAGGACATGTTCACTATTTCCTAAGCCATATTCACATAAAGGACATGTTCACTATTTCCTAAGCCATATTCACATAAAGGACATGTTCACTATTTCCTAAACCATATCCACATAAAGGACATGTTCACTATTTCCTAAACCATATCCACATAAAGGACATGTTCACTATTTCCTAAACCATATCTGCATAAAGGACATGTTCACTATTTCCTAAGCCATATTCACATAAAGGACATGTTCACTATTTCCTAAATCATATTCACATAGAGCACATGTTCAATCTTTCCTAAACCATATCCACATAAAGGACATGTGCACTATTTCCAAATGCATATCCACATAAAGGACATGTTCACTATTTCCTAAACCATATCCACATATAGGACATGTTCACTATTTCCTAAACCATATCCGCATAAAGGACATGTTCACTATTTCCTAAACCATATTCACATAGAGCACATGTTCACTATTTTCTAAACCATATCCACATAAAGGACATGTTCACTATTTCCTAAACCATATCCACATAAAGGACATGTTCACTATTTCCTAAACCATATCTGCATAAAGGACATGTTCACTATTTCCTAAGCCATATTCACATAAAGGACATGTTCACTATTTCCTAAGCCATATCCACATAAATGACGTGTTCACTATTTCCTAAACCATATCCAGATAAAGGACATATTTACTATTTCCTAAACAATAACTGCATAAAGGACATGGTCACTATTTCCTAAGCCATATCCACATAAAGGACATGTTCACTATTTCCTAAGCCATATCCACATAAAGGACATGTTCACTATTTCCTAAGCCATATACACATAAAGGACATGTTCACTATTTCCTTAACCATATCAACATAAAGGACATGTTCACTATTTCCTAAACCATATCAACATAAAGGACATGTTCACTATTTCCTAAACCATATCCACATAAAGGACATGTTCACTATTTCCTAAACCATATCTGCATAAAGGACATGTTCACTATTTCCTAAGCCATATTCACATAAAGGACATGTTCACTATTTCCTATGTCATATCCACATAAATGACGTGTTCACTATTTCCTAAACCATATCCAGATAAAGGATATATTCACTATTTCCTAAACAATAACTGCATAAAGGACATGGTCACTATTTCCTAAATCATATTCACATAAAGGACATGTTCACTATTTCCTAAATCATATTCACATAGAGCACATGTTGAATCTTTCCTAAACCATATCCACATAAAGGACATGTGCACTATTTCCAAATCCATATCCACATAAAGGACATGTTCACTATTTCCTAAACCATATCCACATAAAGGACATGTTAACTATTTCCTAAACAATATCCGCATAAAGGACATGTTCACTATTTCCTAAACCATATTCACATAGAGCACATGTTCACTATTTCCTAAACCATATTCACATATAGCACATGTTCACTATTTCCTAAACCATATCCACATAAAGGACTTGTTCACTATTTCCTAAACCATATCCACATAACGGACATGTTCACTATTTCCTAAACCATATCCACATAACGGACATGTTCACTATTTCCTAAATCATATTCACATAAAGGACATGTTCACTAATTCCTAAGCGATATCAACATAAAGACAATGTTCACTATTTCCTAAATCATATTCACATAAAGGACATGTTTACTATTTCCTAATCCGTATCCACATAAAGGACATGTTCACTATTTCCGCAAACAATATCTGCATAAAGGACATGGTCACTATTTCCTAAGCCATATTCACATACAGGACATGTTCACTATTTCCTAAGCCATATTCACATAAAGGACATGTTCACTATTTCCTAAGCCATATTCACATACAGGACATGTTCACTATTTCCTAAGCCATATTCACATAAAGGACATGTTCACTATTTCCTAAACCATTGCAACATAGCGGACATGTTCATTATTTCCTAAACCATATCCACATAAAGGACATGTTCACTATTTCCTAAACCATATCTGCATAAAGGACATGTTCACTATTTCCTAAGCCATATTCACATAAAGGACATGTTCACTATTTCCTAAGCCATATTCACATAAAGGACATGTTCACTATTTCCTAAACCATATCCAGATAAAGGATATATTCACTATTTCCTAAACAATAACTGCATAAAGGACATGTTCACTATTTCCTAAACCATATTCACATAGAGCACATGTTCACTATTTTCTAAACCATATCCACATAAAAAACATGTTCACTATTTCCTAAACCATATCCACATAAAGGACATGTTCACTATTTCCTAAACCATATCTGCATGAAGGACATGTTCACTATTTCCTAAGACATATTCACATAAAGGATATGTTCACTATTTCCTATGCCATATCCACATAAATGATGTGTTCACTATTTCCTAAACCATATCCAGATAAAGGACATATATACTATTTCCTAAACAATAACTGCATAAAGGACATGGTCACTATTTCCTAAGCCATATCCACATAAAGGACATGTTCACTATTTCCTAAGCCATATCCACATAAAGGACATGTTCACTATTTCCTAAACCATATCCACATAAAGGACATGTTCACTATTTCCTAAACCATATCCACATAAAGGACATGTTCACTATTTCCTAAACCATATCCACATAAAGGACATGTTCACTATTTCCTAAACCATATTCACATAAAGGACATGTTCACTATTTCCTAAACCATATTCACATAGAGCACATGTTCACTATTTCCTAAATCATATCTGCATAAAGGACATGTTCACTATTTCCTAAGTCATATTCACATAAAGGACATGTTCACTATTTCCTAAACCATATCCACATAAAGGACATGTTCACTATTTCCTAAACCATATCACATAAAGGACATGTTCACTATTTCCTAAACCATATCCACATAAAGGACATGTTCACTATTTCCTAAACCATATATACATAAAGGACATGTTCACTATTTTCTAAACCATATTCACATAAAGGACATGTTCACTATTTCCTAAACCATACCACATAAAGGACATGTTCACTATTTCCTAAACCATATCCACATAAAGGACATGTTCACTATTTCCTAAACCATATCAGCATAAAGGACATGTTCACTATTTCCTAAATCATATTCACATAAAGGACATGTTCACTATTTCCTAAACCTATCAACATAAAGGACATGTTCACTATTTCCTAATCATATCCATAAGACATGTTCACTATCCAAACCATATCCATAAAGGACAGTTCACTATTCCTAAACCATATCCACATAAAGGACATGTTCACTATTTCCTAAACATATTCACATAAAGGACATGTTCACTATTTCCTAAACCATATCCACATAAAGACATGTTCACTATTTCCTAAACCATATCTGCATAAAGGACATGTTCACTATTTCCTAAGTCATATTCACATAAAGGACATGTTCACTATTTCCTAAGTCATATTTACATAGAGCACATGTTCACTATTTCCTAAATCATTTTCACATAGAGCACATGTTCACTATTTTCTAAACCATATCCACATAAAGAACATGTTCACTATTTCCTAAACCATATCCACATAAAGGACATGTTCACTATTTCCTAAACCATATTCACATAAAGGACATGTTCACTATTTCCTAATCATATACATAAGACATGTTCACTATTTCTAAATCATTTTCACATAAAGGACATGTTCACTATTTTCTAAACCATATCCACATAAAGGACATGTTCACTATTTCCTAAACCATATCCACATAAAGGACATGTTCACTATTTCCTAAATCATATTCACATAGAGCACATGTTCACTATTTCCTAAATCATATTCACATAAAGGACATGTTCACTATTTTCTAAACCATATCCACATAAAGGACATGTTCACTATTTCCTAAACCATATCCACATAAAGGACATGTTCACTATTTCCTAAGCCATATCTGCATAAAGGACATGTTCACTATTTCCTAAGCCATATTCACATAAAGGACATGTTCACTATTTCCTAAATCATTTTCACATAGAGCACATGTTCACTATTTTCTAAACCATATCCACATAAAGGACATGTTCACTATTTCCTAAACCATATCAACATAAAGGACATGTTCATTATTTCCTAAACCATATCAACATAAAGGACATGTTCACTATTTCCTAAACCATATCCACATAAAGGACATGTTCACTATTTCCTAAACATATTCACATAAGGACATGTTCACTATTTCCTAAACCATATCCACATAAAGGACATGTTCACTATTTCCTAAACCATATCTGCATAAAGGACATGTTCACTATTTCCTAAGTCATATTCACATAAAGGACATGTTCACTATTTCCTAATCATATCCACATAGTGTTTTTTTCATTTAATAAGGACATGTTCACTATTTCCTAAACCATATCCACATAAAGGACATGTTCACTATTTCCTAAACCATATCCACATAAAGCATGTTCACTATTTCCTAAACCATATTCACATAAAGGACATGTTCACTATTTCCTAACATTTACATAGAGGACATGTTCACTATTTCCTAAATTATATTCACATAAGGACATGTTCACTATTTCTAAACCATATCCACATAAAGGACATGTTCACTATTTCCTAAACCATATCCACATAAAGGACATGTTCACTTTTCCTAACATATCATAAAGACATGTTCACTATTTCCTAAGCCATATTCACATAAAGGACATGTTCACTATTTCCTAAACCATATCAACATAAAGGACATGTTCACTATTTCCTAAACCATATCAACATAAAGGACATGTTCACTATTTCCTAAACCATATCAACATAAAGGACATGTTCACTATTTCCTAACATATCCGCATAAAGGACATGTTCACTATTTCCTAAACCATATCAACATAAAGGACATGTTCACTATTTCTAAACCATATCACATAAAGGACATGTTCACTATTTCCTAAACCATATTCACATAAAGGACATGTTCACTATTTCCTAAACCTTATCACATAAAGGACATGTTCACTATTTCCTAAGTCATATTCACATAAAGGAATCATGTTCACTATTTCCTAAACCATATCTGCATAAAGGACATGTTCACTATTTCCTAAGCCATATCCACATAAAGGACATGTTCACTATTTCCTAAACCATATTCACATAAAGGACATGTTCACTATTTCCTAAACCATATCCACATAAAGGACATGTTCACTATTTCCTAAACCATATCAACATAAAGGACATGTTCACTATTTCCTAAACCATATCCACATAAAGGACATGTTCACTATTTCCTAAACCATATCCGCATAAAGGACATGTTCACTATTTCATAAACCATATTCACATAGAGCACATGTTCACTATTTCCTAAATCATATCTGCATAAAGGACATGTTCACTATTTCCTAAGTCATATTCACATAAAGGACATGTTCACTATTTCCTAAATCATATTCACATAGAGCACATGTTCACTATTTCCTAAACCATATCCACATAAAGGACATGTTCACTATTTCCTAAACCCTATCCGCATAAAGGACATGTTCACTATTTCCTAAACCATATTCACATAGAGCACATGTTCACTATTTTCTAAACCATATCCACATAAAGGACATGTTCACTATTTCCTAAACCATATCAACATAAAGGACATGTTCATTACTTCCTAAACCATATCTGCATATAGGACATGTTCACTATTTCCTAAACCATATCTGCATAAAGGACATGTTCACTATTTCCTAAGTTATATTCACATAAAGGACATGTTCACTATTTCCTAAACCATATCAACATAAAGGACAGGTTCACTATATCTTAATCCATATCCGCATAAGGACATGTTCACTATTTCCTAAACCATATCTGCATAAAGGACATGTTCACTATTTCCTAAACCATATCCACATAAAGGACATGTTCACTATTTCCTAAAGCATTTTCACATATAGCACATGTTCACTATTTTCTAAACCATATCCACTTAATGACATGTTCACTATTTCCTAAACCATATCCGCATAAAGGACATGTTCACTATTTCCTAAACCATATCTGCATAAAGGACATGTTCACTATTTCCTAAGTCATATTCACATAAAGGACATGTTCACTATTTCCTAAGTCATATTTACATAGAGCACATGTTCACTATTTCCTAAATCATTTTCACATAGAGCACATGTTCACTATTTTCTAAACCATATCCACATAAAGAACATGTTCACTATTTCCTAAACCATATCCACATAAAGGACATGTTCACTATTTCCTAAACCATATTCACATAAAGGACATGTTCACTATTTCCTAAGTCATATTTACATAGAGCACATGTTCACTATTTCCTAAATCATTTTCACATAGAGCACATGTTCACTATTTTCTAAACCATATCCACATAAAGGACATGTTCACTATTTCCTAAACCATATTCACATAAAGGACATGTTCACTATTTCCTAAATCATATTTACATAGAGCACATGTTCACTATTTCCTAAATCATTTTCACATATAACACATGTTCACTATTCTCTAAACCATATCCACATAAAGAACATGTTCACTATTTCCTAAACTATATCCACATAAAGGACATGTTCACTATTTCCTAAGCCATATCTGCATAAAGGACATGTTCACTATTTCCTAAGCCATTTTAACATAAAGGACGTGTTCACTATTTCCTAAATCATTTTCACATGGAGCACATGGTCACTATTTTCTAAACCATATCCACATAAAGGACATGTTCACTATTTCCTAAACCATATCAACATAAAGGACATGTTCATTATTTCCTAAACCATATCAACATAAAGGACATGTTCATTATTTCCTAAACCATATCAACATAAAGGACATGATCACTATTTCCTAAACCATATCAACATAAAGGACATGTTCACTATTTCCTAATCCATATCTGCATAAAGGACATGTTCACTATTTCCTAAACCATATCTGCATAAAGGACATGTTCACCATTTCCTAAGTCATATTCACATAAAGGACATGTTTACTATTTCCTAAGTCATATTTACATAGAGCACATGTTCACTATTTCCTAAATCATTTTCACATAGAGCACATGTTCACTATTTTCTAAACCATATCCACATAAAGAACATGTTCACTATTTCCTAAACCATATCCACATAAAGCATTTGTTCACTATTTCCTAAACCATATTCACATAAATGACATGTTCACTATTTCCTAAATCATATTTACTTAGAGCACATGTTCACTATTTCCTAAATTATTTTCACATATAACACATGTTCACTATTTCTAAACCATATCCACATAAAGAACATGTTCACTATTTCCTAAACCATATCCACAAAAAGGACATGTTCACTCTTTCCTAAGCCATATCTGCATAAATGACATGTTCACTATTTCCTAAGCCATATTCACATAAAGGACATGTTCACTATTTCCTAAACCATATCAACATAAAGGACATGTTCATTATTTCCTAAACCATATCAACATAAAGGACATGTTCATTATTTCCTAAACCATATCAACATAAAGGACATGATCACTATTTCCTAATCCATATCCGCATAAAGGACATGGTCACTATTTCCTACACCATATCAACATAAAGGACATGTTCACTATTTCCTAAATCATATTCACATAAAGGACATGTTCACTATTTCCTAAATCATATTCACATAAAGGACATGTTCTCTATTTCCTAAACCTTATCAGCATAAAGGACATGTTCACTATTTCCTAAGTCACATTCACATAAAGGATATGTTCACTAGTTCCTAGGTCATATTTACATAGAGCACATGTTCACTATTTCCTAAACCACATCTGCATAAAGGACATGTTCACTATTTCCTAAGTCATATTCACATAAAGGACATGTTCACTATTTCCTAAATCATATTCACATAGAGCACATGTTCACTATTTCCTAAACCATATCCACATACAGGACATGTTCACTATTTCCTAAACCATATCCACATAACGGACATGTTCACTATTTCCTAAACCATATCAACATAAAGGACATGTTCACTATTTCCTAAATCATATTCACATAAAGGACATGTTCACTATTTCCTAAACCGTATCCACATAAAGGACATGTTCTCTATTTCCTAAACCACATCTGCATAAAGGACATGTTCACTATTTCCTAAGTCATATTCACATAAAGGACATGTTCACTATTTCCTAAATCATATTCACATAGAGCACATGTTCACTATTTCCTAAACCATATCCACATACATGACATGTTCACTATTTCCTAAACCATATCCACATAACGGACATGTTCACTATTTCCTAAACCATATCAACATAAAGGACATGTTCACTATTTCCTAAGTCATATTTACATAGAGCACATGTTCACTATTTCCTAAATCATTTTCACATAGAGCACATGTTCACTATTTTCTAAACCATATCCACATAGAGGACATGTTCACTATTTCCTAAACCATATCTGCATAAAGGACATGTTCACTATTTCCTAAACCATATCCACATAAAGGATATGTTCACTATTTCCTAAACCATATCCACATAAAGGACATGTTCACTATTTCCTTAACCATATCCACATAAAGGACATGTACCCGGGGCTTGAAAATCATACATATAGATCCTCGAAAAGAATTATTTATAAAGGGACCATTCACTATTTTTTAAAAATCATATCCACATATAGGACATGTTCACTATTTCTTAAACCATATCCACATATAGGACATGTTCACTATTTCCTAAACCATATTCACATAAAGGACATGTTCACTATTTCCTAAGCCATATCTGCATACAGGATATGTTCACTATTTCCTAAGTCATATTCACATAAATGACATGTTCACTATTTCCTAAATCATTTTAACATAGAGCACATGTTCACTATTTTCTAAACAATATCCACATAAAGGACATGTTCACTATTTCCTAAGCTATATCAACATAAAGGACATGTTCATTATTTCTTAAACCATATCAACATAAAGGACATGTTCACTATTTCCTAATCCATATCCGCATAAGGACATGTTCACTATTTCCTAAACCATATCTGCATAAAGGACATGTTCACTATTTCCTAAACCATATTCACATAAAGGACATGTTCACTATTTCCTAAATCATATTCACATAGAGCACATGTTCACTATTTTCTAAACCATATCCACATAAAGGACATGTTCACTATTTCCTAAACCATATCAACATAAAGGACATGTTCATTATTTCCTAAACCATATCAACATAAACGACATGTTCACTATTTCCTAATCCATATCCGCATAAAGGACATGTTCACTATTTCCTAAACCATATCTGCATAAAGGACATGTTCACTATGTCCTAAGTCATATTCACATAAAGGACATGTTCACTATTTCCTAAATCATTTTCACATAGAGCACATGTTCACTATTTGCTAAACCATATCCACATAAAGGACATGTTCACTATTTCCTAAACCATATCAACATAAAGGACATGTTCATTATTTCCTAAACCATATCTGCATAAAGGACATGTTCACTATTTCCTAAACCATATCCACATAAAGGACATGTTCACTATTTCCTAAGTCATATTTACATAGAGCACATGTTCACTATTTCCTAAATCATTTTCACATAGAGCACATGTTCACTATTTTCTAAACCATATCCACATAAAGAACATGTTCACTATTTCCTAAACCATATCCACATAAAGGATATGTTCACTATTTCCTAAACCATATTCACATAAAGGACATGTTCACTATTTCCTAAATCATATCCACATAAAGGACATGTTCACTATTTCCTAAGCCATATCTGCATAAAGGACATGTTCACTATTTCC
This sequence comes from Archivesica marissinica, assembly GCA_014843695.1. NCBI lineage: Eukaryota > Metazoa > Mollusca > Bivalvia > Venerida > Vesicomyidae > Archivesica > Archivesica marissinica. Next base: position 45,041,768 of record CM026395.1, on the reverse strand, counting down.
TAAGCCATATTCACATAAAGGACATGTTCACTATTTCCTAAATCATTTTCACATATAGCACATGTTCACTATTTCCTAAACCATATAACATAAAGGACATGTTCATTATTTCCTAAACCATATCAACATAAAGGACATGTTCACTATTTCCTAAACCGTATCCACATAAAGGACATGTTCTCTATTTCCTAAACCTTATCCATATAAAGGACATGTTCACTATTTCCTAAATCATATTCACATAGAGCACATGTTCACTATTTCCTAAACCATATCCACATAAAGGACATGTTCACTATTTCCTAAACCATATCCACATAACGGACATGTTCACTATTTCCTAAACCATATCAACATAAAGGACATGTTCACTATTTCCTAAATCATATTCACATAAAGGACATGTTCACTATTTCCTAAACCGTATCCACATAAAGGACATGTTCTCTATTTCCTAAAGCACATCTGCATAAAGGACATGTTCACTATTTCCTAAGTCATATTCACATAAAGGACATGTTCACTATTTCCTAAATAATATTCACATAGAGCACATGTTCACTATTTCCTAAACCATATCCACATACATGACATGTTCACTATTTCCTAAACCATATCCACATAACGGACATGTTCACTATTTCCTAAACCATATCAACATAAAGGACATGTTCACTATTTCCTAAGTCATATTTACATAGAGCACATGTTCACTATTTCCTAAATCATTTTCACATAGAGCACATGTTCACTATTTTCTAAACCATATCCACATAGAGGACATGTTCACTATTTCCTAAACCATATCTGCATAAAGGACATGTTCACTATTTCCTAAACCATATCCACATAAAGGATATGTTCACTATTTCCTAAACCATATCCACATAAAGGACATGTTCACTATTTCCTTAACCATATCCACATAAAGGACATGTACCCGGGGCTTGAAAATCATACATATAGATCCTCGAAAAGAATTATTTATAAAGGGACCATTCACTATTTTTTAAAAATCATATCCACATATAGGACATGTTCACTATTTCTTAAACCATATCCACATATAGGACATGTTCACTATTTCCTAAACCATATTCACATAAAGGACATGTTCACTATTTCCTAAGCCATATCTGCATACAGGATATGTTCACTATTTCCTAAGTCATATTCACATAAATGACATGTTCACTATTTCCTAAATCATTTTAACATAGAGCACATGTTCACTATTTTCTAAACAATATCCACATAAAGGACATGTTCACTATTTCCTAAGCTATATCAACATAAAGGACATGTTCATTATTTCTTAAACCATATCAACATAAAGGACAGGTTCACTATTTCCTAATCCATATCCGCATAAGGACATGTTCACTATTTTCTAAACCATATCTGCATAAAGGACATGTTCACTATTTCCTAAACCATATTCACATAAAGGACCTGTTCACTATTTCCTAAATCATTTTCACATAGAGCACATGTTCACTATTTTCTAAACCATATCCACATAAAGGACATGTTCACTATTTCCTACACCATATCAACATAAAGGACATGTTCATTATTTCCTAAACCATATCAACATAAACGACATGTTCACTATTTCCTAATCCATATCCGCATATAGGACATGTTCACTATTTCCTAAACCATATCTGCATAAAGGACATGATCACTATGTCCTAAGTCATATTCACATAAAGGACATGTTCACTATTTCCTAAATCATTTTCACATAGAGCACATGTTCACTATTTGCTAAACCATATCCACATAAAGGACATGTTCACTATTTCCTAAACCATATCAACATAAAGGACATGTTCATTATTTCCTAAACCATATCTGCATAAAGGACATGTTCACTATTTCCTAAACCATATCCACATAAATGACATGTTCACTATTTCCTAAGTCATATTTAAATAGAGCACATGTTCACTATTTCCTAAATCATTTTCACATAGAGCACATGTTCACTATTTTCTAAACCATATCCACATAAATAACATGTTCACTATTTCCTAAACCATATCCACATAAAGGATATGTTCACTATTTCCTAAACCATATTCACATAAAGGACATGTTCACTATTTCCTAAATCATATCCACATAAAGGACATGTTCACTATTTCCTAAGCCATATCTGCATAAAGGACATGTTCACTATTTCCTAAGCCATATTCACATAAAGGACGTGTTCACTATTTCCTAAATCATTTTCACATATAGCACATGTTCACTATTTCCTAAACCATATCAACATAAAGGACATGTTCATTATTTCCTAAACCATATCAACATAAAGGACATGTTCACTATTTCCTAAACCGTATCCACATAAAGGACATGTTCTCTATTTCCTAAACCGTATCCATATAAAGGACATGTTCACTATTTCCTAAACCATATCAACATAAAGGACATGTTCATTATTTCCTAAACCATATCAACATAAAGGACATGTTCATTATTTCCTAAACCATATCAACATAAAGGACATGATCACTATTTCCTAAATCATATTCACATAGAGCACATGGTCACTATTTCCTAAAACATATCAACATAAAGGACATGTTCACTATTTCCTAAATCATATTCACATAAAGGACATGTTCACTATTTCCTAAACCGTATCCACATAAAGGACATGTTCTCTATTTCCTAAACCTTATCAGCATAAAGGACATGTTCACTATTTCCTAAATCATATTCACATAAAGGACATGTTCACTATTTCCTAAACCATATCCACATAAAGGACATGTTCACTATTTCCTAAACCATATTCACATAAAGGACATGTTCACTATTTCCTAAACCATATCTACATAAAGGACATGTTCACTATTTCCTAAATCATATTCACATAAAGGACATGTTCACTATTTCCTAAACCATATCCACATAAAGGACATGTTCACTATTTCCTAAACCATATCCACATAAAGGACATGTTCACTATTTCCTAAGCCATATCTGCATAAAGGACATGTTCACTATTTCCTAAACCATATCAACATAAAGGACATGTTCACTATTTCCTAAATCATATCCACATAAAGGACATGTTCACTATTTCCTAAACCATATCCACATAAAGGACATGTTCACTATTTCCTAAACCATATCAACATAAAGGACATGTTCACTATTTCCTAAACCATATCCACATAAAGGACATGTTCACTATTTCCTAAACCATATCAACATAAAGGACATGTTCACTATTTCCTAAACCATATCAACATAAAGGACATGTTCACTATTTCCTAAACCATATCTGCATAAAGGACATGTTCACTATTTCCTAAACCATATCCACATAAAGGACATGTTCACTATTTCCTAAGTCATATTCACATAAAGGACATGTTCACTATTTCCTAAATCATTTTCACATAGAGCACATGTTCACTATTTTCTAAACCATATCCACATAAAGAACATGTTCACTATTTCCTAAACCATATCCACATAAAGGATATGTTCACTATTTCCTAAACCATATTCACATAAATGACATGTTCACTATTTCCTAAATCATATTTACATAGAGCACATGTTCACTATTTCCTAAATCATTTTCACATATAACACATGTTCACTATTTTCTAAACCATATCCACATAAAGAACATGTTCACTATTTCCTAAACCATATCCACATAAAGGACATGTTCACTATTTCCTAAGCCATATCTGCATAAAGGACATGTTCACTATTTCCTAAGCCATATTCACATAAAGGACATGTTCACTATTTCCTAAATCATATTCACATAAAGGACATGTTCACTATTTCCTAAACCATATCAATATAAAGGACATGTTCATTATTTCCTAAACCATATCAACATAAAGGACATGTTCACTATTTCCTAAACCATATCAACATAAAGGACATGTTCATTATTTCCTAAACCATATCAACATAAAGGACATGTTCACTATTTCCTAAATCATATTCACATAAAGGACATGTTCACTATTTCCTAAATCATATTCACATAAAGGACATGTTCTCTATTTCCTAAACCTTATCAGCATAAAGGACATGTTCACTATTTCCTAAGTCACATTCACATAAAGGATATGTTCACTAGTTCCTAGGTCATATTTACATAGAGCACATGTTCACTATTTCCTAAACCACATCTGCATAAAGGACATGTTCACTATTTCCTAAGTCATATTCACATAAAGGACATGTTCACTATTTCCTAAATCATATTCACATAGAGCACATGTTCACTATTTCCTAAACCATATCCACATACAGGACATGTTCACTATTTCCTAAACCATATCCACATAACGGACATGTTCACTATTTCCTAAACCATATCAACATAAAGGACATGTTCACTATTTCCTAAATCATATTCACATAAAGGACATGTTCACTATTTCCTAAACCGTATCCACATAAAGGACATGTTCTCTATTTCCTAAACCACATCTGCATAAAGGACATGTTCACTATTTCCTAAGTCATATTCACATAAAGGACCTGTTCACTATTTCCTAAATCATATTCACATAGAGCACATGTTCACTATTTCCTAAACAATATCCACATACATGACATGTTCACTATTTCCTAAACCATATCCACATAACGGACATGTTCACTATTTCCTAAATCATTTTCACATACAGCACATGTTCACTATTTGCTAAACCATATCCACATAAAGGACATGTTCACTATTTCCTAAACCATATCCACATAAAGGACATGTTCACTATTTCCTAAACCATATCTGCATAAAGGACATGTTCACTATTTCCTAAACCATATCCACATAAAGGACATGTTCACTATTTCCTAAATCATATTTACATAAGGACATGTTCACTATTTCCTAAACCTTTTTTTTCATATTCACATATAGGACATGTTCACTATTTCCTAAACCATATCCACATAAAGGACATGTTCACTATTTCCTAAACCATATTCACATAAAGGACATGTTCACTATTTCCTAAGCCATATCTGCATAAAGGACATGTTCACTATTTCCTAAGTCATATTCACATAAAGGACATGTTCACTATTTCCTAAATCATTTTCACATAGAGCACATGTTCACTATTTTCTAAACAATATCCACATAAAGGACATGTTCACTATTTCCTAAGCTATATCAACATAAAGGACATGTTCATTATTTCCTAAACCATATCAACATAAAGGACATGTTCATTATTTCCTAAACCATATCAACATAAAGGACATGATCACTATTTCCTAATCCATATCCGCATAAAGGACATGTTCACTATTTCCTACACCATATCAACATAAAGGACATGTTCACTATTTCCTAAATCATATTCACATAAAGGACATGTTCACTATTTCCTAAATCATATTCACATAAAGGTCATGTTCTCTATTTCCTAAACCTTATCAGCATAAAGGACATGTTCACTATTTCCTAAGTCACATTCACATAAAGGATATGTTCACTATTTCCTAAATCATATTCACATAGAGCACATGTTCACTATTTCCTAAACCATATCTGCATATAGGACATGTTCACTATTTCCTAAACCATATCCACATAAAGGACATGTTCACTATTTCCTAAATCATATTCACATAGAGCACATGTTCACTATTTCCTAAACCATATCCACATAAAGGACATGTTCACTATTTCCTAAACCATATCCACATAAAGGACATGTTCATTATTTCCTAAACCATATCTGCATAAAGGACATGTTCACTATTTCCTAAATCATATTCACATAAAGGACATGTTCACTATTTCCTAAG
>CM026395.1:45002853-45034957 GCA_014843695.1 Archivesica marissinica | reverse complement strand
ACATGTTCACTATTTCCTAAACCATATCTGCATAAAGGACATGTTCACTATTTCCTAAACCATATCCACATAAAGGACATGTTCACTATTTCCTAAACCATATCTAAATAAAGCACATGTTCACTATTTCCTAAATCATTTTCACATAAAGCACATGTTCACTATTTCCTAAACCATATCCACATAAAGAACATGTTCACTATTTCCTAAACCATATCCACATAAAGGACATGTTCACTATTTCCTAAACCATATTCACATAAAGGACATGTTCACTATTTCCTAAACCATATCAACATAAAGGACATGTTCACTATTTCCTAAACCATATCCACATAAAGGACATGTTCACTATTTCCTAAACCATATCTGCATAAAGGACATGTTCACTATTTCCTAAGCCATATCCACATAAAGGACATGTTCACTATTTCCTAAATCATTTTCACATAGAGCACATGTTCACTATTTCCTAAACCATATCCACATAAAGGACATGTTCACTATTTCCTAAACCATATCAACATAAAGGACATGTTCACTATTTCCTAAACCATATCAACATAAAGGACATGTTCACTATTTCCTAAACCATATCAACATAAAGGACATGTTCACTATTTCCTAAACCATATCCACATAAAGGACATGTTCACTATTTCCTAAACCATATCCACATAAAGGACATGTTCACTATTTCCTAAACCATATTCACATAAAGGACATGTTCACTATTTCCTAAATCATATTCACATAAAGGACATGTTCACTATTTCCTAAACCATATCAGCATAAAGGACATGTTCACTATTTCCTAAACCATATCCACATAAAGGACATGTTCACTATTTCCTAAACCATATCCACATAAAGGACATGTTCACTATTTCCTAAACCATATCTGCATAAAGGACATGTTCACTATTTCCTAAATCATATTCACATAAAGGACATGTTCACTATTTCCTAAACCATATCCACATAAAGGACATGTTCACTATTTCCTAAACCATATCCACATAAAGGACATGTTCACTATTTCCTAAACCATATCCACATAAAGGACATGTTCACTATTTCCTAAACCATATCAACATAAAGGACATGTTCACTATTTCCTAAATCATATTCACATAAAGGACATGTTCACTATTTCCTAAATCATATTCACATAAAGGACATGTTCTCTATTTCCTAAACCTTATCAGCATAAAGGACATGTTCACTATTTCCTAAGTCACATTCACATAAAGGATATGTTCACTAGTTCCTAGGTCATATTTACATAGAGCACATGTTCACTATTTCCTAAACCACATCTGCATAAAGGACATGTTCACTATTTCCTAAGTCATATTCACATAAAGGACATGTTCACTATTTCCTAAATCATATTCACATAGAGCACATGTTCACTATTTCCTAAACCATATCCACATACAGGACATGTTCACTATTTCCTAAACCATATCCACATAACGGACATGTTCACTATTTCCTAAACCATATCAACATAAAGGACATGTTCACTATTTCCTAAATCATATTCACATAAAGGACATGTTCACTATTTCCTAAATCATATTCACATAAAGGTCATGTTCTCTATTTCCTAAACCTTATCAGCATAAAGGACATGTTCACTATTTCCTAAGTCACATTCACATAAAGGATATGTTCACTATTTCCTAAATCATATTCACATAGAGCACATGTTCACTATTTCCTAAACCATATCCACATACATGACATGTTCACTATTTCCTAAACCATATCCACATAACGGACATGTTCACTATTTCCTAAATCATTTTCACATACAGCACATGTTCACTATTTTCTAAACCATATCCACATAAAGGACATGTTCACTGTTTCCTAAACCATATCAACATAAAGGACATGTTCATTATTTCCTAAACCATATCTGCATAAAGGACATGTTCACTATTTCCTAAACCATATCCACATAAAGGACATGTTCACTATTTCCTAAGTCATATTTAAATAGAGCACATGTTCACTATTTCCTAAATCATTTTCACGTAGAGCACATGTTCACTATTTTCTAAACCATATCCACATAAAGAACATGTTCTCTATTTCCTAAACCATATCCACATAAAGGATATGTTCACTATTTCCTAAACCATATTCACATAAATGACATGTTCACTATTTCCTAAATCATATTTACATAGAGCACATGTTCACTATTTCCTAAATCATTTTCACATATAACACATGTTCACTATTTTCTAAACCATATCCACATAAAGAACATGTTCACTATTTCCTAAACCATATCCACATAAAGGACATGTTCACTATTTCCTAAGCCATATCTGCATAAAGGACATGTTCACTATTTCCTAAGCCATATTCACATAAAGGATGTGTTCACTATTTCCTAAATCATTTTCACATAGAGCACATGTTCACTATTTTCTAAACCATATCCATATAAAGGACATGTTCACTATTTCCTAAACAATATCAACATAAAGGACATGTTCATTATTTCCTAAACCATATCAACATAAAGGACATGTTCATTATTTCCTAAACCATATCAACATAAAGACATGATCACTATTTCCTAATCCATATCCGCATAAAGGACATGTTCACTATTTCCTACACCATATCAACATAAAGGACATGTTCACTATTTCCTAAATCATATTCACATAAAGGACATGTTCACTATTTCCTAAATCATATTCACATAAAGGACATGTTCTCTATTTCCTAAACCTTATCAGCATAAAGGACATGTTCACTATTTCCTAAGTCACATTCACATAAAGGATATGTTCACTAGTTCCTAGGTCATATTTACATAGAGCACATGTTCACTATTTCCTAAACCACATCTGCATAAAGGACATGTTCACTATTTCCTAAGTCATATTCACATAAAGGACATGTTCACTATTTCCTAAATCATATTCACATAGAGCACATGTTCACTATTTCCTAAACCATATCCACATACAGGACATGTTCACTATTTCCTAAACCATATCCACATAACGGACATGTTCACTATTTCCTAAACCATATCAACATAAAGGACATGTTCACTATTTCCTAAATCATATTCACATAAAGGACATGTTCACTATTTCCTAAACCATATCCACATAAAGGACATGTTCTCTATTTCCTAAACCACATCTGCATAAAGGACATGTTCACTATTTCCTAAGTCATATTCACATAAAGGACCTGTTCACTATTTCCTAAATCATATTCACATAGAGCACATGTTCACTATTTCCTAAACCATATCCACATACATGACATGTTCACTATTTCCTAAACCATATCCACATAACGGACATGTTCACTATTTCCTAAACCATATCCACATAACGGACATGTTCACTATTTCCTAAATCATTTTCACATACAGCACATGTTCACTATTTGCTAAACCATATCCACATAAAGGACATGTTCACTATTTCCTAAACCATATCAACATAAAGGACATGTTCATTATTTCCTAAACCATATCTGCATAAAGGACATGTTCACTATTTCCTAAACCATATCCACATAAAGGACATGTTCACTATTTCCTAAGTCATATTTAAATAGAGCACATGTTCACTATTTCCTAAATCATTTTCACGTAGAGCACATGTTCACTATTTTCTAAACCATATCCACATAAAGAACATGTTCTCTATTTCCTAAACCATATCCACATAAAGGATATGTTCACTATTTCCTAAACCATATTCACATAAATGACATGTTCACTATTTCCTAAATCATATTTACATAGAGCACATGTTCACTATTTCCTAAATCATTTTCACATATAACACATGTTCACTATTTTCTAAACCATATCCACATAAAGAACATGTTCACTATTTCCTAAACCATATCCACATAAAGGACATGTTCACTATTTCCTAAGCCATATCTGCATAAAGGACATGTTCACTATTTCCTAAGCCATATTCACATAAAGGATGTGTTCACTATTTCCTAAATCATTTTCACATAGAGCACATGTTCACTATTTTCTAAACCATATCCATATAAAGGACATGTTCACTATTTCCTAAACAATATCAACATAAAGGACATGTTCATTATTTCCTAAACCATATCAACATAAAGGACATGTTCATTATTTCCTAAACCATATCAACATAAAGGACATGATCACTATTTCCTAATCCATATCCGCATAAAGGACATGTTCACTATTTCCTACACCATATCAACATAAAGGACATGTTCACTATTTCCTAAATCATATTCACATAAAGGACATGTTCACTATTTCCTAAGTCACATTCACATAAAGGATATGTTCACTAGTTCCTAGGTCATATTTACATAGAGCACATGTTCACTATTTCCTAAACCACATCTGCATAAAGGACATGTTCACTATTTCCTAAGTCATATTCACATAAAGGACATGTTCACTATTTCCTAAATCATATTCACATAGAACACATGTTCACTATTTCCTAAACCATATCCACATACAGGACATGTTCACTATTTCCTAAACCATATCCACATAACGGACATGTTCACTATTTCCTAAACCATATCCACATAAAGGACATGTTCACTATTTCCTAAATCATATTCACATAAAGGACATGTTCACTATTTCCTAAACCGTATCCACATAAAGGACATGTTCTCTATTTCCTAAACCACATCTGCATAAAGGACATGTTCACTATTTCCTAAGTCATATTCACATAAAGGACATGTTCACTATTTCCTAAATCATATTCACATAGAGCACATGTTCACTATTTCCTAAACCATATCCACATACATGACATGTTCACTATTTCCTAAACCATATCCACATAACGGACATGTTCACTATTTCCTAAACCATATCAACATAAAGGACATGTTCACAATTTCCTAAGTCATATTTACATAGAGCACATGTTCACTATTTCCTAAATCATTTTCACATAGAGCACATGCTCACTATTTTCTAAACCATATCCACATAAAGGACATGTTCACTATTTCCTAAACCATATCTGCATAAAGGACATGTTCACTATTTCCTAAACCATAACCACATAAAGGATATGTTCACTATTTCCTAAACCATATCCACATAAAGGACATGTTCACTATTTCCTTAACCATATCCACATAAAGGACATGTACCCGGGGCTTGAAAATCATACATATAGATCCTCGAAAAGAATTATTTATAAAGGGACCATTCACTATTTTTTTAAAATCATATCCACATATAGGACATGTTCACTATTTCTTAAACCATATCCACATATAGGACATGTTCACTATTTCCTAAATCATATTCACATAAAGGACATGTTCACTATTTCCTAAGCCATATCTGCATAAAGGATATGTTCACTATTTCCTAAGTCATATTCACATAAAGGACATGTTCACTATTTCCTAAATCATTTTAACATAGAGCACATGTTCACTATTTTCTAAACAATATCCACATAAAGGACATGTTCACTATTTCCTAAGCTATATCAACATAAAGGACATGTTCATTATTTCTTAAACCATATCAACATAAAGGACAGGTTCACTATTTCCTAATCCATATCCGCATAAGGACATGTTCACTATTTCCTAAACCATATCTGCATAAAGGACATGTTCACTATTTCCTAAACCATATTCACATAAAGGACATGTTCACTATTTCCTAAATCATTTTCACATAGAGCACATGTTCACTATTTTCTAAACCATATCCACATAAAGGACATGTTCACTATTTCCTACACCATATCAACATAAAGGACATGTTCATTATTTCCTAAACCATATCAACATAAACGACATGTTCACTATTTCCTAATCCATATCCGCATAAAGGACATGTTCACTATTTCCTAAACCATATCTGCATAAAGGACATGATCACTATGTCCTAAGTCATATTCACATAAAGGACATGTTCACTATTTCCTAAATCATTTTCACATAGATCACATGTTCACTATTTGCTAAACCATACCCACATAAAGGACATGTTCACTATTTCCTAAACCATATCAACATAAAGGACATGTTCATTATTTCCTAAACCATATCTGCATAAAGGACATGTTCACTATTTCCTAAACCATATCCACATAAATGACATGTTCACTATTTCCTAAGTCATATTTAAATAGAGCACATGTTCACTATTTCCTAAATCATTTTCACATAGAGCACATGTTCACTATTTTCTAAACCATATCCACATAAAGAACATGCTCACTATTTCCCAAACCATATCCACATAAAGGATATGTTCACTATTTCCTAAACCATATTCACATAAAGGACATGTTCACTATTTCCAAAATCATATTTACATAGAGCACATGTTCACTATTTCCTAAATCATTTTCACATATAACACATGTTCACTATTTCCTAAACCATATCCACATAAAGAACATGTTCACTATTTCTTAAATCATATCCACAAAAAGGACATGTTCACTATTTCCTAAGCCATATCTGCATAAAGGACATGATCACTATTTCCTAAGTCATATTCACATAAAGGACGTGTTCACTATTTCCTAAATCATTTTCACATATAGCACATGTTCACTATTTCCTAAACCATATGAACATAAAGGACATGTTCATTATTTCCTAAACCATATCAACATAAAGGACATGTTCACTATTTCCTAAACCGTATCCACATAAAGGACATGTTCTCTATTTCCTAAACCTTATCCATATAAAGGACATGTTCACTATTTCCTAAACCATATCAACATATAGGACATGTTCATTATTTCCTAAACCATATCAACATAAAGGACATGTTCATTATTTCCTAAACCATATCAACATAAAGGACATGATCACTATTTCCTAAATCATATTCACATAGAGCACATGGTCACTATTTCCTAAACCATATCAACATAAAGGACATGTTCACTATTTCCTAAATCATATTCACATAAAGGACATGTTCACTATTTCCTAAACCGTATCCACATAAAGGACATGTTCTCTATTTCCTAAACCTTATCAGCATAAAGGACATGTTCACTATTTCCTAAGTCACATTCACATAAAGGATATGTTCACTAGTTCCTAGGTCATATTTACATAGAGCACATGTTCACTATTTCCTAAATCATATCCACATAACGGACATGTTCACTATTTCCTAAACCATATCAACATAAAGGACATGATCACTATTTCCTAAATCATATTCACATAAAGGACATGTTCACTATTTCCTAAACCGTATCCACATAAAGGACATGTTCATTATTTCCTAAACCATATCCACATAAAGGACATGTTCACTATTTCCTACACCATATTAACATAAAGGACATGTTCATTATTTCCTAAATCATATCAACATAAACGACATGTTCACTATTTCCTAATCCATATCCGCATAAAGGACATGTTCACTATTTCCTAAACCATATCTGCATAAAGGACATGTTCACTATGTCCTAAGTCATATTCACATAAAGGACATGTTCACTATTTCCTAAATCATTTTCACATAGAGCACATGTTCACTATTTGCTAAACCATATCCACATAAAGGAAATGTTCACTATTTCCTAAACCATATCAACATAAAGGACATGTTCATTATTTCCTAAACCATATCTGCATAAAGGACATGTTCACTATTTCCTAAACCATATCCACATAAAGGACATGTTCACTATTTCCTAAGTCATATTTAAATAGAGCACATGTTCACTATTTCCTAAATCATTTTCACATAGAGCACATGTTCACTATTTTCTAAACCATATCCACATAAAGAACATGTTCACTATTTCCTAAATCATATCCACATAAAGGATATGTTCACTATTTCCTAAACCATATTCACATAAATGACATGTTCACTATTTCCTAAATCATATTTACATAGAGCACATGTTCACTATTTCCTAAATCATTTTCACATATAACACATGTTCACTATTTTCTAAACCATATCCACATAAAGAACATGTTCACTATTTCCTAAACCATATCCACATAAAGGACATGTTCACTATTTCCTAAGCCATATCTGCATAAAGGACATGTTCACTATTTCCTAAGCCATATTCACATAAAGGACGTGTTCACTATTTCCTAAATCATTTTCACATAGAGCACATGTTCACTATTTTCTAAACCATATCCATATAAAGGACATGTTCACTATTTCCTAAACCATATCAACATAAAGGACATGTTCATTATTTCCTAAACCATATCAACATAAAGGACATGTTCATTATTTCCTAAACCATATCAACATAAAGGACATGATCACTATTTCCTAAATCATATTCACATAAGGACATGTTCACTATTTCCTAAACCGTATCCACATAAAGGACATGTTCTCTATTTCCTAAACCTTATCCATATAAAGGACATGTTCACTATTTCCTAAATCATATTCACATAAATGACATGTTCACTATTTCCTAAACTGTATCCACATAAAGGACATGTTCTCTATTTCCTAAACCTTATCAGCATACAGGACATGTTCACTATTTCCTAAGTCACATTCACATAAAGGATATGTTCACTAGTTCCTATGTCATATTTACATAGAGCACATGTTCACTATTTCCTAAACCATATCCACTTAACGGACATGTTCACTATTTCCTAAACCATATCAACATAAAGGACATGATCACTATTTCCTAAATCATATTCACATAAAGGATATGTTCACTATTTCCTAAACCGTATCCACATAAAGGACATGTTCTTTATTTCCTAAACCATATCCACATAAAGGACATGTTCACTATTTCCTAAACTATATCCACATATAGGACATGGTCACTATTTCCAAAACCATATCCACATAAAGGACATGTACCCGGGGCTTGAATATCATACATGTAGATCCTAGAAAAGAATTATTTATAAAGGGACTATTCACTATTTTTTTAAATCATATCCACATATAGGGCATGTTCACTATTTCTTAAACCATATCCACATAAAGGACATGTTCAATATTTCCTAAACCATATCTGCATAAAGGACATGTTCACTATTTCCTAAACCATATCCACATAAAGGACATGTTCACTATTTCCTAAATCATATCCACATAAAGGACATGTTCACTATTTCCTAAATCATATTCACATAAAGGACATGTTCACTATTTCCTAAGCCATATCAGCATAAAGAACATGTTCACTATTTCCTAAATCATATTCACATAAAGGACATGTTCACTATTTCCTAAATCATATTCACATAAAGGACATGTTCACTATTTCCTAAACCATATCCACATAAAGGACATGTTCACTATTTCCTAAGCCATATTCTCATAAAGGACATGTTCCCTATTTCCTAAGCCATATTCACATAAAGGACATGTTCACTATTTCCTAAACCATATCCACATAAAGGACATGTTCACTATTTCCTAAGCCATAGCAACATAGCGGACATGTTCACTATTTCCTAAACCATATCCACATAAAGGACATGTTCACTATTTCCTAATCCATATCTGCATAAAGGACATGTTCACTATTTCCTAAGCCATATTCACATAATGGACATGTTCACTATTTCCTATGCCATATCCACATAAATTTTATTATACCATATTTATATAGCGCCTTTATCATATAAAAAGTATACGTTCAAAAGCGCTTTACATGTTCATGTAACAATTAACACATATAGAATAAAAAGTACAAAAATGGAAGTCAAGTGGTAAAAGTACAGATAAACCTTATACTTAAAATAATGATTGCAATTTACAGATAAAGTTTAAGAACAAATACAAAAGGACATAATAATAAAACAAAAAGTATTTCAACATTACAATATGAAGTAAAATAAATCTATTTTACATAGATAAACAAGTCATTTTAGCAGTGATAAAAAACATGTATATCCGAAATTAAATAAGTGTAGTTACAAATCCAAAATAATTAATAATATGTTATATACACACAGTCACTTTATGCACGTCCAGAGTATTGTCGAACATTAATCTCCATGTGCTTGCACAAAAAAGTGAGTTTTCAATGATCTTTTGAATAAACACAATGTCTCAGAGTCTCTTATTCCTGGTGGTAACGCATTCCATAATTTCGGCGCAGCTGTTCCGAAACTCCTGTCTCCGTATGTTACTGTTCGATTTGTTGGTGTCATGAGTCGAAGTGAGCTATTCTTTGATCTTAAGTTTCGTGTTGGTTGATATACACTCATGAGGTTAGTGATATACTTCGGTGCCTGATGATGTAGTGCTTTGTAGGTCAGAGTAAGGATCTTGTACTGGACCCTGTATTGTATTGGCAGCCAATGGAGCTCCTTCAGGATTGGAGACACGTGATCGTATCGGGACGTTTTTGTAATTAGGCACACTGATGTATTCTGGACGTTCTGTAATTTGTTCAGAATTGTATTTGGTACCCCAGTCAGCAGCATATTACAATAGTCTAACCGTGATGTAACTAATGAGTTGACTAGAGTTTTTGTTGCATCAGCTGTTAGGAATTTTCTAATATGACCGATGTGCCGTATTTGGCCATAGCAGGACCTGCAGACAGAGTTGACATGCTGCTCCATGTTCAGCCTTGAGTCGAGCATTGCCCCAAGGTTTCTAACACATGAAGATGGTTCAACTGTGGAGTTTCCAACAGTTACTGACATGTTTTCAATCATTTTGGCATTTTGGTTTGAAGCGAAAACGATAACTTTTTTGTCAGAGTTCAATTTTAGCATATTGTTATGCATCCAAGATACAATTTCCTGAAGACAGCTTTCAATGCGGTGTATTGTTTCTGTTTGACATAGATTGTCTGTTGGTTTGAAAGATAGGTATAGTTGTGAATCGTCAGCATAGAAATGATGGTGAAGTCCATGCCTTTTGCAAATAGAACCAACAGGTTTTGTATACATTGTATAAAATTTTGGACCCAACACTGATCCTTGGGGCACACTGAAATGCATGTGAACTGGTTTTGAACGTTTGTCATCAATGCACACAGTTTGACTACGATCGGTCAAATATGATCGTATCCATGAGAGCGGTTGGTCAGTAATACCAAAATGGTGTTCCAGGCGGTGTAGCAGCGTGTCGTGATCAATTGTATCGAATGCAGCTGACAGATCGAGTAGAACTAATATTGTAACATTGTTCTGGTCCAGTGATTGAAGGATGTCATGTTGAACTTTCAGTAATGCGGTTTCTGTTGAATGTAATTTTCTGTATGCTGATTGATACTCTTCATGGAGATTGTTTTGTGTCAAATGTTCTTCAATGCGAGAGCTGACTACTTTTTCTAGAATCTTTGAGATATAAGGTAGATTTGATACAGGTCTGTAGTTTTTAAGTGTGTTTTCATCAAGACTTGGTTTTTTCAAAAGTGGTCGTACAGGAGAGCTTTTGAAAGACTTTGGTACATTGGAAGTTTCCATAGATATATTTACAATCTTTGTCAATATAGGTAAAAGTTCTGTCAAGCAAGATTTCAGGAGCCAAGTCGGGATTGGATCAAGCTCGCAGGATTTATTTGGTGAACGAACTATCAGTTTTTTTACTTCCTCCTCTGATGCGGGACTGAGTTCTAGCAAACGGCTAATATCAGCTTGATGTTCAGTTTCTGTATCTACAGCACTTGCATTGGAATGATTGTTTGATGTTATATCATTTCGAATGCCTTCTACCTTATTGATAAAGAAGTCACTGAAATCCTGTGCCAGTTCCTCAGATGTTTTGCCAGATGGTAGTGAAACTGCACTAGTACCTTCCAATAGGTGTTTAGTGATCTTAAATAGACTCTTTTGATCACGTCCGCAAGACGCAACTTTATCTGCGAAGTAGTCTACTCTCGTTTTGCGAAGCATTTTGTTTACATCGGCACATTGTCTCCTATAAATTTCGTGGTCAATTGTGAGTCATGTTTTACGCCATTTGCGTTCAAGCTTACGCCTGGTGTGTTTAGCGTCATGAAGCTCTTCTGTGTACCAACGGCAAGTAGGTCTTTGTGTTATTGTTTTTGTACGTAAGGGGGCATGCTTATCTATCAAAGCTGATAGTTCATTTGTATATGTACTCACAAGGTCTTCGGCATCAGTACATTGCATACTACTACACAGAGATTCAGATGTTAGAATATCGTTTTTGAACGAATCAACGTTGATGGACCGAAGTTTTCTAAATGATATGGTTTTCCTAACTGGCAATGGTTTTGCAGCGGTTGCATTAAATATCACTGCATAATGATCTTTTGCCACCTTCCCAGAACTGTCTGATAATCCCGGGTCCTTAACACCAATGTTCGAAACAGTTTTGTCCGTATCTCTGGTAATGACCACATCTAGTGTGTGTCCATGCACATGTGTTGGTTCGTGCACATGCTGTAACATTCCACAGGACTGTAAAATATTTGTAAAATTGGTGGTATCGTAAACTGCTATATTATCTAGATGTAGGTTTAAATCTCCAGTTATGATAACATTTGTGTCGATTGTTGCGTATCTTGCCAGAAATTGAGGCCATTCATCATTTAGGAAAACACTGGTCTTTAAACCATTTTCTTTAGATGGAGGAGGTCTGTATATGACAACCAATCGGAGTGAGTAGTCTTTTATTTCAACACTGCAATCCATATATTCAATAGTAGAGAAATCTTTGTCGCGTGTTGAAGCTACTATGCGGATATTTATATTTGCCTTGTAGATGAGTGCAACACCACCCCCACCACCCTTTTTACCACGCCTTATACCAGGACGAGGGACATGTTTGATATTGTAACCGTTTGTTTTAAAAATGACGTGTTCACTACTTCCTAAACCATATCCAGATAAAGGACATATTCACTATTTCCTAAACCATATCTGCATAAAGGACATATTCACTATTTCCTAAGTCATATTCACATAGAGCACATGTTCACTATTTCCTAAATCATTTTCACATAGAGCACATGTTCACTATTTTCTAAACCATATCCACATAAAGAACATGTTCACTATTTCCTAAACCATATCCACATAAAGGATATGTTCACTATTTCCTAAACCATATCCACATAAAGGAAATGTTCACTATTTCCTAAACCATATCAACATAAAGGACATGTTCATTATTTCCTAAACCATATCAACATAAAGGACATGTTCATTATTTCCTAAACCATATCCACATAAAGGAAATGTTCACTATTTCCTAATCCATATCCGCATAAAGGACATGTTCACTATTTCCTAAACCATATTCACATAAAGGACATGTTCACTATTTCCTAAGTCATATTTACATAGATCACATGTTCACTATTACCTAAACCATATCAACATAAAGGACATGTTCATTATTTCCTAAACCATATCTGCATAAAGGACATGTTCACTGTTTCCTAAACCATATCCACATAAATGACATGTTCACTATTTCCTAAGTCATATTTACATAGAGCACATGTTCACTATTTCCTAAGCCATATCAACATAAAGAACATGTTTACTATTTCCTAATTCATATCCACATAAAGGACATGTTCACTATTTCCTAAATCATATTCACATAAAGGAAATGTTCACTATTGCCTAAACCATATTCACATAAAGGACATATTCACTATTTCCTAAGTCATATTCACATAGAGCACATGTTCACTATTTTCTAAACCATATCCACATAAAGGACATGTTCACTATTTCCTAAACCACATCTGCATAAAGGACATGTTCATTATTTCCTAAACCATATCAACATAAAGGACATGTTCACTATTTCCTAAATCATATTCACATAAAGGACATGTTCACTATTTCCTAAACCGTATCCACATAAAGGACATGTTCACTATTTCCTAAACCATATCAACATAAAGGACATGATCACTATTTCCTAAATCATATTCACATAAAGGACATGATCACTATTTCCTAAATCATATTCACATAAAGGACATGTTCACTATTTCCTAAACCGTATCCACATAAAGGACATGTTCACTATTTCCTAAACCATATCCACATAAATGACATGTTCACTATTTCCTAAACCATATCCACATATAGGACATGGTCACTATTTCCAAAACCATATCCACATAAAGGACATGTACCCGGGGCTTGAATATCGTACATGTAGATCCTAGAAAAGAATTAATTATAAAGGGACTATTCACTATTTTTTTAAATCATATCCACATATAGGGCATGTTCACTATTTCTTAAACCATATCCACATAAAGGACATGTTCACTATTTCCTAAACCATATCTGCATAAAGGACATGTTCACTATTTACTAAACCATATCTGCATAAAGGACATGTTCACTATTTCCTAAACCATATCTGCATAAAGGACATGTTCACTATTTCCTAAGCCATATTCACATATAGGACATGTTCACTATTTCCTAAGTCATATTCACATAGAGCACATGTTCACTATTTCCAAAACCATATCTGCATAAAGGACATGTTCACAATTTCATAAGCCATATCAACATAAAGGACATGTTCACTATTTCCTAAATCATATCTGCATAAAAGACACGTTCACTATTTCCTAAGTCATATTCACATAAAGGCCATGTTCACTATTTCCTAAATCATATTCACATAGAGCACATGTTCACTATTTCCTAAACCATATCTGCATAAAGGACATGTTCACTATTTCCTAAACCATATCAACATAAAGGACATGTTCACTATTTCCTAATCCATATCCGCATAAATGACATGTTCATTATTTCCTAAACCATATCAACATAAAGGACATGTTCACTATTTCATAATCCATATCCGCATATAGGACATGTTCACTATTTCCTAAACCATATCAACATAAAGGACATGTTCACTATTTCCTAATCCATATCCGCATAAATGACATGTTCATTATTTCCTAAACCATATCCACATAAAGGACATGTTCACTATTTCCTAAACCATATTCACATAAAGGAAATGGTCACTATTGCCTAAACCATATTCACATAAAGGACATGTTCACTATTTCCTAAACCACATCTGCATAAAGGACATGTTCACTATTTCCTAAACCATATCTGCATAAAGGACATGTTCACTGTTTCCTAAACCATATCCACATAAATGACATGTTCACTATTTCCTAAGTCATATTTACATAGAGCACATGTTCACTATTTCCTAAGCCATATCAACATAAAGAACATGTTTACTATTTCCTAATTCATATCCACATAAAGGACATGTTCACTATTTCCTAAATCATATTCACATAAAGGAAATGTTCACTATTGCCTAAACCATATTCACATAAAGGACATATTCACTATTTCCTAAGTCATATTCACATAGAGCACATGTTCACTATTTTCTAAACCATATCCACATAAAGGACATGTTCACTATTTCCTAAACCACATCTGCATAAAGGACATGTTCATTATTTCCTAAACCATATCAACATAAAGGACATGTTCACTATTTCCTAAATCATATTCACATAAAGGACATGTTCACTATTTCCTAAACCGTATCCACATAAAGGACATGTTCACTATTTCTTTAACCATATCCACATAAAGGACATGTTCACTATTTCCTAAACCATATCTGCATAAAGGACATGTTCACTATTTACTAAACCATATCTGCATAAAGGACATGTTCACTATTTCCTAAACCATATCTGCATAAAGGACATGTTCACTATTTCCTAAGCCATATTCACATATAGGACATGTTCACTATTTCCTAACATTTCACATAGAAACAAACAAAGGACATGTTCACTATTTCCTAAACCATATCAACATAAAGGACATGTTCACTATTTCCTAAACCATATCCACATAAAGGACATGTTCACTATTTCCTAAACCATATCCACATAAAGGACATGTTCACTATTTCCTAAACCATATCCACATAAAGGACATGTTCACTATTTCCTAAACCATATTCACATAAAGGACATGTTCACTATTTCCTAACCATATCCACATAAAGGACATGTTCACTATTTCCTAAACCATATCCACATAAAGGACATGTTCACTATTTCCTAAACCATATCCACATAAAGGACATGTTCACTATTTCCTAAACCATATTCACATAAAGGACATGTTCACTATTTCCTAAACCATATCCACATAAAGGACATGTTCACTATTTCCTAAACCATATCCACATAAAGGACATGTTCACTATTTCCTAAATCATATTCACATAAAGGACATGTTCACTATTTCCTAAACCATATCCACATAAAGGACATGTTCACTATTTCCTAAACCATATCCACATAAAGGACATGTTCACTATTTCCTAAACCATATCCACATAAAGGACATGTTCACTATTTCCTAAACCATATCCACATAAAGGACATGTTCACTATTTCCTAAACCATATCCACATAAAGGACATGTTCACTATTTCCTAAACCATATCCACATAAAGGACATGTTCACTATTTCCTAAATCATATTCACATAAAGGACATGTTCACTATTTCCTAAACCATATCCACATAAAGGACATGTTCACTATTTCCTAAACCATATCCACATAAAGGACATGTTCACTATTTCCTAAACCATATCCACATAAAGGACATGTTCACTATTTCCTAAACCATATTCACATAAAGGACATGTTCACTATTTCCTAAATCATATTCACATAGAGCACATGTTCACTATTTCCTAAACCATATCCACATAAAGGACATGTTCACTATTTCCTAAACCATATCCACATAAAGGACATGTTCACTATTTCCTAAACCATATCTACATAAAGGACATGTTCACTATTTCCTAAACCATATCCACATAAAGGACATGTTCACTATTTCCTAAACCATATCCACATAAAGGACATGTTCACTATTTCCTAAACCATATCCACATAAAGGACATGTTCACTATTTCCTAAATCATATCCACATAAAGACTTTCACTATTTTACATAAAGGACATGTTCACTATTTCCTAAATCATATTCACATAGAGCACATGTTCACTATTTCCTAAACCATATCCACATAGAGGACATGTTCACTATTTCCTAAACCATATCCACATAAAGGACATGTTCACTATTTCCTAAACCATATCCACATAAAGGACATGTTCACTATTTCCTAAACCATATTCACATAAAGGACATGTTCACTATTTCCTAAATCATATTCACATAAAGGACATGTTCACTATTTCCTAAACCATATCCACATAAAGGACATGTTCACTATTTCCTAAACCATATCAACATAAAGGACATGTTCACTATTTCCTAAACCATATTCACATAAAGGACATGTTCACTATTTCCTAAACCATATCCACATAAAGGACATGTTCACTATTTCCTAAACCATATCCACATAAAGGACATGTTCACTATTTCCTAAACCATATCCACATAAAGGACATGTTCACTATTTCCTAAACCATATCCACATAAAGGACATGTTCACTATTTCCTAAACCATATCCACATAAAGGACATGTTCACTATTTCCTAAACATATCCACATAAAGGACATGTTCACTATTTCCAAACCATATCCACATAAAGGACATGTTCACTATTCCTAAACCATATCCACATAAGGACATGTCACTATTTCCTAAATCATATCCACATAAAGGACATGTTCACTATTTCCTAAATCATATCCACATAAAGGACATGTTCACTATTTCCTAAACCATATCCACATAAAGGACATGTTCACTATTTCCTAAACCATATCCACATAAAGGACATGTTCACTATTTCCTAAACCATATCCACATAAAGGACATGTTCACTATTTCCTAAACCATATCTGCATAAAGGACATGTTCACTATTTCCTAAACCATATCTACATAAAGGACATGTTCACTATTTCCTAAGCCATATTCACATATAGGACATGTTCACTATTTCCTAAGTCATATTCACATAGAGCACATGTTCACTATTTCCTAAACCATATCTGCATAAAGGACATGTTCACTATTTCCTAAGCCATATCAACATAAAGGACATGTTCACTATTTCCTAAACCATATCTGCATAAAGGACATGTTCACTATTTCCTAAGTCATATTCACATAATGGCCATGTTCACTATTTCCTAAATCATATTCACATAGTGCACATGTTCACTATTTCCTAAACCATATCTGCATAAAGGACATGCTCACTATTTCCTAAACCATATCAACATAAAGGACATGTTCACTATTTCCTAATCCATATCCGCATAAATGACATGTTCATTATTTCCTAAACCATATCAACATAAAGGACATGTTCACTATTTCCTAATCCATATCCGCATATAGGACATGTTCACTATTTCCTAAACCATATCAACATAAAGGACATGTTCACTATTTCCTAATCCATATCCGCATAAATGACATGTTCATTATTTCCTAAACCATATCCAAATAAAGGACATGTTCACTATTTCCTAAACCATATCCACATAAAGGACATGTTCACTATTTCCTAAACCATATCCACATAAAGGACATGTTCACTATTTCCTAAGCCATATTCACATATAGGACATGTTCACTATTTCCTAAACCATATCCACATAAAGGACATGTTCACTATTTCCTAAACCATATCTGCATAAAGGACATGTTCACTATTTCCTAAGCCATATCAACATAAAGGACATGTTCACTATTTCCTAAACCATATCTGCATAAAGGACATGTTCACTATTTCCTAAGTCATATTCACATAATGGCCATGTTCACTATTTCCTAAATCATATTCACATAGTGCACATGTTCACTATTTCCTAAACCATATCTGCATAAAGGACATGCTCACTATTTCCTAAACCATATCAACATAAAGGACATGTTCACTATTTCCTAATCCATATCCGCATAAATGACATGTTCATTATTTCCTAAACCATATCAACATAAAGGACATGTTCACTATTTCCTAATCCATATCCGCATATAGGACATGTTCACTATTTCCTAAACCATATCAACATACAGGACATGTTCACTATTTCCTAATCCATATCCGCATAAATGACATGTTCATTATTTCCTAAACCATATCCAAATAAAGGACATGTTCACTATTTCCTAAACCATATTCACATAAAGGAAATGTTCACTATTGCCTAAACCATATTCACATAAAGGACATGTTCACTATTTCCTAAGTCATATTCACATAAAGGACATGTTCACTATTTCCTAAGTCATATTCACATAAAGGACATGTTCACTATTTCCTAAATCATATTCACATAGAGCACATGTTCACTATTTCCTAAACCATATCCACATACAGGACATGTTCACTATTTCCTAAACCATATCCACATAACGGACATGTTCACTATTTCCTAAACCATATCAACATAAAGGACATGTTCATTATTTCCTAAATCAAATTCACATAAAGGACATGTTCACTATTTCCTAAACCGTATCCACATAAAGGACATGTTCTCTATTTCCTAAACCATATCTGCATAAAGGACATGTTCACTATTTCCTAAGTCATATTCACATAAAGGACATGTTCACTATTTCCTAAATCATATTCACATAGAGCACATGTTCACTATTTCCTAAACCATATCCACATACAGGACATGTTCACTATTTCCTAAACCATATCCACATAACGGACATGTTCACTATTTCCTAAACCACATCTGCATAAAGGACATGTTCACTATTTCCTAAGTCATATTCACATAAAGGACATGTTCACTATTTCCTAAACCATATCCACATACAGGACATGTTCACTATTTCCTAAACCATATCCACATACAGGACATGTTCACTATTTCCTAAACCATATCCACATAACGGACATGTTCACTATTTCCTAAACCATATCAACATAAAGGACATGTTCACTATTTCCTAAATCATATTCACATAAAGGACATGTTCACTATTTCCTAAACCGTATCCACATAAAGGACATGTTCTCT
This sequence comes from Archivesica marissinica, assembly GCA_014843695.1. Lineage (NCBI taxonomy): Eukaryota > Metazoa > Mollusca > Bivalvia > Venerida > Vesicomyidae > Archivesica > Archivesica marissinica. Next base: position 45,014,979 of record CM026395.1, on the reverse strand, counting down.
ATTTCCTAAACCACATCTGCATAAAGGACATGTTCACTATTTCCTAAGTCATATTCACATAAAGGACATGTTCACTATTTCCTAAATCATATTCACATAGAGCACATGTTCACTATTTCCTAAACCATATCCACATACAGGACATGTTCACTATTTCCTAAACCATATCCACATAAGGGACATGTTCACTATTTCCTAAACCATATCAACATAAAGGACATGTTCATTATTTCCTAAACCATATCAACATAAAGTACATGATCACTATTTCCTAATCCATATCCGCATAAAGGACATGTTCACTATTTCCTAAACCATATCAACATAAAGGACATGTTCGCTATTTCCTAAATCATATTCACATAAAGGACATGTTCACTATTTCCTAAACCGTATCCACATAAAGGACATGTTCTCTATTTCCTAAACCTTATCAGCATAAAGGACATGTTCACTATTTCCTAAGTCACATTCACATAAAGGATATGTTCACTAGTTCCTAGGTCATATTTACATAGAGCACATGTTCACTATTTCCTAAACCATATCCACATAACGGACATGTTCACTATTTCCTAAACCATATCAACATAAAGGACATGATCACTATTTCCTAAATCATATTCACATAAAGGACATGTTCACTATTTCCTAAACAGTATCCACATAAAGGACATGTTCATTATTTCCTAAACCTTATCAGCATAAAGGACATGTTCACTATTTCCTAAGTCACATTCACATAAAGGATATGTTCACTAGTTCCTAGGTCATATTTACATAGAGCACATGTTCACTATTTCCTAAACCATATCCACATAACGGACATGTTCACTATTTCCTAAACCATATCAACATAAAGGACATGATCACTATTTCCTAAATCATATTCACATAAAGGACATGTTCACTATTTCCTAAACAGTAACCACATAAAGGACATGTTCATTATTTCCTAAACCATATCCACATAAAGGACATGTTCACTATTTCCTAAACCATATCCACATATAGGACATGGTCACTATTTCCAAAACCATATACACATAAAGGACATGTACCCGGGGCTTGAATATCATACATGTAGATCCTAGAAAAGAATTATTTATAAAGGGACTATTCACTATTTGTTTAAATCATATCCACATATAGGGCATATTCACTATTTCTTAAACCATATCCACATAAAGGACATGTTCAATATTTCCTAACCCATATCTGCATAAAGGACATGTTCACTATTTCCTAAACCATATCTGCATAAAGGACATATTCACTATTTCCTAAGTCATATTCACATAGAGCACATGTTCACTATTTCCTAAATCATTTTCACATAGAGCACATTTTCACTATTTTCTAAACCATATCCACATAAAGAACATGTTCACTATTTCCTATACCATATCCACATAAAGGATATGTTCACTATTTCCTAAACCATATCCACATAAAGGAAATGTTCACTATTTCCTAAACCATATCAACATAAAGGACATGTTCATTATTTCCTAAACCATATCGACATAAAGGACATGATCACTATTTCCTAATCCATATACGCATAAAGGACATGTTCACTATTTCCTAAACCATATTCACATAAAGGACATGTTCACTATTTCCTACACCATATCAACATATAGGACATGTTCATTATTTCCTAAACCATATCAACATAAACGACATGGTCACTATTTCCTAATCCATATCCGCATAAAGGACATGTTCACTATTTCCTAAACCATATCTGCATAAAGGACATGTTCACTATTTCCTAAGTCATATTCACATAAAGGACGTGTTCACTATTTCCTTAAATCATTTTCACATAGAGCACATGTTCACTATTTGCTAAACCATATCCACATAAAGGACATGTTCACTATTTCCTAAACCATATCAACATAAAGGACATGTTCATTATTTCCTAAACCATATCTGCATAAAGGACATGTTCACTATTTCCTAAACCATATCCACATAAAGGACATGTTCACTATTTCCTAAGTCATATTTAAATAGAGCACATGTTCACTATTTCCTAAATCATTTTCACATAGAGCACATGTTCACTATTTTCTAAACCATATCCACATAAAGAACATGTTCACTATTTCCTAAACCATATCCACATAAAGGACATGTTCACTATTTCCTAAACCATATTCACATAAAGGACATGTTCACTATTTCCTAAATCATATTTACATAGAGCACATGTTCACTATTTCCTAAATCATTTTCACATATAACACATGTTCACTATTTTCTAAACCATATCCACATAAAGAACATGTTCACTATTTCCTAAACCATATCCACATAAAGGACATGTTCACTATTTCCTAAGCCATATCTGCATAAAGGACATGTTCACTATTTCCTAAGCCATATTCACATAAAGGACGTGTTCACTATTTCCTAAATCATGTTCACATAGAGCACATGTTCACTATTTTCTAAACCATATCCATATAAAGGACATGTTCACTATTTTCTAAACCATATCCACATAAAGGACATGTTCACTATTTCCTAAACCATATCTGCATAAAGGACATGTTCACTATTTCCTAAACCATATCCACATAAAGGATATGTTCACTATTTCCTAAACCATATCCACATAAAGGACATGTTCACTATTTCCTTAAACATATCCACATAAAGGACATGTACCCGGGGCTTGAAAATCATACATATAGATCCTCGAAAAGAATTATTTATAAAGGGACCATTCACTAATTTTTTAAAATCATATCCACATATAGGACATGTTCACTATTTCTTAAACCATATCCACATATAGGACATGTTCACTATTTCCTAAATCATATTCACATAAAGGACATGTTCACTATTTCCTAAGCCATATCTGCATAAAGGATATGTTCACTATTTCCTAAGTCATATTCACATAAAGGACATGTTCACTATTTCCTAAATCATTTTAACATAGAGCACATGTTCACTATTTTCTAAACAATATCCACATAAAGGACATGTTCACTATTTCCTAAGCTATATCAACATAAAGGACATGTTCATTATTTCTTAAACCATATCAACATAAAGGACAGGTTCACTATTTCCTAATCCATATCCGCATAAGGACATGTTCACTATTTCCTAAACCATATCTGCATAAAGGACATGTTCACTATTTCCTAAACCATATTCACATAAAGGACATGTTCACTATTTCCTAAATCATTTTCACATAGAGCACATGTTCACTATTTTCTAAACCATATCCACATAAAGGACATGTTCACTATTTCCTACACCATATCAACATAAAGGACATGTTCATTATTTCCTAAACCATATCAACATAAACGACATGTTCACTATTTCCTAATCCATATCCGCATAAAGGACATGTTCACTATTTCCTAAACCATATCTGCATAAAGGACATGTTCACTATGTCCTAAGTCATATTCACATAAAGGACATGTTCACTATTTCCTTAAATCATTTTCACATAGAGCACATGTTCACTATTTGCTAAACCTTATCCACATAAAGGACATGTTCACTATTTCCTTAACCATATCCACATAAAGGACATGTACCCGGGGCTTGAAAATCATACATATAGATCCTCGAAAAGAATTATTTATAAAGGGACCATTCACTATTTTTTTTAAATCATATCCACATATAGGACATGTTCACTATTTCTTAAACCATATCCACATATAGGACATGTTCACTATTTCCTAAATCATATTCACATATAGGACATGTTCACTATTTCCTAAGCCATATCTGCATAAAGGATATGTTCACTATTTCCTAAGTCATATTCACATAAAGGACATGTTCACTATTTCCTAAATCATTTTAACATAGAGCACATGTTCACTATTTTCTAAGCAATATCCACATAAAGGACATGTTCACTATTTCCTAAGCTATATCAACATAAAGGACATGTTCATTATTTCTTAAACCATATCAACATAAAGGACAGGTTCACTATTTCCTAATCCATATCCGCATAAGGACATGTTCACTATTTCCTAAACCATATCTGCATAAAGGACATGTTCACTATTTCCTAAACCATATTCACATAAGGACATGTTCACTATTTCCTAAATCATTTTCACATAGAGCACATGTTCACTATTTTCTAAACCATATCCACATAAAGAACATGTTCACTATTTCCTAAACCATATCCACTTAAAGGATATGTTCACTATTTCCTAAACCATATTCACATAAAGGACATGTTCACTATTTCCTAAATCATATTTACATAGAGCACATGTTCACTATTTCCTAAATCATTTTCACATATAACACATGTTCACTATTTTCTAAACCATATCCACATAAAGAACATGTTCACTATTTCCTAAACCATATCCACATAAAGGACATGTTCACTATTTCCTAAGCCATATCTGCATAAAGGACATGTTCACTATTTCCTAAGCCATATTCACATAAAGGACGTGTTCACTATTTCCTAAATCATGTTCACATAGAGCACATGTTCACTATTTTCTAAACCATATCCATATAAAGGACATGTTCACTATTTTCTAAACCATATCCACATAAAGGACATGTTCACTATTTCCTAAACCATATCTGCATAAAGGACATGTTCACTATTTCCTAAACCATATCCACATAAAGGATAAGTTCACTATTTCCTAAACCATATCCACATAAAGGACATGTTCACTATTTCCTTAACCATATCCACATAAAGGACATGTACCCGGGGCTTGAAAATCATACATATAGATCCTCGAAAAGAATTATTTATAAAGGGACCATTCACTATTTCTTAAACCATATCCACATATAGGACATGTTCACTATTTCTTAAACCATATCCACATATAGGACATGTTCACTATTTCCTAAATCATATTCACATATAGGACATGTTCACTATTTCCTAAGCCATATCTGCATAAAGGATATGTTCACTATTTCCTAAGTCATATTCACATAAAGGACATGTTCACTATTTCCTAAATCATTTACATAGAGCACATGTTCACTATTTTCTAAGCAATATCCACATAAAGGACATGTTCACTATTTCCTAAGCTATATCAACATAAAGGACATGTTCATTATTTCTTAAACCATATCAACATAAAGGACAGGTTCACTATTTCCTAATCCATATCCGCATAAGGACATGTTCACTATTTCCTAAACCATATCTGCATAAAGGACATGTTCACTATTTCCTAAACCATATTCACATAAAGGACATGTTCACTATTTCCTAAATCATTTTCACATAGAGCACATGTTCACTATTTTCTAAACCATATCCACATAAAGGACATGTTCACTATTTCCTAAACCATATCAACATAAAGGACATGTTCATTATTTCCTAAACCATATCCACATAAAGGACATGTTCACTATTTCCTAAATCATATTCACATAAAGGACATGTTCACTATTTCCTAAATCATTTTCACATAGAGCACATGTTCACTATTTGCTAAACCATATCCACATAAAGGACATGTTCACTATTTCCTAAACCATATCAACATAAAGAACATGTTCATTATTTCCTAAACCATATCTGCATAAAGGACATGTTCACTATTTCCTAAACCATATCCACATAAAGGACATGTTCACTATTTCCTAAGTCATATTTAAATAGAGCACATGTTCACTATTTCCTAAATCATTTATACATAGAGCACATGTTCACTATTTTCTAAACCATATCCACATAAAGAACATGGTCACTATTTCCTAAACCATATCCACATAAAGGAAATGTTCACTATTTCCTAAACCATATTCACATAAAGGACATGTTCACTATTTCCTAAATCATATTTACATAGAGCACATGTTCACTATTTCCTAAATCATTTTCACATATAACATATGTTCACTATTTTCTAAACCATATCCACATAAAGAACATGTTCACTATTTCCTAAACCATATCCACATAAAGGACATGTTCACTATTTCCTAAGCCATATCTGCATAAAGGACATGTTCACTATATCCTAAGCCATATTCACATAAAGGACGTGTTCACTATTTCCTAAATCATGTTCACATAGAGCACATGTTCACTATTTTCTAAACCATATCCATATAAAGGACATGTTCACTATTTCCTAAACCATATCAACATAAAGGACATGTTCATTATTTCCTAAACCATATCAACATAAAGGACATGTTCATTATTTCCTAAACCATATCAACATAAAGGACATGATCACTATTTCCTAATAAATATCCGCATAAAGGACATGTTCACTATTTCCTAAACCATATCAACATAAAGGACATGATCACTATTTCCTAAATCATATTAACATATAGGACATGTTCACTATTTCCTAAACAGTATTCACATAAAGGACATGTTCATTATTTCCTAAACCATATCCACATACAGGACATGTTCACTATTTCCTAAACCATATCCACATAACGGACATGTTTACTATTTCCTAAACAATATCAACATAAAGGACATGTTCACTATTTCCTAAATCATATTCACATAACGGACATGTTCACTATTTCCTAAACCGTATCCACATTAAGGACATGTTCTCTATTTCCTAAACCACATCTGCATAAAGGACATGTTCACTATTTCCTAAGTCATATTCACATAAAGGACATGTTCACTATTTCCTAAATCATATTCACATAGAGCACATGTTCACTATTTCCTAAACCATATCCACATACAGGACATGTTCACTATTTCCTAAACCATATCCACATAGAGGACATGTTCACTATTTCCTAAACCATATCAACATATAGGACATGTTCACTATTTCCTAAGTCATATTTACATAGAGCACATGTTCACTATTTCCTAAACCATATCCACATAAAGGACATGTTCACTATTTCCTAAACCATATCAACATAAAGGACATGTTCACTATTTCCTAAACCATATCCACATAAAGGACAATGTCACTATTTCCTAAACCATATCCACATAAAGGACATGTTCACTATTTCCTTAACCATATCCACATAAAGGACATGACCCGGCTGAAAATATACATATAGATCTCCAAAAAATTAATATAAAGGACCATCACTATTTTTTTAAATCATATCCACATATAGGACATGTTCACTATTTCTTAAACCATATCCCATATACATGTTCACTATTTCCTAAATCATATTCACATATAGGACATGTTCACTATTTCCTAAGCATATCTGCATAAAGGACATGTTCACTATTTCCTAAGTCATATACATAAAGGACATGTTCACTATTTCCTAAATCATTTTAACATAGAGCACATGTTCACTATTTTCTAACCATATCCACATAAAGGACATGTTCACTATTTCCTAAACTATAACAACAAAGGACATGTTCATTATTTCCTAAACCATATCAACATAAAGGACATGTTCACTATTTCCTAAACCATATCCACATAAAGGACATGTTCACTATTTCCTAAGCCATATTCACATAGAGGACATGTTCACTATTTCCTAAATCATTTTCACATAGAGCACATGTTCACTATTTTCTAAACCATATCCACATAAAGGACATGTTCACTATTTCCTAAACCATATCAACATAAAGGACATGTTCATTATTTCCTAAACCATATCAACATAAACGACATGTTCACTATTTCCTAATCCATATCCGCATAAAGGACATGTTCACTATTTCCTAAACCATATCTGCATAAAGGACATGTTCACTATGTCCTAAGTCATATTCACATATAGGACATGTTCACTATTTCCTAAGTCATATTTACCTAGAGCACATGTTCACTATTTCCTAAATCATTTTCACATAGAGCACATGTTCACTATTTTCTAAACCATATCCACATAAAGGATATGTTCACTATTTCCCAAACCATATCTGCATAAAGGACATGTTCACTATTTCCTAAACCATATCCACATAAAGGATAAGTTCACTATTTCCTAAACCATATCCACATAAAGGACATGTTCACTATTTCCTTAACCATATCCACATAAAGGACATGTACCCGGGGCTTGAAAATCATACATATAGATCCTCGAAAAGAATTATTTATAAAGGGACCATTCACTATTTTTTATAAAACATATCCACATATAGGACATGTTCACTATTTCTTAAACCATATCCACATATATGACATGTTCACTATTTCCTAAATCATATTCACATATAGGACATGTTCACTATTTCCTAAGCCATATCTGCATAAAGGATATGTTCACTATTTCCTAAGTCATATTCACATAAAGGACATGTTCACTATTTCCTAAATCATTTTAACATAGAGCACATGTCACTATTTTCTAAGCAATATCCACATAAAGGACATGTTCACTATTCTAAGCTATATCACATAAAGGACATGTTCAATCCTTAAACCATATCAACATAAAGGACATGTTCACTATTTCCTAATCCATATCCGCATAAAGGACATGTTCACTATTTCCTAAACCATATCAACATAAAGGACATGTTCACTATTTCCTAAACCATATCCACATAAAGGACATGTTCACTATTTCCTAAACCATATCCACATAAAGGACATGTTCACTATTTCCTAAACCATATTCACATAAAGGACATGTTCACTATTTCCTAAACCATATTCACATAAAGGACATGTTCACTATTTCCTAAACCATATCAACATAAAGGACATGTTCACTATTTCCTAAACCATATCCGCATAAAGGACATGTTCACTATTTCCTAAACCATATCTGCATAAAGGACATGTTCACTATTTCCTAAGTCATATTCACATAAAGGACATGTTCACTATTTCCTTAAATCATTTTCACATAGAGCACATGTTCACTATTTGCTAAACCATATCCACATAAAGGACATGTTCACTATTTCCTAAACCATATCAACATAAAGGACATGTTCATTATTTCCTAAACCATATCTGCATAAAGGACATGTTCACTATTTCCTAAACCATATCCACATAAAGGACATGTTCACTATTTCCTAAGTCATATTTAAATAGAGCACATGTTCACTATTTCCTAAATCATTTTCACATAGAGCACATGTTCACTATTTTCTAAACCATATCCACATAAAGAACATGTTCACTATTTCCTAAACCATATCCACATAAAGGACATGTACCTGGGGCTTGAAAATCATACATGTAGATCCTAGAAAAGAATTATTTATAAAGGGACTATTCACTCTTTCTTAAACCATATCCACATAGAGGACATGTTCACTATTTCCTAAATCATATTCACATAAAGGACATGTTCACTATTTCTTAAACCATATCTGCATATAGGACATGTTCACTATTTCCTAAGTCATATTCACATAGAGCACATGTTCACTATTTCCTAAACCATATCTGCAAAAAGGACATGTTCACTATTTCCTAAGTCATATTCACATAAAGGACATGTTCATTATTTCCTAAACCATATCAACATAAAGGACATGTTCATTATTTCCTAAACCATATCAACATAAAGGACATGATCACTATTTCCTAATCCATATCCGCATAAAGGACATGTTCACTATTTCCTAAACCATATCAACATAAAGGACATGATCACTATTTCCTAAATCATATTCACATATAGGACATGTTCACTATTTCCTAAACAGTATTCACATAAAGGACATGTTCATTATTTCCTAAACCATATCCACATACAGGACATGTTCACTATTTCCTAAACCATATCCACATAACGGACATGTTCACTATTTCCTAAACAATATCAACATAAAGGACATGTTCACTATTTCCTAAATCATATTCACATAAAGGACATGTTCACTATTTCCTAAACCGTATCCACATAAAGGACATGTTCTCTATTTCCTAAACCACATCTGCATAAAGGACATGTTCACTATTTCCTAAGTCATATTCACATAAAGGACATGTTCACTATTTCCTAAATCATATTCACATAGAGCACATGTTCACTATTTCCTAAACCATATCCACATACAGGACATGTTCACTATTTCCTAAACCATATCCACATAACGGACATGTTCACTATTTCCTAAACCATATCAACATATAGGACATGTTCACTATTTCCTAAGTCATATTTACATAGAGCACATGTTCACTATTTCCTAAATCATTTTCACATAGAGCACATGTTCACTATTTTCTAAACCATATCCACATAAAGGACATGTTCACTATTTCCTAAACCATATCTGCATAAAGGACATGTTCACTATTTCCTAAACCATATCCACATAAAGGATAAGTTCACTATTTCCTAAATCATATCCACATAAAGGACATGTTCACTATTTCCTTAACCATATCCACATAAAGGACATGTACCCGGGGCTTGAAAATCATACATATAGATCCTCGAAAAGAATTATTTATAAAGGGACCATTCACTATTTTTTTAAAATCATATCCACATATAGGACATGTTCACTATTTCTTAAACCATATCCACATATAGGACATGTTCACTATTTCCTAAATCATATTCACATAAAGGACATGTTCACTATTTCCTAAATCATTTTAACATAGAGCCAGTTCACTATTTTCTAAGCAATACCACAAAGGAATGTTCACATTCCTAAGATATCAACATAAAGGACAGTCATTATCCTTAAACCATATCAACTAAAGGACAGGTTCACTATTTCCTATCCAATCCCCGCATAAGGTCATGTTCATATTCCTAAACCATATCTGCCTAAGGACATGTTCACTATTCCTAAAACCATATTCACATAAAGGACATGTTCACTATTTCCTAAACCATTTCCACATAAAGCACTGTTCACTATTTCCTAAACCATATCCACATAAAGGACATGTCATATTTCCTAAACCATATCAACATAAAGGACATGTTCACTATTTCCTAAACCATATCAACATAAACGACATGTTCACTATTTCCTAAACCATATCAGCATAAAGGACATGTTCACTATTTCCTAAACCATATCCACATAAAGGACATGTTCACTATTTCCTAAACCATATCCACATAAAGGACATGTTCACTATTTCCTAAACCATATCAACATAAAGGACATGTTCATTATTTCCTAAACCATATCAACATAAAGGACATGTTCACTATTTCCTAATCCATATCCGCATAAAGGACATGTTCACTATTTCCTAAACCATATCTGCATAAAGGACATGTTCACCATTTCCTAAGTCATATTCACATAAAGGACATGTTCACTATTTCCTAAGTCATATCCACATAAAGGACATGTTCACTATTTCCTAAACCATATCTACATAAAGGACATGTTCACCATTTCCTAAGTCATATTCACATAGAGAACATGTTCACTATTTCCTAAATCATGTTCACATAGAGCACATGTTCACTATTTTCTAAACCATATCCACATAAAGGACATGTTCACTATTTCCTAAACCATATCTGCATAAAGGACATGTTCACTATTTCCTAAACCATATCCACATAAAGGACAAGTTCACTATTTCCTAAACCATATCCACATAAAGGACATGTTCACTATTTCCTAAACCATATCCACATAAAGGACATGTACCCGGGGCTTGAAAATCATACATATAGATCCTCGAAAAGAATTATTTATAAAGGGACCATTCACTATTTTTTTAAATCATATCCACATATAGGACATGTTCACTATTTCTTAAACCATATCCACATATAGGACATGTTCACTATTTCCTAAATCATATTCACATAAAGCACATGTTCACTATTTCCTAAATCATATCTACATAAAGCACATGTTCACTATTTCCTAAACAATATCCACATAAAGGACATGTTCACTATTTCCTAAGCTATATCAACATAAAGGACATGTTCATTATTTCTTAAACCATATCAACATAAAGGACAGGTTCACTATTTCCTAATCCATATCCGCATAAGGACATGTTCACTATTTCCTAAACCATATCTGCATAAAGGACATGTTCACTATTTCCTAAACCATATTCACATAAAGGACATGTTCACTATTTCCTAAACCATTTTCACATAGAGCACATGTTCACTATTTTCTAAACCATATCCACATAAAGGACATGTTCACTATTTCCTACACCATATCAACATAAAGGA
>CM026395.1:44983085-45001853 GCA_014843695.1 Archivesica marissinica | reverse complement strand
ATAAAGGACATGTTCACTATTTCCTAAGTCATATTAACATAGAGCACATGTTCACTATTTCCTAAACCATATCCACATAAAGGACATGTTCACTATTTCCTAAACCATATCCACATAAAGGACATGTTCACTATTTCCTAAACCATATCCACATAAAGGACATGTTCACTATTTCCTAAACCATATCCACATAAAGGACATGTTCACTATTTCCTAAACCATATCCACATAAAGGACATGTTCACTATTTCCTAAACCATATTCACATAAAGGACATGTTCACTATTTCCTAAACCATATCCACATAAAGGACATGTTCACTATTTCCTAAACCATATCCACATAAAGGACATGTTCACTATTTCCTAAACCATATCAACATAAAGGACATGTTCACTATTTCCTAAACCATATCAACATAAAGGACATGTTCACTATTTCCTAAACCATATCCACATAAAGCACATGTTCACTATTTCCTAAACCATATCTGCATAAAGGACATGTTCACTATGTCCTAAGTCATATTCACATAAAGGACATGTTCACTATTTCCTAAATCATATTCACATAGAGCACATGTTCACTATTTGCTAAACCTTATCCACATAAAGGACATGTTCACTATTTCCTAAACCATATCAACATAAAGAACATGTTCACTATTTCCTAAACCATATCTACATAAAGGACATGTTCACTATTTCCTAAACCATATCCACATAAAGGACATGTTCACTATTTCCTAAGTCATATTTAAATAGAGCACATGTTCACTATTTCCTAAATCATTTACACATAGAGCACATGTTCACTATTTTCTAAACCATATCCACATAAAGAACATGTTCACTATTTCCTAAACCATATCCACATAAAGGAAATGTTCACTATTTCCTAAACCATATTCACATAAAGGACATGTTCACTATTTCCTAAATCATATTTACATAGAGCACATGTTCACTATTTCCTAAATCATTTTCACATATAACACATGTTCACTATTTTCTAAACCATATCCACATAAAGAACATGTTCACTATTTCCTAAACCATATCCACATAAAGGACATGTTCACTATTTCCTAAGCCATATCTGCATAAAGGACATGTTCACTATATCCTAAGCCATATTCACATAAAGGACGTGTTCACTATTTCCTAAATCATTTTCACATAGAGCACATGTTCACTATTTTCTAAACCATATCCATATAAAGGACATGTTCACTATTTCCTAAACCATATCAACATAAAGGACATGTTCATTATTTCCTAAACCATATCAACATAAAGGACATGTTCATTATTTCCTAAACCATATCAACATAAAGGACATGTTCACTATTTCCTAATCCATATCCGCATAAAGGACATGTTCACTATTTCCTAAACCATATCCACATAAAGGACATGTTCACTATTTCCTAAATCATATTCACATAAAGGACATGTTCACTATTTCCTAAACAATATTCACATAAAGGACATGTTCACTATTTCCTAAACCATATCCACATAAACAACACAAAGGACATGTTCACTATTTCCTAAACCATATCCACATAAAGGACATGTTCACTATTTCCTAAACCATATCCACATAAAGGACATGTTCACTATTTCCTAAACCATATCCACATAAAGGACATGTTCACTATTTCCTAAACCATATCCACATAAAGGACATGTTCACTATTTCCTAAACCATATCCACATAAGGACATGTTCACTATTTCCTAAACATATCCACATAAAGGACATGTTCACTATTTCCTAAACATATCCACATAAAGGACATGTTCACTATTTCCTAAACATATCCACATAAAGACATGTTCACTATTTCCTAAACCATATCCACATAAAGGACATGTTCACTATTTCCTAAATCATATCCACATAAAGGACATGTTCACTATTTCCTAAACCATATCCACATAAAGGACATGTTCACTATTTCCTAAATCATATTCACATAAAGGACATGTTCACTATTTCCTAAACCATATCCACATAAAGGACATGTTCACTATTTCCTAAATCATATTCACATAAAGGACATGTTCACTATTTCCTAAACCATATCCACATAAAGGACATGTTCACTATTTCCTAAACCATATCCACATAAAGGACATGTTCACTATTTCCTAAACCATATCCACATAAAGGACATGTTCACTATTTCCTAAACCATATCAACATAAAGGACATGTTCACTATTTCCTAAACCATATCCACATAAAGGACATGTACCCGGGGCTTGAAAATCAAACATGTAGATCCTAGAAAAGAATTATTTATAAAGGGACTATTCACTATTTCTTAAACCATATCCACATAGAGGACATGTTCACTATTTCCTAAATCATATCCACATAAAGGACATGTTCACTATTTCCTAAACCATATCCACATAAAGCACATGTTCACTATTTCCTAAACCATATCCACATAAAGGACATGTACCCGGGGCTTGAAAATCATACATGTAGATCCTAGAAAAGAATTATTTATAAAGGGACTATTCACTATTTTTTTAAATCATATCCACATATAGGACATGTTCACTATTTCTTAAACCATATCCACATAAAGGACATGTTCACTATTTCCTAAACCATATCTGCATAAAGGACATGTTAACTATTTCCTAAGCCATATTCACATAAAGGACATCTTCACTATTTCCTAAGCCATATCCACATAAAGGACGTGTTCACTATTTCCTAAACCATATCCAGATAAAGGACATATTCACTATATCCTAAACAATATCTGCATACACGACATGTTCACTCTTTCCTAAGCCATATCCACATAAAGGACATGTTCACTATTTCCTAAGCCATATCCACATAAAGGACATGTTCACTATTTCCTAAACCATACCCGCATAGAGCACATGTTCACTATTTCCTAAATCATATCTGCATAAAGGACATGTTCACTATTTCCTAAATCATATTCACATAGAGCACATGTTCACTATTTCCTAAACCATATCCACATAAAGGACATGTTCACTATTTCCTAAACCATATCCACATAACGGACATGTTCACTATTTCCTAAACCATATCCACATAAAGGACATGTTCACTATTTCCTAAATCATATCCACATAAAGGACATGTTCACTATTTCCTAAATCATATTCACATAAAGGACATGTTCACTATTTCCTAAACCATATCCACATAAAGGACATGTTCACTATTTCCTAAATCCAATCCACTTAAAGGACATGTTCACTATTTCCTAAATCATATTCACATAAAGGACATATTCACTATTTCCTAAACCATATCCACATAAAGGACATGTTCACTATTTCCTAAACCATATCCACATAAAGGACATGTTCACTATTTCCTAAACCATATCCACATAAAGGACATGTTCACTATTTCCTAAGCCATATCAACATAAAGGACATGTTCACTATTTCCTAAACCATATCCACATAAAGGACATGTACCTGGGGCTTGAAAATCATACATGTAGATCCTAAAAAGAATTATTTATAAAGGACTATTCACTATTTCCTAAACCATATCCACATAGAGGACATGTTCACTATTTCCTAAATCATATTCACATAAAGGACATGTTCACTATTTCCTAAACCATATCTGCATATAGGACATGTTCACTATTTCCTAAGTCATATTCACATAGAGCACATGTTCACTATTTCCTAAACCATATCTGCAAAAAGGACATGTTCACTATTTCCTAAGTCATATTCACATAAAGGACATGTTCACTATTTCCTAAACCATATCCACATACAGGACATGTTCACTATTTCCTAAACCATATCCACATAACGGACATGTTCACTATTTCCTAAACCATATCAACATAAAGGACATGTTCACTATTTCCTAAATCATATTCACATAAAGGACATGTTCACTATTTCCTAAACCATATCCACATAAAGGACATGTTCACTATTTCCTAAATCATATTCACATAAAGGACATGTTCACTATTTCCTAAACCATATCCACATAAAGGACATGTACCCGGGCTTGAAAATCATACATATAGATCCTCGAAAAGAATTATTTATAAAGGGACCATTCACTATTTTTTAAATCATATCCACATAAAGGACATGTTCACTATTTCCTAAACCATATCCACATAAAGGACATGTTCACTATTTCCTAAATCATATTCACATAAAGGACATGTTCACTATTTCCTAAATCATATTCACATAGAGCACATGTTCACTATTTCCTAAGCCATATCCACATAAAGGACATGTTCACTATTTCCTAAGCCATATCAACATAAAGGACATGTTCATTATTTCCTAAACCATATCAACATAAAGGACATGTTCACTATTTCCTAATCCATATCCGCATAAGGACATGTTCACTATTTCCTAAACCATATCCACATAAAGGACATGTTCACTATTTCCTAAACCATATTCACATAAAGGACATGTTCACTATTTCCTAAATCATTTTCACATAGAGCACATGTTCACTATTTTCTAAACCATATCCACATAAAGGACATGTTCACTATTTCCTACACCATATCAACATAAAGGACATGTTCATTATTTCCTAAACCATATCAACATAAACGACATGTTCACTATTTCCTAATCCATATCCGCATAAAGGACATGTTCACTATTTCCTAAACCATATCTGCATAAAGGACATGTTCACTATGTCCTAAGTCATATTCACATAAAGGACATGTTCACTATTTCCTTAAATCATTTTCACATAGAGCACATGTTCACTATTTGCTAAACCATATCCACATAAAGGACATGTTCACTATTTCCTAAACCATATCAACATAAAGGACATGTTCATTATTTCCTAAACCATATCTGCATAAAGGACATGTTCACTATTTCCTAAACCATATCCACATAAAGGACATGTTCACTATTTCCTAAGTCATATTTAAATAGAGCACATGTTCACTATTTCCTAAATCATTTTCACATAGAGCACATGTTCACTATTTTCTAAACCATATCCACATAAAGAACATGTTCACTATTTCCTAAACCATATCCACATAAAGGACATGTACCTGGGGCTTGAAAATCATACATGTAGATCCTAGAAAAGAATTATTTATAAAGGGACTATTCACTCTTTCTTAAACCATATCCACATAGAGGACATGTTCACTATTTCCTAAATCATATTCACATAAAGGACATGTTCACTATTTCTTAAACCATATCTGCATATAGGACATGTTCACTATTTCCTAAGTCATATTCACATAGAGCACATGTTCACTATTTCCTAAACCATATCTGCAAAAAGGACATGTTCACTATTTCCTAAGTCATATTCACATAAAGGACATGTTCATTATTTCCTAAACCATATCAACATAAAGGACATGTTCATTATTTCCTAAACCATATCAACATAAAGGACATGATCACTATTTCCTAAACCATATCCGCATAAAGGACATGTTCACTATTTCCTAAACCATATCAACATAAAGGACATGTTCACTATTTCCTAAATCATATTCACATATAGGACATGTTCACTATTTCCTAAACAGTATTCACATAAAGGACATGTTCACTATTTCCTAAACCATATCCACATAACGGACATGTTCACTATTTCCTAAACAATATCAACATAAAGGACATGTTCACTATTTCCTAAATCATATTCACATAAAGGACATGTTCACTATTTCCTAAACCGTATCCACATAAAGGACATGTTCTCTATTTCCTAAACCACATCTGCATAAAGGACATGTTCACTATTTCCTAAGTCATATTCACATAAAGGACATGTTCACTATTTCCTAAATCATATTCACATAGAGCACATGTTCACTATTTCCTAAACCATATCCACATACAGGACATGTTCACTATTTCCTAAACCATATCCACATAACGGACATGTTCACTATTTCCTAAACCATATCAACATAAAGGACATGTTCACTATTTCCTAAGTCATATTTACATAGAGCACATGTTCACTATTTCCTAAATCATTTTCACATAGAGCACATGTTCACTATTTTCTAAACCATATCCACATAAAGGATATGTTCACTATTTCCTAAACCATATCTGCATAAAGGACATGTTCACTATTTCCTAAACCATATCCACATAAAGGATAAGTTCACTATTTCCTAAACCATATCCACATAAAGGACATGTTCACTATTTCCTTAACCATATCCACATAAAGGACATGTACCCGGGGCTTGAAAATCATACATATAGATCCTCGAAAAGAATTATTTATAAAGGGACCATTCACTATTGTTTTAAAATCATATCCACATATAGGACATGTTCACTATTTCTTAAACCATATCCACATATAGGACATGTTCACTATTTCCTAAATCATATTCACATATAGGACATGTTCACTATTTCCTAAGCCATATCTGCATAAAGGATATGTTCACTATTTCCTAAGTCATATTCACATAAAGGACATGTTCACTATTTCCTAAATCATTTTACATAGAGCACATGTTCTATTTCCTAAATCATTTTAACATAGAGCACATGTTCACTATTTTCTAAGAAAAATCCACATAAAGGACATGTTCACTATTTCCTAAGCTATATCAACATAAAGGACATGTTCATTATTCCTTAAACCATATCAACATAAAGGACAGGTTCACTATTTCCTAATCCATATCCGCATAAGGACATGTTCACTATTTCCTAAACCATATCTGCATAAAGGACATGTTCACTATTTCCTAAACCATATCCACATAAAGGACATGTTCACTATTTCCTAAGTCATATTTAAATAGAGAACATGTTCACTATTTCCTAAATAATTTTCACATAGAGCACATGTTCACTATTTTCTAAACCATATCCACATAAAGAACATGTTCACTATTTCCTAAACCATATCCACATAAAGGACATGTACCTGGGGCTTGAAAATCATACATGTAGATCCTAGAAAAGAATTATTTATAAAGGGACTATTCACTCTTTCTTAAACCATATCCACATAGAGGACATGTTCACTATTTCCTAAATCATATTCACATAAAGGACATGTTCACTATTTCTTAAACGATATCTGCATATAGGACATGTTCACTATTTCCTAAGTCATATTCACATAGAGCACATGCTCACTATTTCCTAAACCATATCTGCAAAAAGGACATGTTCACTATTTCCTATGTCATATTCACATAAAGGACATGTTCACTATTTCCTAAATCATATCCACATACAGGACATGTTCACTATTTCCTAAACCATATCCACATAACGGACATGTTCACTATTTCCTAAACCATATCAACATAAAGGACATGTTCACTATTTCCTAAATCATATTCACATAAAGGACATGTTCACTATTTCCTAAACCATATCAACATAAAGGACATGTTCACTATTTCCTAAATCATATTCACATAGAGCACATGTTCACTATTTCCTAAATCATATTCACATAAAGGACATGTTCACTATTTCCTAAACCGTAACCACATAACGGACATGTTCACTATTTCCTAAACCATATCCACATAAAGGACATGTTCACTATTTCCTAAATCATATCCACATAAAGGACATGTTCACTATTTCCTAAATCATATTCACATAAAGGACATGTTCACTATTTCCTAAATCCTATCCACTTAAAGGACATGTTCACTATTTCCTAAATCATATTCTCATAAAGGACATGTTCACTATTTCCTAAACCGTATCCACATAAAGGACATGTTCACTATTTCCTAAACCATATCCACATAAAGGACATGTTCACTATTTCCTAAACCATATCCACATAAAGGACATGTTCACTATTTCCTAAACCATATTAACATAAAGGACATCTTCACTATTTCCTAAACCATATCCACATAAAGGACATGTACCCGGGGCTTGAAAATCAAACATGTAGATCCTAGAAAAGAATTATTTATAAAGGGACTATTCACTATTTCTTAAACCATATCGACATAGAGGACATGATCACTATTTCCTAAATCATATCCACATAAAGGACATGTTCACTATTTCCTAAACCATATCCACATAAAGCACATGTTCACTATTTCCTAAACCATATCCACATAAAGGACATGTACCCGGGGCTTGAAAATCATACATGTAGATCCTAGAAAAGAATTATTTATAAAGGGACTATTCACTATTTTTTTAAATCATATCCACATATAGGACATGTTCACTATTTCTTAAACCATATCCACATAAAGGACATGTTCACTATTTCCTAAACCATATCTGCATAAAGGACATGTTAACTATTTCCTAAGCCATATTCACATAAAGGACATCTTCACTATTTCCTAAGCCATATCCACATAAAGGACGTGTTCACTATTTCCTAAACCATATCCAGATAAAGGACATATTCACTATATCCTAAACAATATCTGCATACACGACATGTTCACTCTTTCCTAAGCCATATCCACATAAAGGACATGTTCACTATTTCCTAAGCCATATCCACATAAAGGACATGTTCACTATTTCCTAAACCATACCCGCATAGAGCACATGTTCACTATTTCCTAAATCATATCTGCATAAAGGACATGTTCACTATTTCCTAAGTCATATTCACATAGAGCACATGTTCACTATTTCCTAAACCATATCCACATAACGGATATGTTCACTATTTCCTAAACCATATCCACATAACGGATATGTTCACTATTTCCTAAACCATATCCACATAAAGGACATGTTCACTATTTCCTAAATCATATCCACATAAAGGACATGTTCACTATTTCCTAAATCATATTCACATAAAGGACATGTTCACTACTTCCTAAACCATATCCACATAAAGGACATGTTCACTATTTCCTAAATCCAATCCACTTAAAGGACATGTTCCCTATTTCCTAAATCATATTCACATAACGGACATATTCACTATTTCCTAAACCGTATCCACATAAAGGACATGTTCACTATTTCCTAAACCATATCCACATAAAGGACATGTTCACTATTTCCTAAACCATATCCACATAAAGGACATGTTCACTATTTCCTAAGCCATATCAACATAAAGGACATGGTCGCTATTTCCTAAACCATATCCACATAAAGGACATGTACCTGGGGCTTGAAAATCATACATGTAGATCCTAGAAAAGAATTATTTATAAAGGGACTATTCACTCTTTCTTAAACCATATCCACATAGAGGACATGTTCACTATTTCCTAAATCATATTCACATAAAGGACATGTTCACTATTTCTTAAACCATATCTGCATATAGGACATGTTCACTATTTCCTAAGTCAAATTCACATAGAGCACATGTTCACTATTTCCTAAACCATATCTGCAAAAAGGACATGTTCACTATTTCCTAAGTCATATTCACATAAAGGACATGTTCACTATTTCCTAAACCATATCCACATACAGGACATGTTCACTATTTCCTAAACCATATCCACATAACGGACATGTTCACTATTTCCTAAACCATATCAACATAAAGGACATGTTCACTATTTCCTAAATCATATTCACATAAAGGACATGTTCACTATTTCCTAAACCATATCCACATAAAGGACATGTTCACTATTTCCTAAATCATATCCACATAAAGGACATGTTCACTATTTCCTAAACCATATCCACATAAAGGACATGTACCCTAAAATCTACATATAGATCCTAAAAGATATTTATAAAGGACATTCACTATTTTTAAATCATATCCACATAAAGGACATGTTCACTATTTCCTAAACCATATCCACATAAAGGACATGTTCACTATTTCCTAAATCATATCCACATAAAGGACATGTTCACTATTTCCTAAACCATATCCACATAAAGGACATGTTCACTATTTCCTAAATCATATCCACATAAAGGACATGTTCACTATTTCCTAAACCATACCAAACATGTTCACTATTTCCTAAACATATCCATAAAGGACATGTTCACTATTTCCTAAACATATTCACATAAAGGACATGTTCACTATTTCCTAAACATTTCACATAGAGCCATGTCACTATTTCTAAACCATATCCACATAAAGGACATGTTCACTATTTCCTAAACCATATCAACATAAAGGACATGTTCATTATTTCCTAAACCATATCAACATAAAGGACATGTTCACTATTTCCTAAACCATATTCACATAAAGGACATGTTCACTATTTCCTAAACCATATCCACATAAAGGACATGTTCACTATTTCCTAAATCATATTCACATAAAGGACATGTTCACTATTTCCTAAACCATATCCACATAAAGGACATGTTCACTATTTCCTAAACCATATCCACATAAAGGACATGTTCACTATTTCCTAAACCATATCCACATAAAGGACATGTTCACTATTTCCTAAACCATATTAACATAAAGGACATGTTCACTATTTCCTAAACCATATCCACATAAAGGACATGTACCCGGGGCTTGAAAATCAAACATGTAGATCCTAGAAAAGAATTATTTATAAAGGGACTATTCACTATTTCTTAAACCATATCGACATAGAGGACATGTTCACTATTTCCTAAATCATATCCACATAAAGGACATGTTCACTATTTCCTAAACCATATCCACATAAAGCACATGTTCACTATTTCCTAAACCATATCCACATAAAGGACATGTACCCGGGGCTTGAAAATCATACATGTAGATCCTAGAAAAGAATTATTTATAAAGGGACTATTCACTATTTTTTTAAATCATATCCACATATAGGACATGTTCACTATTTCTTAAACCATATCCACATAAAGGACATGTTCACTATTTCCTAAACCATATCTGCATAAAGGACATGTTAACTATTTCCTAAGCCATATTCACATAAAGGACATCTTCACTATTTCCTAAGCCATATCCACATAAAGGACGTGTTCACTATTTCCTAAACCATATCCAGATAAAGGACATATTCACTATATCCTAAACAATATCTGCATACACGACATGTTCACTCTTTCCTAAGCCATATCCACATAAAGGACATGTTCACTATTTCCTAAGCCATATCCACATAAAGGACATGTTCACTATTTCCTAAACCATACCCGCATAGAGCACATGTTCACTATTTCCTAAATCATATCTGCATAAAGGACATGTTCACTATTTCCTAAATCATATTCACATAGAGCACATGTTCACTATTTCCTAAACCATATCCACATAACGGATATGTTCACTATTTCCTAAACCATATCCACATAACGGATATGTTCACTATTTCCTAAACCATATCCACATAAAGGACATGTTCACTATTTCCTAAATCATATCCACATAAAGGACATGTTCACTATTTCCTAAATCATATTCACATAAAGGACATGTTCACTATTTCCTAAACCATATCCACATAAAGGACATGTTCACTATTTCCTAAATCCAATCCACTTAAAGGACATGTTCCCTATTTCCTAAATCATATTCACATAACGGACATATTCACTATTTCCTAAACCGTATCCACATAAAGGACATGTTCACTATTTCCTAAACCATATCCACATAAAGGACATGTTCACTATTTCCTAAACCATATCCACATAAAGGACATGTTCACTATTTCCTAAGCCATATCAACATAAAGGACATGGTCGCTATTTCCTAAACCATATCCACATAAAGGACATGTACCTGGGGCTTGAAAATCATACATGTAGATCCTAGAAAAGAATTATTTATAAAGGGACTATTCACTCTTTCTTAAACCATATCCACATAGAGGACATGTTCACTATTTCCTAAATCATATTCACATAAAGGACATGTTCACTATTTCTTAAACCATATCTGCATATAGGACATGTTCACTATTTCCTAAGTCATATTCACATAGAGCACATGTTCACTATTTCCTAAACCATATCTGCAAAAAGGACATGTTCACTATTTCCTAAGTCATATTCACATAAAGGACATGTTCACTATTTCCTAAACCATATCCACATACAGGACATGTTCACTATTTCCTAAACCATATCCACATAACGGACATGTTCACTATTTCCTAAACCATATCAACATAAAGGACATGTTCACTATTTCCTAAATCATATTCACATAAAGGACATGTTCACTATTTCCTAAACCATATCCACATAAAGGACATGTTCACTATTTCCTAAATCATATCCACATAAAGGACATGTTCACTATTTCCTTAACCATATCCACATAAAGGACATGTGGCTGAAATCATACATATAGATCCTCGAAAAGAATATTTATAAAGGGACATTCACTATTTTTTAAATCATATCCACATATAGGACATGTTCACTATTTCTTAAACCATATCCACATAAAGGACATGTTCACTATTTCCTAAATCATATTCACATAAAGGACATGTTCACTATTTCCTAAATCATTTTAACATAGAGCACATGTTCACTATTTTCTAAACAATATCCACATAAAGGACATGTTCACTATTTCCTAAGCTATATCAACATAAAGGACATGTTCATTATTTCTTAAACCATATCAACATAAAGGACAGGTTCACTATTTCCTAATCCATATCCGCATAAGGACATGTTCACTATTTCCTAAACCATATCTGCATAAAGGACATGTTCACTATTTCCTAAACCATATTCACATAAAGGACATGTTCACTATTTCCTAAATCATTTTCACATAGAGCACATGTTCACTATTTTCTAAACCATATCCACATAAAGGACATGTTCACTATTTCCTACACCATATCAACATAAAGGACATGTTCATTATTTCCTAAACCATATCAACATAAACGACATGTTCACTATTTCCTAATCCATATCCGCATAAAGGACATGTTCACTATTTCCTAAACCATATCTGCATAAAGGACATGTTCACTATGTCCTAAGTCATATTCACATAAAGGACATGTTCACTATTTCCTTAAATCATTTTCACATAGAGCACATGTTCACTATTTGCTAAACCATATCCACATAAAGGACATGTTCACTATTTCCTAAACCATATCAACATAAAGGACATGTTCATTATTTCCTAAACCATATCTGCATAAAGGACATGTTCACTATTTCCTAAACCATATCCACATAAAGGACATGTTCACTATTTCCTAAGTCATATTTAAATAGAGCACATGTTCACTATTTCCTAAATCATTTTCACATAGAGCACATGTTCACTATTTTCTAAACCATATCCACATAAAGAACATGTTCACTATTTCCTAAACCATATCCACATAAAGGACATGTACCTGGGGCTTGAAAATCATACATGTAGATCCTAGAAAAGAATTATTTATAAAGGGACTATTCACTCTTTCTTAAACCATATCCACATAGAGGACATGTTCACTATTTCTTAAACCATATCTGCATATAGGACATGTTCACTATTTCCTAAGTCATATTCACATAGAGCACATGTTCACTATTTCCTAAACCATATCTGCAAAAAGGACATGTTCACTATTTCCTAAGTCATATTCACATAAAGGACATGTTCATTATTTCCTAAACCATATCAACATAAAGGACATGTTCATTATTTCCTAAACCATATCAACATAAAGGACATGATCACTATTTCCTAAACCATATCCGCATTAAGGACATGTTCACTATTTCCTAAACCATATCAACATAAAGGACATGATCACTATTTCCTAAATCATATTCACATATAGGACCTGTTCACTATTTTCTAAACAGTATTCACATAAAGGACATGTTCATTATTTCCTAAACCATATCCACATAACGGACATGTTCACTATTTCCTAAACAATATCAACATAAAGGACATGTTCACTATTTCCTAAATCATATTCACATAAAGGACATGTTCACTATTTCCTAAACCGTATCCACATAAAGGACATGTTCTCTATTTCCTAAACCACATCTGCATAAAGGACATGTTCACTATTTCCTAAGTCATATTCACATAAAGGACATGTTCACTATTTCCTAAATCATATTCACATAGAGCACATGTTCACTATTTCCTAAACCATATCCACATACAGGACATGTTCACTATTTCCTAAACCATATCCACATAACGGACATGTTCACTATTTCCTAAACCATATCAACATATAGGACATGTTCACTATTTCCTAAGTCATATTTACATAGAGCACATGTTCACTATTTCCTAAATCATTTTCACATAGAGCACATGTTCACTATTTTCTAAACCATATCCACATAAAGGATATGTTCACTATTTCCTAAACCATATCTGCATAAAGGACATGTTCACTATTTCCTAAACCATATCCACATAAAGGATAAGTTCACTATTTCCTAAACCATATCCACATAAAGGACATGTTCACTATTTCCTTAACCATATCCACATAAAGGACATGTACCCGGGGCTTGAAAATCATACATATAGATCCTCGAAAAGAATTATTTATAAAGGGACCATTCACTATTGTTTTAAAATCATATCCACATATAGGACATGTTCACTATTTCTTAAACCATATCCACATATAGGACATGTTCACTATTTCCTAAATCATATTCACATATAGGACATGTTCACTATTTCCTAAGCCATATCTGCATAAAGGATATGTTCACTATTTCCTAAGTCATATTCACATAAAGGACATGTTCACTATTTCCTAAATCATTTTAACATAGAGCACATGTTCACTATTTTCTAAGAAAAATCCACATAAAGGACATGTTCACTATTTCCTAAGCTATATCAACATAAAGGACATGTTCATTATTCCTTAAACCATATCAACATAAAGGACAGGTTCACTATTTCCTAATCCATATCCGCATAAGGACATGTTCACTATTTCCTAAACCATATCTGCATAAAGGACATGTTCACTATTTCCTAAACCATATCCACATAAAGGACATGTTCACTATTTCCTAAGTCATATTTAAATAGAGAACATGTTCACTATTTCCTAAATAATTTTCACATAGAGCACATGTTCACTATTTTCTAAACCATATCCACATAAAGAACATGTTCACTATTTCCTAAACCATATCCACATAAAGGACATGTACCTGGGGCTTGAAAATCATACATGTAGATCCTAGAAAAGAATTATTTATAAAGGGACTATTCACTCTTTCTTAAACCATATCCACATAGAGGACATGTTCACTATTTCCTAAATCATATTCACATAAAGGACATGTTCACTATTTCTTAAACGATATCTGCATATAGGACATGTTCACTATTTCCTAAGTCATATTCACATAGAGCACATGCTCACTATTTCCTAAACCATATCTGCAAAAAGGACATGTTCACTATTTCCTATGTCATATTCACATAAAGGACATGTTCACTATTTCCTAAACCATATCCACATACAGGACATGTTCACTATTTCCTAAACCATATCCACATAACGGACATGTTCACTATTTCCTAAACCATATCAACATAAAGAACATGTTCACTATTTCCTAAATCATATTCACATAAAGGACATGTTCACTATTTCCTAAACCATATCAACATAAAGGACATGTTCACTATTTCCTAAATCATAATCACATAGAGCACATGTTCACTATTTCCTAAATCATATTCACATAAAGGACATGTTCACTATTTCCTAAACCATATCCACATAAAGGACATGTTCACTATTTCCTAAACCATATCCACATAAAGGACATGTTCACTATTTCCTAAATCATATCCACATAAAGGACATGTTCACTATTTCCTAAATCATATTCACATAAAGGACATGTTCACTATTTCCTAAATCATATCCACATAAAGGACATGTTCACTATTTCCTAAATCATATTCTCATAAAGGACATGTTCACTATTTCCTAAACCGTATCCACATAAAGGACATGTTCACTATTTCCTAAACCATATCCACATAAAGGACATGTTCACTATTTCCTAAACCATATCCACATAAAGGACATGTTCACTATTTCCTAAACCATATTAACATAAAGGACATGTTCACTATTTCCTAAACCATATCCACATAAAGGACATGTACCCGGGCTTGAAAATCAAACATGTAGATCCTAGAAAAGAATTATTTATAAAGGGACTATTCACTATTTCTTAAACCATATCGACATAGAGGACATGTTCACTATTTCCTAAATCATATCCACATAAAGGACATGTTCACTATTTCCTAAACCATATCCACATAAAGGACATGTTCACTATTTCCTAAACCATATCCACATAAAGGACATGACCCCAAAACAACAAACCAAAAAAAAAAAACATTCACTATTTTTTAAATCATATCCACATAAAGGACATGTTCACTATTTCTTAAACCATATCCACATAAAGGACATGTTCACTATTTCCTAAATCATATTCACATAAAGGACATGTTCACTATTTCCTAAACCATATCAACATAAAGGACATGTTCACTATTTCCTAAATCATATTCACATAAAGGACATGTTCACTATTTCCTAAACCATTTCACATAAAGGACATGTTCACTATTTCCTAAAATATCCACATAAAGGACATGTTCACTATTTCCTAAACCATATCTACATAAAGGACATGTTCACTATTTCCTAAGCCATATCCACATAAAGGACATGTTCACTATTTCCTAAGCCATATCCACATAAAGGACATGTTCACTATTTCCTAAACCATATCCACATAAAGGACATGTTCACTATTTCCTAAACCATATCCACATAAAGGACATGTTCACTATTTCCTAAACAATATCCACATAAAGGACATGTTCACTATTTCCTAAACCATATCACATAAAGGACATGTTCACTATTTCCTAAACCATATCCACATAAAGGACATGTTCACTATTTCCTAAACATATCCACATAAAGGACATGTTCACTATTTCCTAAACCATATCACATAAAGGACATGTTCACTATTTCCTAAACCATATCCACATAAAGGACATGTTCACTATTTCCTAAACCAATCACATAAAGGACATGTTCACTATTTCCTAAATCATATTCACATAAAGGACATGTTCACTATTTCCTAAACCATATCCACATAAAGGACATGTTCACTATTTCCTAAACATATCCACATAAAGGACATGTTCACTATTTCCTAAACCATATCCACATAAAGGACATGTTCACTATTTCCTAAACCATATCAACATAAAGGACATGTTCACTATTTCCTAAACCATATCCACATAAAGGACATGTACCCGGGGCTTGAAATCATACATGTAGATCCTAGAAAAGAATTATTTATAAAGATTCACTATTTCTTAAAATATCCACATAGAGGACATGTTCACTATTTCCTAAACCATATTCACATAAAGGACATGTTCACTATTTCTTAAACCATATCTACATATAGGACATGTTCACTATTTCCTAAGTCATATTCACATAGAGCACATGTTCACTATTTCCTAAACCATATCTGCAAAAAGGACATGTTCACTATTTCCTAAGTCATATTCACATAAAGGACATGTTCACTATTTCCTAAATCATATCCACATACAGGACATGTTCACTATTTCCTAAACCATATCCACATAACGGACATGTTCACTATTTCCTAAACCATATCAACATAAAGGACATGTTCACTATTTCCTAAATCATATTCACATAAAGGACATGTTCACTATTTCCTAAACCATATCAACATAAAGGACATGTTCACTATTTCCTAAATCATATTCACATAGAGCACATGTTCACTATTTCCTAAATCATATTCACATAAAGGACATGTTCACTATTTCCTAAACCGTATCCACATAACGGACATGTTCACTATTTCCTAAACCATATCCACATAAAGGACATGTTCACTATTTCCTAAATCATATCCACATAAAGGACATGTTCACTATTTCCTAAATCATATTCACATAAAGGACATGTTCACTATTTCCTAAATCCTATCCACTTAAAGGAGATGTTCACTATTTCCTAAATCATATTCTCATAAAGGACATGTTCACTATTTCCTAAACCGTATCCACATAAAGGACATGTTCACTATTTCCTAAACCATATCCACATAAAGGACATGTTCACTATTTCCTAAACCATATTCACATAAAGGACATGTTCACTATTTCCTAAATCATTTTCACATAGAGCACATGTTCACTATTTTCTAAACCATATCCACATAAAGGACATGTTCACTATTTCCTAAACCATATCAACATAAAGGACATGTTCATTATTTCCTAAACCATATCAACATAAAGGACATGTTCACTATTTCCTAAACCATATCCACATAAAGGACATGTTCACTATTTCCTAAACCATATCCACATAAAGGACATGTACCCGGGGCTTGAAAATCAAACATGTAGATCCTAGAAAGAATTATTTATAAAGGACTGTTCACTATTTCTTAAACCATATCCACATAGAGGACATGTTCACTATTTCCTAAATCATATCCACATAAAGGACATGTTCACTATTTCCTAAACCATATCCACATAAAGGACATGTTCACTATTTCCTAAACCATATCCACATAAAGGACATGTACCCGGGGCTTGAAAATCATACATGTATATCCTAAAAAGAATTACATATAAAGGACTATTCACTATTTCTTAAACCATATCCACATAGAGGACATGTTCACTATTTCCTAAATCATATTCACATAAAGGACATGTTCACTATTTCCTAAACCATATCCACATAAAGGACATGT
>CM026395.1:44963039-44982085 GCA_014843695.1 Archivesica marissinica | reverse complement strand
ATAAAGGACATGTTCACTATTTCCTAAATCATTTTCACATAGAGCACATGTTCACTATTTTCTAAACCATATCCACATAAAGGACATGTTCACTATTTCCTACACCATATCAACATAAAGGACATGTTCATTATTTCCTAAACCATATCAACATAAACGACATGTTCACTATTTCCTAATCCATATCCGCATAAAGGACATGTTCACTATTTCCTAAACCATATCTGCATAAAGGACATGTTCACTATGTCCTAAGTCATATTCACATAAAGGACATGTTCACTATTTCCTTAAATCATTTTCACATAGAGCACATGTTCACTATTTGCTAAACCATATCCACATAAAGGACATGTTCACTATTTCCTAAACCATATCAACATAAAGGACATGTTCATTATTTCCTAAACTATCATAACACACTATTCTAACCATATCGCATAAAGGACATGTTCACTATTTCTAAGCCATATCATAAGGACATTTCCTATCCTAAATTTCAATAAGCACATGTTCACTATTTCCTAAACATTCACATAGAGCACATGTTCACTATTTCCTAAACCATATCCACATAAAGGACATGTTCACTATTTCCTAAATCATATTCACATAAAGGACATGTTCACTATTTCCTAAACCATATCTACATATAGGACATGTTCACTATTTCCTAAATCATATTCACATAGAGCACATGTTCACTATTTCCTAAACCATATCCACATAGAGGACATGTTCACTATTTCCTAAACCATATCCACATAAAGGACATGTTCACTATTTCTTAAACCATATCTGCATATAGGACATGTTCACTATTTCCTAAGTCATATTCACATAGAGCACATGTTCACTATTTCCTAAACCATATCCACATAGAGGACATGTTCACTATTTCCTAAATCATATTCACATAAAGGACATGTTCACTATTTCTTAAACCATATCTGCATATAGGACATGTTCACTATTTCCTAAGTCATATTCACATAGAGCACATGTTCACTATTTCCTAAACCATATCTGCAAAAAGGACATGTTCACTATTTCCTAAGTCATATTCACATAAAGGACATGTTCACTATTTCCTAAACCATATCCACATACAGGACATGTTCACTATTTCCTAAACCATATCCACATAACGGACATGTTCACTATTTCCTAAACCATATCAACATAAAGGACATGTTCACTATTTCCTAAATCATATTCACATAAAGGACATGTTCACTATTTCCTAAACCATATCAACATAAAGGACATGGTCACTATTTCCTAAATCATATTCACATAAAGGACATGTTCACTATTTCCTAAATCCTATCCACTTAAAGGACATGTTCACTATTTCCTAAATCATATTCTCATAAAGGACATGTTCACTATTTCCTAAACCGTATCCACATAAAGGACATGTTCACTATTTCCTAAACCATATCCACTTAAAGGACATGTTCACTATTTCCTAAACCATATTAACATAACGGACATGTTCACTATTTCCTAAACCATATCAACATAAAGGACATGTTCACTTTTTCCTAAATCATATTCACATAAAGGACATGTTCACTATTTCTTAAACCATATCTGCATAATGGACATGTTCACTATTTCCTAAGTCATATTCACATAAAGGACATGTTCACTATTTCCTAAACCATATCCGCATAAAGGACATGTTCACTATTTCCTAAACCATATCAACATAAAGGACATGTTCACTATTTCCTAAATCATATTCACATAAAGGACATGTTCACTATTTCCTAAACCATATCAACATAAAGGACATGTTCACTATTTCCTAAATGATATTCACATAGAGCACATGTTCACTATTTCCTAAATCATATTCACGTAAAAGACATGTTCACTATTTCCTAAACCGTATCCACATAAAGGACATGTTCACTATTTCCCAAACAATATCTGCATAAAGGCCATGTTCACTATTTTATAAGCCATATCCACATAAAGGACATGTTCACTATTTCCTAAGCAATATTCACATAAAGGACATGTACAGTATTTCCAAAACCATATCCACATAAAGGACATGTTCACTATTTCCTAAACCGTATCCACATAAAGGACATGTTCAATATTTCCTAAACAATATCTGCATAAAGGACATGTTCACTATCTTATAAGTCATATCCACATAAAGGACATGTTCACTATTTCCTAAGCCATATTCAGATAGAGGACATGTTCACTATTTCCTAAGCCATATTCACATAAAGGACATGTTCACTATTTCCTAAACCATATCCACATAAAGGACATGTTCATTATTTCCTAAACCATATCCACAAAACGGACATGTTCATTATTTCCTAAACCATATCCACATAAAGGACATGGTCACTATTTCCTAAACCATATTCACATAAAGGACATGTATCCGGGGCTTGAAAATCATACATGTAGATCCTAGAAAAGAATTATTTATAAAGGGAAGATTCACTATTTCTTAAACCATATCCACATAAAGGACATGTCCACTATTTCCTAAATCATATTCACATAAAGGACAAGTTCACTATTTCCTAAATCATATTCACATAGAACACATGTTCACTATTTCCTAAAGCATATTCACATAAAGGACATGTTCACTATTTACTAAATCATATTCACATAAAGGACATGTTCACTATTTCCTAAATCATATTCACATAGAACACATGTTCACTATTTCCTAAGCCATATCCACATAAAGGACATGTTCACTATTTCCTAAGCCATATCCACATAAAGGACATGTTCACTATTTCCTAAGTCATATTCACATAGAGCACATGTTCACTATTTCCTAAACCATATCCACATTGCGGACATGTTCACTATTTCCTAAACCATATCCACATAACGGACATGTTCACTATTTCCTAAACCATATCCACATAAAGGACATGTTCACTATTTCCTAAGTCATATCCACATAAAGGACATGTTCACTATTTCCTAAATCATATTCACATAAAGGACATGTTCACTACTTCCTAAACCATATCCACATAAAGGACATGTTCACTATTTCCTAAATCCAATCCACTTAAAGGACATGTTCACTATTTCCTAAATCTTATTCACATAAAGGTCATGTTCACTATTTCCTAAACCGTATCCGCATAAAGGACATGTTCACTATTTCCTAAACCATATCCACATAAAGGACATGTTCACTATTTCCTAAACCATATCCACATAAAGGACATGTTCACTATTTCCTAAGCCATATCAACATAAAGGACATGTTCACTATTTCCTAAATCTTATTTACATAAAGGACATGTTCACTATTTCCTAAACCGTATCCGCATAAAGGACATGTTCACTATTTCCTAAACCATATCCACATAAAGGACATGTACCCGGTGCTTGAAAATCATACATGTAGATCCTAGAAAAGAATTATTTATAAAGGGACTATTCACTCTTTCTTAAACCATATCCACATAGAGGACATGATCACTATTTCCTAAATCATATTCACATAAAGGACATGTTCACTATTTCTTAAACCATATCTGCATAAAGGACATGTTCTCTATTTCCTAAGTCATATTCACATATAGGACATGTTCACTATTTCCTAAACCATATCCACATAAAGGACATGGTCACTATTTCCTAAACCATATTCACATAAAGGACATGTACCCGGGGCTTGAAAATTATACATGTAGATCCTAGAAAAGAATTATTTATAAAGGGACGATTCACTATTTCTTAAACCATATCCACATAAAGGACATGTTCACTATTTCCTAAATCATATTCACATAAAGGACATGTTCACTATTTCCTAAACCATATCTGCATAATGGACATGTTCACTATTTCCTAAACCGTATCCACATAAAGGACATGTTCACTATTTCCTAAACCATATCCACATAAAGGACATGTTCACTATTTCCTAAACCATATCCACATAAAGGACATGTTCACTATTTCCTAAGCCATATCAACATAAAGGACATGTTCGCTATTTCCTAAACCATATCCACATAAAGGACATGTACCTGGGGCTTGAAAATCATACATGTAAATCAAAGAAAAGAATTATTTATAAAGGGACTATTCACTCTTCTTAAACCATATCCACATAGAGGACATGTTCACTATTTCCTAAATCATATTCACATAAAGGACATGTTCACTATTTCTAAACCATATCTGCATAAGGACATGTTCACTATTTCCTAAGTCATATTCACATAGAGCACATGTTCACTATTTCCTAAACCATATCTGCAAAAAGGACATGTTCACTATTTCCTAAGTATATTCACATAAAGGACATGTTCACTATTTCCTAAACCATATCCACATAAAGGACATGTTCACTATTTCCTAAACCATATCCACATAACGGACATGTTCACTATTTCCTAAACCATATCAACATAAAGGACATGTTCACTATTTCCTAAATCATATTCACATAAAGGACATGTTCACTATTTCCTAAACCATATCAACATAAAGGACATGTTCACTATTTCCTAAATCATATTCACATAGAGCACATGTTCACTATTTCCTAAATCATATTCACATAAAGGACATGTTCACTATTTCCTAAACCGTATCCACATAACGGACATGTTCATTATTTCCTAAACCATATCCACATAAAGGACATGGTCACTATTTCCTAAACCATATTCACATAAAGGACATGTATCCGGGGCTTGAAAATCATACATGTAGATCCTAGAAAAGAATTATTTATAAAGGGAAGATTCACTATTTCTTAAACCATATCCACATAAAGGACATGTCCACTATTTCCTAAATCATATTCACATAAAGGACAAGTTCACTATTTCCTAAATCATATTCACATAGAACACATGTTCACTATTTCCTAAACCATATCCACATAAAGGACATGTTCACTATTTCCTAAAGCATATTCACATAAAGGACATGTTCACTATTTCCTAAATCATATTCACATAAAGGACATGTTCACTATTTCCTAAATCATATTCACATAGAACACATGTTCACTATTTCCTAAGCCATATCCACATAAAGGACATGTTCACTATTTCCTAAGCCATATCCACATAAAGGACATGTTCACTATTTCCTAAGTCATATTCACATAGAGCACATGTTCACTATTTCCTAAACCATATCCACATTGCGGACATGTTCACTATTTCCTAAACCATATCCACATAACGGACATGTTCACTATTTCCTAAACCATATCCACATAAAGGACATGTTCACTATTTCCTAAGTCATATCCACATAAAGGACATGTTCACTATTTCCTAAATCATATTCACATAAAGGACATGTTCACTACTTCCTAAACCATATCCACATAAAGGACATGTTCACTATTTCCTAAATCCAATCCACTTAAAGGACATGTTCACTATTTCCTAAATCTTATTCACATAAAGGTCATGTTCACTATTTCCTAAACCGTATCCGCATAAAGGACATGTTCACTATTTCCTAAACCATATCCACATAAAGGACATGTTCACTATTTCCTAAACCATATCCACATAAAGGACATGTTCACTATTTCCTAAGCCATATCAACATAAAGGACATGTTCACTATTTCCTAAATCTTATTTACATAAAGGACATGTTCACTATTTCCTAAACCGTATCCGCATAAAGGACATGTTCACTATTTCCTAAACCATATCCACATAAAGGACATGTACCCGGTGCTTGAAAATCATACATGTAGATCCTAGAAAAGAATTATTTATAAAGGGACTATTCACTCTTTCTTAAACCATATCCACATAGAGGACATGATCACTATTTCCTAAATCATATTCACATAAAGGACATGTTCACTATTTCTTAAACCATATCTGCATAAAGGACATGTTCTCTATTTCCTAAGTCATATTCACATATAGGACATGTTCACTATTTCCTAAACCATATCCACATAAAGGACATGGTCACTATTTCCTAAACCATATTCACATAAAGGACATGTACCCGGGGCTTGAAAATTATACATGTAGATCCTAGAAAAGAATTATTTATAAAGGGACGATTCACTATTTCTTAAACCATATCCACATAAAGGACATGTTCACTATTTCCTAAATCATATTCACATAAAGGACATGTTCACTATTTCCTAAACCATATCTGCATAAAGGACATGTTCACTATTTCCTAAATCATATTCACATAAAGGACATGTTCACTATTTCCTAAACCATATCCACATAAAGGACATGTTCACTATTTCCTAAACCATATCCACATAAAGGACATGTTCACTATTTCCTAAGCCATATCAACATAAAGGACATGTTCGCTATTTCCTAAACCATATCCACATAAAGGACATGTACCTGGGGCTTGAAAATCATACATGTAGATCAAAGAAAAGAATTATTTATAAAGGGACTATTCACTCTTTCTTAAACCATATCCACATAGAGGACATGTTCACTATTTCCTAAATCATATTCACATAAAGGACATGTTCACTATTTCCTAAGTCATATTCACATAGAGCACATGTTCACTATTTCCTAAACCATATCTGCAAAAAGGACATGTTCACTATTTCCTAAGTCATATTCACATAAAGGACATGTTCACTATTTCCTAAACCATATCCACATACAGGACATGTTCACTATTTCCTAAACCATATCCACATAACGGACATATTCACTATTTCCTAAACCATATCAACATAAAGGACATGTTCACTATTTCCTAAATCATATTCACATAAAGGACATGTTCACTATTTCCTAAACCATATCAACATAAAGGACATGTTCACTATTTCCTAAATCATATTCACATAGAGCACATGTTCACTATTTCCTAAATCATATTCACATAAAGGACATGTTCACTATTTCCTAAACCGTATCCACATAACGGACATGTTCACTATTTCCTAAACCATATCCACATAAAGGACATGTTCACTATTTCCTAAACCATATCCACATAAAGGACATGTTCACTATTTCCTAAACCATATCCACATAAAGGACATGTTCACTATTTCCTAAACCATATTCACATAAAGGACATGTTCACTATTTCCTAAATCATATTCACATAAAGGACATGTTCACTATTTCCTAAACCATATTCACATAAAGGACATGTTCACTATTTCCTAAATCATATCCACATAAAGGACATGTTCACTATTTCCTAAATCATATTCACATAAAGGACATGTTCACTATTTCCTAAACCATATCCACATAAAGGACATGTTCACTATTTCCTAAACCATATCCACATAAAGGACATGTTCACTATTTCCTAAACCATATCCACATAAAGGACATGTTCACTATTTCCTAAATCATATTCACATAAAGGACATGTTCACTATTTCCTAAACCATATTCACATAGAGCACATGTTCACTATTTCCTAAACCATATCCACATAAAGGACATGTTCACTATTTCCTAAACCATATCCACATAAAGGACATGTTCACTATTTCCTAAGTCATATTCACATAGAGCACATGTTCACTATTTCCTAAATCATATCCACATAAAGGACATGTTCACTATTTCCTAAACCATATCCACATAAAGGACATGTTCACTATTTCCTAAATCATATCCACATAAAGGACATGT
Source organism: Archivesica marissinica (assembly GCA_014843695.1). NCBI lineage: Eukaryota > Metazoa > Mollusca > Bivalvia > Venerida > Vesicomyidae > Archivesica > Archivesica marissinica. Next base: position 44,974,440 of record CM026395.1, on the reverse strand, counting down.
TCACTATTTCCTAAATCATATCCACATAAAGGACATGTTCACTATTTCCTAAACCATATCCACATAAAGGACATGTTCACTATTTCCTAAACCATATCCACATAAAGGACATGTTCACTATTTCCTAAACCATATCCACATAAAGGACATGTTCACTATTTCCTAAACCATATTCACATAAAGGACATGTTCACTATTTCCTAAATCATATCCACATAAAGGACATGTTCACTATTTCCTAAACCATATCCACATAAAGGACATGTTCACTATTTCCTAAACCATATCCACATAAAGGACATGTTCACTATTTCCTAAACCATATCAACATAAAGGACATGTTCACTATTTCCTAAACCATATCCACATAAAGGACATGTTCACTATTTCCTAAACCATATCCACATAAAGGACATGTTCACTATTTCCTAAACCATATCCACATAAAGGACATGTACCCGGTGCTTGAAATCATACATGTAGATCCTAGAAAAGATTATTTATAAAGGACTATCACTATTTCCTAAACCATATCCACATAAAGGACATGTTCACTATTTCCTAAACCATATCCACATAAAGGACATGTTCACTATTTCTTAAACCATATCTGCATAAAGGACATGTTCTCTATTTCCTAAGTCATATTCACATATAGGACATGTTCACTATTTCCTAAACCATATCCACATAAAGGACATGGTCACTATTTCCTAAACCATATTCACATAAAGGACATGTACCCGGGGCTTGAAAATTATACATGTAGATCCTAGAAAAGAATTATTTATAAAGGGACGATTCACTATTTCTTAAACCATATCCACATAAAGGACATGTTCACTATTTCCTAAATCATATTCACATAAAGGACATGTTCACTATTTCCTAAACCATATCTGCATAATGGACATGTTCACTATTTCCTAAACCATATCCACATAAAGGACATGTTCACTATTTCCTAAACCATATCCACATAAAGGACATGTTCACTATTTCCTAAACCATATCCACATAAAGGACATGTTCACTATTTCCTAAGCCATATCAACATAAAGGACATGTTCGCTATTTCCTAAACCATATCCACATAAAGGACATGTACCTGGGGCTTGAAAATCATACATGTAGATCAAAGAAAAGAATTATTTATAAAGGGACTATTCACTCTTTCTTAAACCATATCCACATAGAGGACATGTTCACTATTTCCTAAATCATATTCACATAAAGGACATGTTCACTATTTCTTAAACCATATCTGCATATAGGACATGTTCACTATTTCCTAAGTCATATTCACATAGAGCACATGTTCACTATTTCCTAAACCATATCTGCAAAAAGGACATGTTCACTATTTCCTAAGTCATATTCACATAAAGGACATGTTCACTATTTCCTAAACCATATCCACATACAGGACATGTTCACTATTTCCTAAACCATATCCACATAACGGACATATTCACTATTTCCTAAACCATATCAACATAAAGGACATGTTCACTATTTCCTAAATCATATTCACATAAAGGACATGTTCACTATTTCCTAAACCATATCAACATAAAGGACATGTTCACTATTTCCTAAATCATATTCACATAGAGCACATGTTCACTATTTCCTAAATCATATTCACATAAAGGACCTGTTCACTATTTCCTAAATCATATTCACATAAAGGACATGTTCACTATTTCCTAAACCATATCCACATAAAGGACATGTTCACTATTTCCTAAACCATATTAACATAAAGGACATGTTCACTATTTCCTAAACCATATCCACATAAAGGACATGTACCCGGGGCTTGAAAATCAAAGATGTAGATCCTAGAAAAGAATTATTTATAAAGGGACTATTCACTATTTCTTAAACCATATCGACATAGAGGACATGATCACTATTTCCTAAATCATATTCACATAAAGGACATGTTCACTATTTCTTAAACCATATCTGCATACAGGACATGTTCTCTATTTCCTAAGTCATATTCACATATAGGACATGTTCACTATTTCCTAAGTCATATTCACATAGAGCACATGTTCACTATTTCCTAAACCATATCCACATAACGGACATGTTCACTATTTCCTAAACCATATCAACATAAAGGACATGTTCACTTTTTCCTAAATCATATTCACATAAAGGACATGTTCACTATTTCTTAAACCATATCTGCATAATGGACATGTTCACTATTTCCTAAGTCATATTCACATAAAGGACATGTTCACTATTTCCTAAACCATATCCGCATAAAGGACATGTTCACTATTTCCTAAACCATATCAACATAAAGGACATGTTCACTATTTCCTAAATCATATTCACATAAAGGACATGTTCACTATTTCCTAAACCATATCAACATAAAGGACATGTTCACTATTTCCTAAATGATATTCACATAGAGCACATGTTCACTATTTCCTAAATCATATTCACATAAAAGACATGTTCACTATTTCCTAAACCGTATCCACATAAAGGACATGTTCACTATTTCCCAAACAATATCTGCATAAAGGCCATGTTCACTATTTTATAAGCCATATCCACATAAAGGACATGTTCACTATTTCCTAAGCAATATTCACATAAAGGACATGTACAGTATTTCCAAAACCATATCCACATAAAGGACATGTTCACTATTTCCTAAACCGTATCCACATAAAGGACATGTTCAATATTTCCTAAACAATATCTGCATAAAGGACATGTTCACTATCTTATAAGTCATATCCACATAAAGGACATGTTCACTATTTCCTAAGCCATATTCAGATAGAGGACATGTTCACTATTTCCTAAGCCATATTCACATAAAGGACATGTTCACTATTTCCTAAACCATATCCACATAAAGGACATGTTCATTATTTCCTAAACCATATCCACAAAACGGACATGTTCATTATTTCCTAAACCATATCCACATAAAGGACATGGTCACTATTTCCTAAACCATATTCACATAAAGGACATGTATCCGGGGCTTGAAAATCATACATGTAGATCCTAGAAAAGAATTATTTATAAAGGGAAGATTCACTATTTCTTAAACCATATCCACATAAAGGACATGTCCACTATTTCCTAAATCATATTCACATAAAGGACAAGTTCACTATTTCCTAAATCATATTCACATAGAACACATGTTCACTATTTCCTAAACCATATCCACATAAAGGACATGTTCACTATTTCCTAAAGCATATTCACATAAAGGACATGTTCACTATTTCCTAAATCATATTCACATAAAGGACATGTTCACTATTTCCTAAATCATATTCACATAGAACACATGTTCACTATTTCCTAAGCCATATCCACATAAAGGACATGTTCACTATTTCCTAAGCCATATCCACATAAAGGACATGTTCACTATTTCCTAAGTCATATTCACATAGAGCACATGTTCACTATTTCCTAAACCATATCCACATTGCGGACATGTTCACTATTTCCTAAACCATATCCACATAACGGACATGTTCACTATTTCCTAAACCATATCCACATAAAGGACATGTTCACTATTTCCTAAGTCATATCCACATAAAGGACATGTTCACTATTTCCTAAATCATATTCACATAAAGGACATGTTCACTACTTCCTAAACCATATCCACATAAAGGACATGTTCACTATTTCCTAAATCCAATCCACTTAAAGGACATGTTCACTATTTCCTAAATCTTATTCACATAAAGGTCATGTTCACTATTTCCTAAACCGTATCCGCATAAAGGACATATTCACTATTTCCTAAACCATATCCACATAAAGGACATGTTCACTATTTCCTAAACCATATCCACATAAAGGACATGTTCACTATTTCCTAAGCCATATCAACATAAAGGACATGTTCACTATTTCCTAAATCTTATTTACATAAAGGACATGTTCACTATTTCCTAAACCGTATCCGCATAAAGGACATGTTCACTATTTCCTAAACCATATCCACATAAAGGACATGTACCCGGTGCTTGAAAATCATACATGTAGATCCTAGAAAAGAATTATTTATAAAGGGACTATTCACTCTTTCTTAAACCATATCCACATAGAGGACATGATCACTATTTCCTAAATCATATTCACATAAAGGACATGTTCACTATTTCTTAAACCATATCTGCATAAAGGACATGTTCACTATTTCCTAAGTCATATTCACATATAGGACATGTTCACTATTTCCTAAACCATATCCACATAAAGGACATGTTCACTATTTCCTAAACCATATTCACATAAAGGACATGTACCCAAAATTATACATGTATCCTAAAATATTATAAAGACTTCACTATTTCTTAAACCATATCCACATAAAGGACATGTTCACTATTTCCTAAATCATATTCACATAAAGGACATGTTCACTATTTCCTAAACCATATCTGCATAATGGACATGTTCACTATTTCCTAAGTCATATTCACATATAGGACATTTTCACTATTTCCTAAGTCATATTCACATAGGGCACATGTTCACTATTTCCTAAACCATATCCACATAAAGGACATGTTCACTATTTCCTAAACTATATCCACATAACGGACATGTTCACTATTTCCTAAACCATATCAACATAAAGGACATGTTCACTATTTCCTAATCCATATCCGCATAAAGGACATGTTCACTATTTCCTAAACCTTATCTGCATAAAGGACATGTTCACTATTTCCTAAGTCACATTCACATAAAGGACATGTTCACTATTTCCTAAGTCATATTTACATAGAGCACATGTTCACTATTTCCTAAATCATTTTCACATAGAGCACATGTTCACTATTTTCTAATCCATATCCACATAAATGACATGTTCTCTATTTCCTAAACCATATCCACATAAAGGACATGTTCATTATTTCCTAAACCATATCTGCATAAATGACATGTTCACTATTTCCTAAGCCATATCCACATAAAGGACATGTTCACTATTTCCTGAACCATATCCACATAACGGACATGTTCACTATTTCCTAAACCATATCAACATAAAGGACATGGTCACTATTTCCTAAATCATATTCACATAAAGGACATGTTCACTATTTCCTAAACCATATCAACATAAAGGACATGTTCACTATTTCCTAAACCATATCCACATAAAGGACATGTTCACTATTTCCTAAACAATATCAACATAAAGGACATGTTTACTATTTCCTAAATCATATTCACATAAAGGACATGTTCACTATTTCCTGAATCATATTCACATAGAGCACATGTTCACTATTTCCTAAATCATATTCACATAAAGGACATGTTCACTATTTCCTAAACCGTATCCACATAAAGGACATGTTTACTATTTCCTAAATCATATTCACATAAAGGACATGTTCACTATTTCCTGAATCACATTCACATAGAGCACATGTTCACTATTTCCTAAATCATATTCACATAAAGGACATGTTCACTATTTCCTAAACCGTATCCACATAAAGGACATGTTCACTATTTCCTAAACAATATCTGCATAAAGGCCATGTTCACTATTTTATAAGCCATATCCACATAAAGGACATGTTCACTATTTCCTAAATCATATTCACATAAAGGACATGTTCACTATTTCCTAAGCCATATCCACATAAAGGACGTGTTCACTATTTCCTAAACCATATCCAGATAAAGGACATATTCACTATTTCCTAAACATTTTCTGCATAAAGGACATGTTCACTATTTCCTAAGTCATATCCACATAAAGGACATGTTCACTATTTCCTAAGCTATATCCACATAAAGGACATGTTCACTATTTCCTAATCCATATCCGCATAAAGGACATGTTCACTATTTCCTAAACCTTATCTGCATAAAGGACATGTTCACTATTTCCTAAGTCACATTCACATAAAGGACATGTTCACTATTTCCTAGGTCATATTTACATAGAGCACATATTCACTATTTCCTAAATCATTTTCACATAGAGCACATGTTCACTATTTTCTAATCCATATCCACATAAAGGACATGTTCACTATTTCCTAAACCATATCCACATAAAGGACATGTTCATTATTTCCTAAACCATATCTGCATAAATGACATGTTCACTATTTCCTAAGCCATATCCACATAAATGACATGTTCACTATTCCCTGAACCATATCCACATAACGGACATGTTCACTATTTCCTAAACCATATCAACATAAAGGACATGGTCACTATTTCCTAAATCATATTCACATAAAGGACATGTTCACTATTTCCTAAACCATATCAACATAAAGGACATGTTCACTATTTCCTAAACCATATCCACATAAAGGACATGTTCACTATTTCCTAAACCATATGAACATAAAGGACATGTTTACTATTTCCTAAATCATATTCACATAAAGGACATGTTCACTATTTCCTAAACCATATCAACATAAAGGACATGTTCACTATTTCCTAAATCATATTCACATAGAGCACATGTTCACTATTTCCTAAATCATATTCACATAAAGGACATGTTCACTATTTCCTAAACCGTATCCACATAAAGGACATGTTCACTATTTCCTAAACAATATCTGCATAAAGGCCATGTTCACTATTTTATAAGCCATATCCACATAAAGGACGTGTTCACTATTTCCTAAACCATATCCAGATAAAGGACATATTCACTATTTCCTAAACAATTTCTGCATAAAGGACATGTTCACTATTTCCTAAATTTTATCCACATAAAGGACATGTTCACTATTTCCTAAGTCATATTCACATAGAGCACATGTTCACTATCTCCTAAACCATATCCACATAAAGGACATGTTCACTATTTCCTAAACCATATCCACATAACGGACATGTTCACTATTTCCTAAACCATATCCACATAAAGGACATGTTCACTATTTCCTAAATCATATCCACGTAAAGGACATGTTCACTATTTCCTAAACATATTCACATAAAGGACATGTTCACTATTACCTAAACCATATTCACATAAAGGACATGTTCACTATTTCTTAAACCATATCTGCATAAAGGACATGTTCACTATTTCCTAAATCATATTCACATAAAGGACATGTTCACTATTTCCTAAACCGTATCCAAATAAAGGACATTTTCACTATTTCCTAAACCATATCCACATAAAGGACATGTTCACTATTTCCTAAATCATATTCACATAAAAGACATGTTCACTATTTCCTAAATCGTATCCACATAAAGGACATGTTCATTATTTCCTAAACCATATCCACATAAAGGACATGTTCACTATTTCCTAAACCATATTCACATAAAGGACATGTTCACTATTTCCTAAATCATATTCACATAAAGGACATGTTCACTATTTCCTAAACCATATTCACATAAAGGACATGTTCACTATTTCCCTAAATCCTATCCAGATAAAGGACATGTTCACTATTTCCTAAATCATATTCACATAAAGGACATTTTCACTATTTCCTAAACCGTATCCACATAAAGGACATGTTCACTATTTCCTAAGCCATATCAACATAAAGGACATGTTCACTATTTCCTAAACCATATCCACATAAAGGACATGTACCCGGGGCTTGAAAATCATACATGTAGATCCTAGAAAAGAATTATTTATAAAGGGACTATTCACTATTTCTTAAACCATATCAACATAGAGGACATGTTCACTATTTCCTAAATCATATTCACATAAAGGACATGTTCACTATTTCTTAAACCATATCTGCATAAAGGACATGTTCACTATTTCCTAAACCATATCCACATAAAGGACATGTTCACTATTTCCTAAATCGTATCCACATAAAGGACATGTTCATTATTTCCTAAACCATATCCACATAAAGGACATGTTCACTATTTCCTAAACGATATCAACATAAAGGACATGTTCACTATTTCCTAAACCATATCCTCATAAAGGACATGTACCCGGGGCTTGAAAATCATACATGTAGATCCTATTAAAGAATTATTTATAAAGGGACTATTCACTACTTCTTAAACCATATCAACATAGAGGACATGTTCACTATTTCCTAAATCATATTTACATAAAGGACATGTTCACTATTTCTTAAACCATATCTGCATAAAGGACATGTTCACTATTTCCTAAATCATATTCACATAAAGGACATGTTCACTATTTCCTAAACCGTATCCAAATAAAGGACATTTTCACTATTTCCTAAACCATATCCACATAAAGGACATGTTCACTATTTCCTAAATCATATTCACATAAAAGACATGTTCACTATTTCCTAAATCGTATCCACATAAAGGACATGTTCATTATTTCCTAAACCATATCCACATAAAGGACATGTTCACTATTTCCTAAATCATATTCACATAAAGGACATGTTCACTATTTCCTAAACCATATCAACATAAAGGACATGTTCACTATTTCCTAAATCATATTCACATAGAGCACATGTTCACTATTTCCTAAATCATATTCACATAAAGGACATGTTCACTATTTCCTAAACCGTATCCACATAAAGGACATGTTCACTATTTCCTAAACCATATCCACATAAAGGACATATTCACTATTTCCTAAATCATATTCACATAAAGGACATGTTCACTATTTCCTAAACCATATCCACATTGAGCACATGTTCACTATTTCCTAAACGATATCCACATAAAGGACATGTTCACTATTTCCTAAACCATATCCACATAACGGACATGTTCACTATTTCCTAAACCATATCAACATAAAGGACATGTTCAATATTTCCTAAATCATATCCACATAAAGGACATGTTCACTATTTCCTAAATCATATTCACATAGAGCACATATTCACTATTTCCTAAATCATATTCACATAAAGGACATGTTCACTATTTCCTAAACCGTATCCACATAAAGGACATGTTCACTATTTCCTAAACAATATCTGCATAAAGGCCATGGTCACTATTTTATAAGCCATATCCACATAAAGGACATGTTCACTATTTCCTAAGCCATATTCACATAAAGGACATGTACAGTATTTCCCAAACCATATCCACATAAAGGACATGTTCACTATGTTATAAGCCATATCCACATAAAGGACATGTTCACTATTTCCTAAGCCATATTCACATAAAGGACATGGTCACTATTTCCTAAGCCATATTCACATAAAGGAAATATTCACAATTTCCTAAACCATATCCACATAAAGGACATGTTCATTATTTCCTAAACCATATCCACAAAACGGACATGTTCACTATTTCCTAAACCATATCCAAATAAAGGACATGGTCACTGTTTCCTAAACCATATTCACATAAAGGACATGTACCCGGGGCTTGAACATCATTCATGTAGATCCTAGAAAAGAATAATTTATAAAGGGAAGATTCACTCTTTCTTAAACCATATCCACATAAAGGACATGTTCACTATTTCCTAAATCATATCCACATAAAGGACATGTTCACTATTTCCTAAACATATTCACATAAAGGACATGTTCACTATTTCCTAAACCATATTCACATAAAGGACATGTTCACTATTTCTTAAACCATATCTGCATAAAGGACATGTTCACTATTTCCTAAATCATATTCACATAAAGGACATGTTCACTATTTCCTAAACCGTATCCAAATAAAGGACATTTTCACTATTTCCTAAACCATATCCACATGAAGGACATGTTCACTATTTCCTAAATCATATTCACATAAAAGACATGTTCACTATTTCCTAAATCGTATCCACATAAAGGACATGTTCATTATTTCCTAAACCATATCCACATAAAGGACATGTTCACTATTTCCTAAACCATATTCACATAAAGGACATGTTCACTATTTCCTAAATCATATTCACATAAAGGACATGTTCACTATTTCCTAAACCATATTCACATAAAGGACATGTTCACTATTTCCCTAAATCCTATCCAGATAAAGGACATTTTCACTATTTCCTAAACCGTATCCACATAAAGGACATGTTCACTATTTCCTAAGCCATATCAACATAAAGGACATGTTCACTATTTCCTAAACCATATCCACATAAAGGACAGTACCCGTGCTTGAAAATCATACATGTAGATCCTAGAAAAGAATATTTATAAAGGAACTATTCACTATTTCCTAAACCATATCAACAAAACACACACCAAACAATCCACATATAGGACATGTTCACTATTTCTTAAACCATATCGCATAAAGGACATGTTCTCTATTTCCTAAGTCATATTAATATAGACACATGTTCACTATTTCCTAAACCATATCCACATAAAAGACATTTTCACTATTTCCTAAACCATATCCACATAACGACAAGTTCACTATTTCCTAAAACATATCCACATAAAGGACATGTTCACTATTTTATAAGCTATATCCACATAAAGGACATGTTCACTATTTCTTAAATCATATTACATACAAGGACCATGTTGTATTTCCTAAAAACCAACCACAAAGGACATTTTCACTATTTCCTAATCATATTCACATAAAAAGACATGTTCACATATTTCCAAATCGTCCACATAAAGGACTGTTCATATTTCCTAACCATATCAACAAAAGGACATGTTACACACTATTTCCCTAAAACCATATCAACATAAAGGACATGTTCACTATTTCCTAACCTACCCACATAAGGACAGTACCAGGGGCTTGAAAATCATACATGTAGATCCTATTAAAGAATTATTTATAAAGGGACTATTCACTATTTCTTAAACCATATCAACATAGAGGACATGTTCACTATTTCCTAAATCATATTCACATAAAGGACATGTTCACTATTTCTTAAACAATATCTGCATAAAGGACATGTTCACTATTTCCTAAATCATATTCACATAAAGGACATGTTCACTATTTCCTAAATCATATTCACATAGAACACATGTTCACTATTTCCTAAACCATATCCACATAAAGGACATGTTCACTATTTCCTAAAGCATATTCACATAAAAGACATGTTCACTATTTCCTAAATCATATTCACATAAAGGATATGTTCACTATTTCCTAAATCATATCACATAGAACACATGTTCACTATTTCCTAAGCCATATCCACATAAAGGACATGTTCACTATTTCCTAAGCCATATCCACATAAAGGACATGTTCACTATTTCCTAAATCATATTCACATATAGCACATGTTCACTATTTCCTAAACCATATCAACATAAAGGACATGTTCACTATTTCCTAAACCATATCAACATAAAGGACATGTTCACTATTTCCTAAACCCTATCCACATAAAGGACATGTTCACTATTTCCTAAACCATATCCACATAAAGGACATGTTCACTATT
>CM026395.1:44939744-44962039 GCA_014843695.1 Archivesica marissinica | reverse complement strand
AGGACATGTTCACTATTTCCTAAATCATATTCACATAAAGGACATATTCACTATTTCCTAAACCATATCCACATAAAGGACATGTTCACTATTTCCTAAACCATATCCACATAAAGGACATGTTCACTATTTCCTAAACCATATCCACATAAAGGACATGTTCACTATTTCCTAAACCATATCCACATAAAGGACATGTTCACTATTTCCTAAGCCATATCAACATAAAGGACATGTTCACTATTTCCTAAACCATATCCACATAAAGGACATGTACCCGGGGCTTGAAAATCATACATGTAGATCCTAGAAAAGAATTATTTATAAAGGGACTATTCACTCTTTCTTAAACCATATCCACATAGAGGACATGTTCACTATTTCCTAAATCATATTCACATAAAGGACATGTTCACTATTTCCTAAACCATATCTGCATAAAGGACATGTTCACTATTTCCTAAGTCATATTCACATAAAGGACATGTTCACTATTTCCTAAACCATATCTACATAAAGGACATGTTCACTATTTCCTAAACCATATTCACATAAAGGACATGTTCACTATTTCCTAAACCATATCCACATACAGGACATGTTCACTATTTCCTAAACCATATCCACATAAAGGACATATTCACTATTTCCTAAACCATATCAACATAAAGGACATGTTCACTATTTCCTAAATAAATTACATAAGAACATGTTCACTATTTCCTACCATATTCACATAAAGGACATGTTCACTATTTCCTAAACCATATCCACATAAAGGACATGTTCACTATTTCCTAAACCATATCCACATAAAGGACATGTTCACTATTTCCTAAACCATATCCACATAAAGGACATGTTCACTATTTCCTAAGCATATTCACATAAAGACATGTCACTATTTCCTAAACCATATCCACATGAGGACATGTTCACTATTTCCTAAACCATATCCACTAAAAAGGACATGTTCACTATTTCTAAACATATCCACATAAAGCATGTTCACTATTTCCTAAACCATATCCACATAAAGGACATGTTCACTATTTCCTAAATCATATTCACATAAAGGACATGTTCACTATTTCCTAAACCATATCCACATAAAGGACATGTTCACTATTTCCTAAATCCAATCCACATAAAGGACATGTTCACTATTTCCTAAATCATATTCACATAAAGGACATGTTCACTATTTCCTAAACCGTATCCACATAAAGGACATGTTCACTATTTCCTAAACCATATCCACATAAAGGACATGTTCACTATTTCCTAAACCATATCCACATAAAGGACATGTTCACTATTTCCTAAGCCATATCAACATAAAGGACATGTTCACTATTTCCTAAATCATATTCACATAAAGGACATGTTCACTACTTCCTAAACCATATCCACATAAAGGACATGTTCACTATTTCCTAAATCCAATCCACTTAAAGGACATGTTCCCTATTTCCTAAATCATATTCACATAACGGACATATTCACTATTTCCTAAACCGTATCCACATAAAGGACATGTTCACTATTTCCTAAACCATATCCACATAAAGGACATGTTCACTATTTCCTAAACCATATCCACATAAAGGACATGTTCACTATTTCCTAAGCCATATCAACATAAAGGACATGTTCGCTATTTCCTAAACCATATCCACATAAAGGACATGTACCTGGGGCTTGAAAATCATACATGTAGATCCTAGAAAAGAATTATTTATAAAGGGACTATTCACTCTTTCTTAAACCATATCCACATAGAGGACATGTTCACTATTTCCTAAATCATATTCACATAAAGGACATGTTCACTATTTCTTAAACCATATCTGCATATAGGACATGTTCACTATTTCCTAAGTCATATTCACATAGAGCACATGTTCACTATTTCCTAAACCATATCTGCAAAAAGGACATGTTCACTATTTCCTAAGTCATATTCACATAAAGGACATGTTCACTATTTCCTAAACCATATCCACATACAGGACATGTTCACTATTTCCTAAACCATATCCACATAACGGACATGTTCACTATTTCCTAAACCATATCAACATAAAGGACATGTTCACTATTTCCTAAATCATATTCACATAAAGGACATGTTCACTATTTCCTAAACCATATCAACATAAAGGACATGTTCACTATTTCCTAAATCATATTCACATAGAGCACATGTTCACTATTTCCTAAATCATATTCACATAAAGGACATGTTCACTATTTCCTAAACCGTATCCACATAACGGACATGTTCACTATTTCCTAAACCATATCCACATAAAGGACATGTTCACTATTTCCTAAATCATATCCACATAAAGGACATGTTCACTATTTCCTAAATCATATTCACATAAAGGACATGTTCACTATTTCCTAAACCATATCCACATAAAGGACATGTTCACTATTTCCTAAATCATATTCACATAGAGCACATGTTCACTATTTCCTAAACCATATCCACATAAAGGACATGTTCACTATTTCCTAAAGCATATTCACATAAAGGACATGTTCACTATTTCCTAAATCATATTCACATAAAGGACATGTTCACTATTTCCTAAATCATATTCACATAGAACACATGTTCACTATTTCCTAAGCCATATCCACATAAAGGACATGTTCACTATTTCCTAAGCCATATCCACATAAAGGACATGTTCACTATTTCCTAAGTCATATTCACATAGAGCACATGTTCACTATTTCCTAAACCATATCCACATAGAGGACATGTTCACTATTTCCTAAACCATATCCACATAAAGGACATGTTCACTATTTCCTAAACCATATCCACATAAAGGACATGTTCACTATTTCCTAAGTCATATCCACATAAAGGACATGTTCACTATTTCCTAAATCATATTCACATAAAGGACATGTTCACTACTTCCTAAACCATATCCACATAAAGGACATGTTCACTATTTCCTAAATCCAATCCACTTAAAGGACATGTTCACTATTTCCTAAATCTTATTCACATAAAGGTCATGTTCACTATTTCCTAAACCGTATCCGCATAAAGGACATGTTCACTATTTCCTAAACCATATCCACATAAAGGACATGTTCACTATTTCCTAAACCATATCCACATAAAGGACATGTTCACTATTTCCTAAGCCATATCAACATAAAGGACATGTTCACTATTTCCTAAATCTTATTTACATAAAGGACATGTTCACTATTTCCTAAACCATATCCACATAAAGGACATGTTCACTATTTCCTAAATCCAATCCACATAAAGGACATGTTCCCTATTTCCTAAATCATATTCACATAACGGACATATTCACTATTTCCTAAACCGTATCCACATAAAGGACATGTTCACTATTTCCTAAACCATATCCACATAAAGGACATGTTCACTATTTCCTAAACCATATCCACATAAAGGACATGTTCACTATTTCCTAAGCCATATCAACATAAAGGACATGTTCGCTATTTCCTAAACCATATCCACATAAAGGACATGTACCTGGGGCTTGAAAATCATACATGTAGATCAAAGAAAAGAATTATTTATAAAGGGACTATTCACTCTTTCTTAAACCATATCCACATAGAGGACATGTTCACTATTTCCTAAATCATATTCACATAAAGGACATGTTCACTATTTCTTAAACCATATCTGCATATAGGACATGTTCACTATTTCCTAAGTCATATTCACATAGAGCACATGTTCACTATTTCCTAAACCATATCTGCAAAAAGGACATGTTCACTATTTCCTAAGTCATATTCACATAAAGGACATGTTCACTATTTCCTAAACCATATCCACATACAGGACATGTTCACTATTTCCTAAACCATATCCACATAAAGGACATGTTCACTATTTCCTAAACCATATCCACATAAAGGACATGTTCACTATTTCCTAAATCATATTCACATAAAGGACATGTTCACTATTTCCTAAACCATATCCACATAAAGGACATGTTCACTATTTCCTAAACATATTCACATAAAGGACATGTTCACTATTTCCTAAATCATATCCACATAAAGGACATGTTCACTATTTCCTAAACCATATCCACATAAAGGACATGTTCACTATTTCCTAAACCATATCCACATAAAGGACATGTTCACTATTTCCTAAATCATATCCACATAAAGGACATGTTCACTATTTCCTAAATCATATTCCATAAAGGACATGTTCACTATTTCCTAAAATATCCACATAAAGGACATGTTCACTATTTCCTAAACATATTAACATAAAGGACATGTTCACTATTTCCTAAACCATATCCCATAAAGGACATGTCCCTTGAAAATCAACATGAGATCTAGAAAAGAATTATTTATAAAGGGACTAATTTTCTAACCATATCGACATAGAGGACATGTTCACTATTTCCTAAGTCATATTCACATAAAGGACATGTTCACTATTTCCTAAACCATATCCACATAACGGACATGTTCACTATTTCCTAAACCATATCAACATAAAGGACATGTTCACTTTTTCCTAAATCATATTCACATAAAGGACATGTTCACTATTTCTTAAACCATATCTGCATAATGGACATGTTCACTATTTCCTAAGTCATATTCACATAAAGGACATGTTCACTATTTCCTAAACCATATCCGCATAAAGGACATGTTCACTATTTCCTAAACCATATCAACATAAAGGACATGTTCACTATTTCCTAAATCATATTCACATAAAGGACATGTTCACTATTTCCTAAACCATATCAACATAAAGGACATGTTCACTATTTCCTAAATGATATTCACATAGAGCACATGTTCACTATTTCCTAAATCATATTCACATAAAAGACATGTTCACTATTTCCTAAACCGTATCCACATAAAGGACATGTTCACTATTTCCCAAACAATATCTGCATAAAGGCCATGTTCACTATTTTATAAGCCATATCCACATAAAGGACATGTTCACTATTTCCTAAGCAATATTCACATAAAGGACATGTACAGTATTTCCAAAACCATATCCACATAAAGGACATGTTCACTATTTCCTAAACCGTATCCACATAAAGGACATGTTCAATATTTCCTAAACAATATCTGCATAAAGGACATGTTCACTATCTTATAAGTCATATCCACATAAAGGACATGTTCACTATTTCCTAAGCCATATTCAGATAGAGGACATGTTCACTATTTCCTAAGCCATATTCACATAAAGGACATGTTCACTATTTCCTAAACCATATCCACATAAAGGACATGTTCATTATTTCCTAAACCATATCCACAAAACGGACATGTTCATTATTTCCTAAACCATATCCACATAAAGGACATGGTCACTATTTCCTAAACCATATTCACATAAAGGACATGTATCCGGGGCTTGAAAATCATACATGTAGATCCTAGAAAAGAATTATTTATAAAGGGAAGATTCACTATTTCTTAAACCATATCCACATAAAGGACATGTCCACTATTTCCTAAATCATATTCACATAAAGGACAAGTTCACTATTTCCTAAATCATATTCACATAGAACACATGTTCACTATTTCCTAAACCATATCCACATAAAGGACATGTTCACTATTTCCTAAAGCATATTCACATAAAGGACATGTTCACTATTTCCTAAATCATATTCACATAAAGGACATGTTCACTATTTCCTAAATCATATTCACATAGAACACATGTTCACTATTTCCTAAGCCATATCCACATAAAGGACATGTTCACTATTTCCTAAGCCATATCCACATAAAGGACATGTTCACTATTTCCTAAGTCATATTCACATAGAGCACATGTTCACTATTTCCTAAACCATATCCACATTGCGGACATGTTCACTATTTCCTAAACCATATCCACATAACGGACATGTTCACTATTTCCTAAACCATATCCACATAAAGGACATGTTCACTATTTCCTAAGTCATATCCACATAAAGGACATGTTCACTATTTCCTAAATCATATTCACATAAAGGACATGTTCACTACTTCCTAAACCATATCCACATAAAGGACATGTTCACTATTTCCTAAATCCAATCCACTTAAAGGACATGTTCACTATTTCCTAAATCTTATTCACATAAAGGTCATGTTCACTATTTCCTAAACCGTATCCGCATAAAGGACATATTCACTATTTCCTAAACCATATCCACATAAAGGACATGTTCACTATTTCCTAAACCATATCCACATAAAGGACATGTTCACTATTTCCTAAGCCATATCAACATAAAGGACATGTTCACTATTTCCTAAATCTTATTTACATAAAGGACATGTTCACTATTTCCTAAACCGTATCCGCATAAAGGACATGTTCACTATTTCCTAAACCATATCCACATAAAGGACATGTACCCGGTGCTTGAAAATCATACATGTAGATCCTAGAAAAGAATTATTTATAAAGGGACTATTCACTATTTCTTAAACCATATCCACATAAAGGACATGTTCACTATTTCCTAAATCATATTCACATAAAGGACATGTTCACTATTTCCTAAACCATATCTGCATAATGGACATGTTCACTATTTCCTAAGTCATATTCACATATAGGACATTTTCACTATTTCCTAAGTCATATTCACATAGGGCACATGTTCACTATTTCCTAAACCATATCCACATAAAGGACATGTTCACTATTTCCTAAACTATATCCACATAACGGACATGTTCACTATTTCCTAAACCATATCAACATAAAGGACATGTTCACTATTTCCTAATCCATATCCGCATAAAGGACATGTTCACTATTTCCTAAACCTTATCTGCATAAAGGACATGTTCACTATTTCCTAAGTCACATTCACATAAAGGACATGTTCACTATTTCCTAAGTCATATTTACATAGAGCACATGTTCACTATTTCCTAAATCATTTTCACATAGAGCACATGTTCACTATTTTCTAATCCATATCCACATAAATGACATGTTCTCTATTTCCTAAACCATATCCACATAAAGGACATGTTCATTATTTCCTAAACCATATCTGCATAAATGACATGTTCACTATTTCCTAAGCCATATCCACATAAAGGACATGTTCACTATTTCCTGAACCATATCCACATAACGGACATGTTCACTATTTCCTAAACCATATCAACATAAAGGACATGGTCACTATTTCCTAAATCATATTCACATAAAGGACATGTTCACTATTTCCTAAACCATATCAACATAAAGGACATGTTCACTATTTCCTAAACCATATCCACATAAAGGACATGTTCACTATTTCCTAAACAATATCAACATAAAGGACATGTTTACTATTTCCTAAATCATATTCACATAAAGGACATGTTCACTATTTCCTGAATCATATTCACATAGAGCACATGTTCACTATTTCCTAAATCATATTCACATAAAGGACATGTTCACTATTTCCTAAACCGTATCCACATAAAGGACATGTTTACTATTTCCTAAATCATATTCACATAAAGGACATGTTCACTATTTCCTGAATCACATTCACATAGAGCACATGTTCACTATTTCCTAAATCATATTCACATAAAGGACATGTTCACTATTTCCTAAACCGTATCCACATAAAGGACATGTTCACTATTTCCTAAACAATATCTGCATAAAGGCCATGTTCACTATTTTATAAGCCATATCCACATAAAGGACATGTTCACTATTTCCTAAATCATATTCACATAAAGGACATGTTCACTATTTCCTAAGCCATATCCACATAAAGGACGTGTTCACTATTTCCTAAACCATATCCAGATAAAGGACATATTCACTATTTCCTAAACATTTTCTGCATAAAGGACATGTTCACTATTTCCTAAGTCATATCCACATAAAGGACATGTTCACTATTTCCTAAGCTATATCCACATAAAGGACATGTTCACTATTTCCTAATCCATATCCGCATAAAGGACATGTTCACTATTTCCTAAACCTTATCTGCATAAAGGACATGTTCACTATTTCCTAAGTCACATTCACATAAAGGACATGTTCACTATTTCCTAAGTCATATTTACATAAAGGACATGTTCACTATTTCCTAAATCATATTCACATAGAGCACATGTTCACTATTTCCTAAACCATATCCACATAAAGGACATGTTCACTATTTCCTAAACCATATCCACATAAAGGACATGTTCACTATTTCCTAAACCATATCCGCATAAAGGACATGTTCACTATTTCCTAAGCCATATCCACATAAAGGACATGTTCACTATTTCCTAAACCATATCCACATAAAGGACATGTTCACTATTTCCTAAACCATATCCACATAAAGGACATGTTCACTATTTCCTAAATCATATTCACATAAAGGACATGTTCACTATTTCCTAAACCATATCAACATAAAGGACATGTTCACTATTTCCTAAACCATATCCACATAAAGGACATGTTCACTATTTCCTAAACCTATCACATAAAGGACATGTTCACTATTTCCTAAATCATATTCACATAAAGGACATGTTCACTATTTCCTAAACCATATCAACATAAAGGACATGTTCACTATTTCCTAAATCATATTCACATAAAGGACATGTTCACTATTTCCTAAATCATATTCACATAAAGGACATGTTCACTATTTCCTAAACCATATCCACATAAAGGACATGTTCACTATTTCCTAAACAATATCTACATAAAGGACATGTTCACTATTTCATAAACCATATCCACATAAAGGACATGTTCACTATTTCCTAAACCATATCCACATAAAGGACATATTCACTATTTCCTAAACCATATCTGCATAAAGGACATGTTCACTATTTCCTAAATCATATCCACATAAAGGACATGTTCACTATTTCCTAAATCATATTCACATAGAGCACATGTTCACTATTTCCTAAACCATATCCACATAAAGGACATGTTCACTATTTCCTAAACCATATCCACATAAAGGACATGTTCACTATTTCCTAAACCATATCCACATAAAGGACATGTTCACTATTTCCTAAATCATATCCAGTAAAGGACATGTTCACTATTTCCTAAACATATTCACATAAAGGACATGTTCACTATTACCTAAACCATATTCACATAAAGGACATGTTCACTATTTCCTAAACAATATCTACATAAAGGACATGTTCACTATTTCCTAAATCATATTCACATAAAGGACATGTTCACTATTTCCTAAACCGTATCCAAAAAAGGACATTTTCACTATGTCCTAAACCATATCCACATAAAGGACATGTTCACTATTTCCTAAATCATATTCACATAAAGGACATGTTCACTATTTCCTAAATCATATCCACATAAAGGACATGTTCACTATTTCCTAAACCATATCCACATAAAGGACATGTTCACTATTTCCTAAATCATATTCACATAAAGGACATGTTCACTATTTCCTAAATCATATTCACATAAAGGACATGTTCACTATTTCCTAAATCATATTCACATAAAGGACATGTTCACTATTTCCTAAACCGTATCAACATAAAGGACATGTTCACTATTTCCTAAACAATATCTACATAAAGGACATGTTCACTATTTCCTAAGCCATATCCACATAAAGGACATGTTCACTATTTCCTAAATCATATTCACATAAAGGACATGTTCACTATTTCCTAAGCCATATCCACATAAAGGACATGTTCACTATTTCCTAAACCATATCCACATAAAGGACATATTCACTATTTCCTAAACATTTTCACATAGAGGACATGTTCACTATTTCCTAAACCATATCCACATAAAGGACATGTTCACTATTTCCTAAACCATATCCACATAAAGGACATGTTCACTATTTCCTAATCCATATCCACATAAAGGACATGTTCACTATTTCCTAAACCTTATCTGCATAAAGGACATGTTCACTATTTCCTAAGTCACATTCACATAAAGGACATGTTCACTATTTCCTAGGTCATATTTACATAGAGCACATATTCACTATTTCCTAAATCATTTTCACATAGAGCACATGTTCACTATTTTCTAATCCATATCCACATAAAGGACATGTTCACTATTTCCTAAACCATATCCACATAAAGGACATGTTCATTATTTCCTAAACCATATCTGCATAAATGACATGTTCACTATTTCCTAAGCCATATCCACATAAAGGACATGTTCACTATTTCCTGAACCATATCCACATAACGGACATGTTCACTATTTCCTAAACCATATCAACATAAAGGACATGGTCACTATTTCCTAAATCATATTCACATAAAGGACATGTTCACTATTTCCTAAACCATATCAACATAAAGGACATGTTCACTATTTCCTAAACCATATCCACATAAAGGACATGTTCACTATTTCCTAAACCATATGAACATAAAGGACATGTTTACTATTTCCTAAATCATATTCACATAAAGGACATGTTCACTATTTCCTAAACCATATCAACATAAAGGACATGTTCACTATTTCCTAAATCATATTCACATAGAGCACATGTTCACTATTTCCTAAATCATATTCACATAAAGGACATGTTCACTATTTCCTAAACCGTATCCACATAAAGGACATGTTCACTATTTCCTAAACAATATCTGCATAAAGGCCATGTTCACTATTTTATAAGCCATATCCACATAAAGGACGTGTTCACTATTTCCTAAACCATATCCAGATAAAGGACATATTCACTATTTCCTAAACAATTTCTGCATAAAGGACATGTTCACTATTTCCTAAATTTTATCCACATAAAGGACATGTTCACTATTTCCTAAGTCATATTCACATAGAGCACATGTTCACTATCTCCTAAACCATATCCACATAAAGGACATGTTCACTATTTCCTAAACCATATCCACATAACGGACATGTTCACTATTTCCTAAACCATATCCACATAAAGGACATGTTCACTATTTCCTAAATCATATCCACGTAAAGGACATGTTCACTATTTCCTAAACATATTCACATAAAGGACATGTTCACTATTACCTAAACCATATTCACATAAAGGACATGTTCACTATTTCTTAAACCATATCTGCATAAAGGACATGTTCACTATTTCCTAAATCATATTCACATAAAGGACATGTTCACTATTTCCTAAACCGTATCCAAATAAAGGACATTTTCACTATTTCCTAAACCATATCCACATAAAGGACATGTTCACTATTTCCTAAATCATATTCACATAAAGACATGTTCACTATTTCCTAAATCGTATCCACATAAAGGACATGTTCATTATTTCCTAAACCATATCCACATAAAGGACATGTTCACTATTTCCTAAACCATATTCACATAAAGACATGTTCACTATTTCCTAAATCATATTCACATAAAGGACATGTTCACTATTTCCTAAACCATATTCACATAAAGGACATGTTCACTATTTCCCTAATCCTATCCACATAAAGGACATGTTCACTATTTCCTAAATCATATTCACATAAAGGACATTTTCACTATTTCCTAAACCGTATCCACATAAAGGACATGTTCACTATTTCCTAAGCCATATCACATAAGGACATGTTCACTATTTCCTAAACCATATCCACATAAAGGACATGTACCCGGGGCTGAAAATCATACATGTAGATCCTAGAAAAGAATTATTTATAAAGGGACTATTCACTATTTCTTAAACCATATCAACATAGAGGACATGTTCACTATTTCCTAAATCATATTCACATAAAGGACATGTTCACTATTTCTTAAACCATATCTGCATAAAGGACATGTTCACTATTTCCTAAACCATATCCACATAAAGGACATGTTCACTATTTCCTAAATCGTATCCACATAAAGGACATGTTCATTATTTCCTAAACCATATCCACATAAAGGACATGTTCACTATTTCCTAAACGATATCAACATAAAGGACATGTTCACTATTTCCTAAACCATATCCTCATAAAGGACATGTACCCGGGGCTTGAAAATCATACATGTAGATCCTATTAAAGAATTATTTATAAAGGGACTATTCACTACTTCTTAAACCATATCAACATAGAGGACATGTTCACTATTTCCTAAATCATATTTACATAAAGGACATGTTCACTATTTCCTAAACCATATCTGCATAAAGGACATGTTCACTATTTCCTAAATCATATTCACATAAAGGACATGTTCACTATTTCCTAAACCGTATCCAAATAAAGGACATTTTCACTATTTCCTAAACCATATCCACATAAAGGACATGTTCACTATTTCCTAAATCATATTCACATAAAAGACATGTTCACTATTTCCTAAATCGTATCCACATAAAGGACATGTTCATTATTTCCTAAACCATATCCACATAAAGGACATGTTCACTATTTCCTAAATCATATTCACATAAAGGACATGTTCACTATTTCCTAAACCATATCAACATAAAGGACATGTTCACTATTTCCTAAATCATATTCACATAGAGCACATGTTCACTATTTCCTAAATCATATTCACATAAAGGACATGTTCACTATTTCCTAAACCGTATCCACATAAAGGACATGTTCACTATTTCCTAAACCATATCCACATAAAGGACATATTCACTATTTCCTAAATCATATTCACATAAAGGACATGTTCACTATTTCCTAAACCATATCCACATAGAGCACATGTTCACTATTTCCTAAACGATATCCACATAAAGGACATGTTCACTATTTCCTAAACCATATCCACATAACGGACATGTTCACTATTTCCTAAACCATATCAACATAAAGGACATGTTCACTATTTCCTAAATCATATCCACATAAAGGACATGTTCACTATTTCCTAAATCATATTCACATAGAGCACATGTTCACTATTTCCTAAATCATATTCACATAAAGGACATGTTCACTATTTCCTAAACCGTATCCACATAAAGGACATGTTCACTATTTCCTAAACAATATCTGCATAAAGGACATGTTCACTATTTTATAAGCCATATCCACATAAAGGACATGTTCACTATTTCCTAAGCCATATTCACATAAAGGACATGTTCACTATTTCCTAAACCATATCCACATAAAGGACATGTTCACTATGTTATAAGCCATATCCACATAAAGGACATGTTCACTATTTCCTAAGCCATATTCACATAAAGGACATGTTCACTATTTCCTAAGCCATATTCACATAAAGGACATGTTCACTATTTCCTAAACCATATCCACATAAAGGACATGTTCACTATTTCCTAAACCATATCCACAAAACGGACATGTTCACTATTTCCTAAACCATATCCACATAAAGGACATGGTCACTATTTCCTAAACCATATTCACATAAAGGACATGTACCGCTAAATCATTCATGTAATCCTAAAAAGAATAATTTATAAAGGGAAGATTCACTATTTCTTAAACCATATCCACATAAAGGACATGTTCACTATTTCCTAAACCATATCCACATAAAGGACATGTTCACTATTTCCTAAACATATTCACATAAAGGACATGTTCACTATTTCCTAAACCATATTCACATAAAGGACATGTTCACTATTTCTTAAACCATATCTGCATAAAGGACATGTTCACTATTTCCTAAATCATATTCACATAAAGGACATGTTCACTATTTCCTAAACCGTATCCAAATAAAGGACATGTTCACTATTTCCTAAACCATATCCACATAAAGGACATGTTCACTATTTCCTAAATCATATTCACATAAAAGACATGTTCACTATTTCCTAAATCATATCCACATAAAGGACATGTTCACTATTTCCTAAACCATATCCACATAAAGGACATGTTCACTATTTCCTAAACCATATTCACATAAAGGACATGTTCACTATTTCCTAAATCATATTCACATAAAGGACATGTTCACTATTTCCTAAATCATATCCACATAAAGGACATGTTCACTATTTCCTAAATCATATTCACATAAAGGACATGTTCACTATTTCCTAAACCGTATCCACATAAAGGACATGTTCACTATTTCCTAAGCCATATCAACATAAAGGACATGTTCACTATTTCCTAAACCATATCCACATAAAGGACATGTCCCAAATCAACATGTAGATCCTAAAAAGAAATATAAAGGAACTATTCACTATTTCTTAAACCATATCAACATAAAGGACATGTTCACTATTTCCTAAATCATATTCACATAAAGGACATGTTCACTATTTCTTAAACCATATCTGCATAAAGGACATGTTCACTATTTCCTAAGTCATATTCATATAGAGCACATGTTCACTATTTCCTAAACCATATCCACATAAAGGACATGTTCACTATTTCCTAAACCATATCCACATAACGGACATGTTCACTATTTCCTAAACCATATCCACATAAAGGACATGTTCACTATTTTATAAGCCATATCCACATAAAGGACATGTTCACTATTTCCTAAATCATATTCACATAAAGGACATGTTCACTATTTCCTAAACCATATCCACATAAAGGACATGTTCACTATTTCCTAAATCATATTCACATAAAGGACATGTTCACTATTTCCTAAATCATATTCACATAAAGGACATGTTCACTATTTCCTAAACCATATCCACATAAAGGACATGTTCACTATTTCCTAAACCATATCCACATAAAGGACATGTTCACTATTTCCTAAACCATATTCACATAAAGGACATGTTAAATTACAACCTATTCAAATTATATAAAGGACTGTTCACTATTTCCTAAACCATATCCACATAAAGGACATGTTCACTATTTCCTAAACCATATCCACATAAAGGACATGTTCACTATTTCCTAAACATATCTCACATAAAGGACATGTTCACTATTTCCTAAATCATATTCACATAAAGGACATGTTCACTATTTCCTAAATCATATTCACATAGAACACATGTTCACTATTTCCTAAACCATATCCACATAAAGGACATGTTCACTATTTCCTAAAGCATATTCACATAAAGGACATGTTCACTATTTCCTAAATCATATTCACATAAAGGACATGTTCACTATTTCCTAAATCATATTCACATAGAACACATGTTCACTATTTCCTAAGCCATATCCACATAAAGGACATGTTCACTATTTCCTAAGCCATATCCACATAAAGGACATGTTCACTATTTCCTAAGTCATATTCACATAAAGGACATGTTCACTATTTCCTAAACCATATCCACATAAAGGACATGTTCACTATTTCCTAAACCATATTCACATAAAGGACATGTTCACTATTTCCTAAATCCTATCCACATAAAGGACATGTTCACTATTTCCTAAATCATATTCACATAAAGGACATGTTCACTATTTCCTAAACCGTATCCAAATAAAGGACATGTTCACTATTTCCTAAACCATATCCACATAAAGGACATGTTCACTATTTCCTAAATCATATTCACATAAAAGACATGTTCACTATTTCCTAAATCGTATCCACATAAAGGACATGTTCATTATTTCCTAAACCATATCCACATAAAGGACATGTTCACTATTTCCTAAACGATATCAACATAAAGGACATGTTCACTATTTCCTAAACCATATCCTCATAAAGGACATGTACCCGGGGCTTGAAAATCATACATGTAGATCCTATTAAAGAATTATTTATAAAGGGACTATTCACTATTTCTTAAACCATATCAACATAGAGGACATGTTCACTATTTCCTAAATCATATTCACATAAAGGACATGTTCACTATTTCCTAAACCATATCCACATAAAGGACATGTTCACTATTTCCTAAACCATATCCACATAAAGGACATGTTCACTATTTCCTAAATCATATTCACATAAAGGACATGTTCACTATTTCCTAAACCATATCCACATAGAGGACATGTTCACTATTTCCTAAACCATATCCACATAAAGGACATGTTCACTATTTCCTAAACCATATCCACATAAAGGACATGTTCACTATTTCCTAAATCATATTCACATAAAGGACATGTTCACTATTTCCTAAACCATATCCACATAAAGGACATGTTCACTATTTCCTAAATCATATTCACATAAAGGACATGTTCACTATTTCCTAAATCATATTCACATAAAGGACATGTTCACTATTTCCTAAACCATATCCACATAAAGGACATGTTCACTATTTCCTAAACAATATCTGCATAAAGGACATGTTCACTATTTTCTAAACCATATCCACATAAAGGACATGTTCACTATTTCCTAAGCCATATTCACATAAAGGACATGTTCACTATTTCCTAAACTATATCCACATAAAGGACATGTTCACTATTTCCTAAACAATATCCGCATAAAAGACATGCTCACTCTTTCCTAAACCATATTCACATAGAGCACATGTTCACTATTTCCTAAACCATATTCACATAGAGCACATGTTCACTATTTCCTAAACCATATCCACATAACGGACATGTTCACTATTTCCTAAACCATATCCACATAAAGGACATGTTCACTATTTCCTAAATCATATCCACATAAAGGACATGTTCACTATTTCCTAAATCATATTCACATAAAGGACATGTTCACTATTTCCTAAACCATATCAACATAAAGAACATGTTCACTATTTCCTAAACCATATCCACATAAAGGACATGTTCACTATTTCCTAAACCATATCCACATAAAGGATAAGGACATGTTCACTATTTCCTAAACCATATCCACATAAAGGACATGTTCACTATTTCCTAAACCATATTCACATAAAGGACATGTTCACTATTTCCTAAACCATATTCACATAGAGGACATGTTCACTATTTCCTAAACCATATTCACATAAAGGACATGTTCACTATTTCCTAAACCATATCCACATAAAGGACATGTTCACTATTTCCTAAACCATATCCACATAAAGGACATGTTCACTATTTCCTAAACCATATCCACATAAAGGACATGTTCACTATTTCCTAAATCATATTCACATAAAGGACATGTTCACTATTTCCTAAGCCATATCAACATAAAGAACATGTTCACTATTTCCTAAATCATATTCACATAAAGGACATGTTCACTATTTCCTAAACCATATTCACATAAAGGACATGTTCACTATTTCCTAAACCATATCCACATAAAGGACATGTTCACTATTTCCTAAGCCATATTCACATAAAGGACATGTTCACTATTTCCTAAGCCATATTCACATAAAGGACATGTTCACTATTTCCTAAACCATATCCACATAAAGGACATGTTCACTATTTCCTAAACCATATCAACATAAAGGACATGTTCACTATTTCCTAAACCATATCCACATAAAGGACATGTTCACTATTTCCTAAACCATATCTGCATAAAGGACATGTTCACTATTTCCTAAGCCATATTCACATAAAGGACATGTTCACTATTTCCTAAGCCATATCCACATAAAGGACATGTTCACTATTTCCTAAACCATATCCACATAAAGGACATGTTCACTATTTCCTAAACCATATCCGCATAAAGGACATGTCACTATTTCCAACCATATCACATAAAGGACATGTTCACTATTTCCTAAACCATATCCACATAAAGGACATGTTCACTATTTCCTAAACCATATCAACATAAAGGACATGTTCACTATTTCCTAAACCATATCCACATAAAGGACATGTTCACTATTTCCTAAACCATATCCACATAAAGGACATGTTCACTATTTCCTAAACCATATCCACATAAAGCACATGTTCACTATTTCCTAAATCATATCCACATAAAGGACATGTTCACTATTTCCTAAACCATATCCACATAAAGGACATGTTCACTATTTCCTAAACCATATCCACATAAAGGACATGTTCACTATTTCCTAAACCATATCCACATAAAGGACATGTTCACTATTTCCTAAACCATATCCACATAAAGGACATGTTCACTATTTCCTAAACCATATCCACATAAAGGACATGTTCACTATTTCCTAAACCATATTCACATAAAGGACATGTTCACTATTTCCTAAACCATATCCACATAAAGGACATGTTCACTATTTCCTAAACCATATCCACATAAAGGACATGTTCACTATTTCCTAAACCTATCCAATAAAGGACATGTTCACTATTTCCTAAATCATATCCACATAAAGGACATGTTCACTATTTCCTAACCATATCCACATAAAGGACATGTTCACTATTTCCTAAACCATATCCACATAAAGGACATGTTCACTATTTCCTAAACCATATTCACATAAAGGACATGCACTTCACTATTTCCTAAACCATATTCACATAAAGGACATGTTCACTATTTCCTAAACCATATCTACATAAAGGACATGTTCACTATTTCCTAAATCATATTCACATAAAGGACATGTTCACTATTTCCTAAACCATATCCAAATAAAGGACATGTTCACTATTTCCTAAACCATATCCACATAAAGGACATGTTCACTATTTCCTAAATCATATTCACATAAAAGACATGTTCACTATTTCCTAAACCATATCCACATAAAGGACATGTTCACTATTTCCTAAACCATATCCACATAAAGGACATGTTCACTATTTCCTAAACCATATTCACATAAAGGACATGTTCACTATTTCCTAAATCATATCCACATAAAGGACATGTTCACTATTTCCTAAACCATATCCACATAAAGGACATGTTCACTATTTCCTAAATCATATCCACATAAAGGACATGTTCACTATTTCCTAAACCATATTCACATAAAGGACATGTTCACTATTTCCTAAACCATATCCACATAAAGGACATGTTCACTATTTCCTAAGCCATATCAACATAAAGGACATGTTCACTATTTCCTAAACCATATCCACATAAAGGACATGTTCACTATCCTAAAATATATAAAGACTGTTCACTATTTCCTAAACCATATCCACATAGAGGACATGTTCACTATTTCCTAAACCATATTCACATAAAGGACATGTTCACTATTTCCTAAACCATATCCACATAAAGGACATGTTCACTATTTCCTAAACCATATTCACATAAAGGACATGTTCACTATTTCCTAAATCATATCCACATAGAACACATGTTCACTATTTCCTAAACCATATCCACATAAAGGACATGTTCACTATTTCCTAAACCATATCCACATAAAGGACATGTTCACTATTTCCTAAACCATATCCACATAAAGGACATGTTCACTATTTCCTAAACCATATCCACATAAAGGACATGTTCACTATTTCCTAAGCCATATCCACATAAAGGACATGTTCACTATTTCCTAAGCCATATCCACATAAAGGACATGTTCACTATTTCCTAAGTCATATTCACATAGAGCACATGTTCACTATTTCCTAAACCATATCCACATAAAGGACATGTTCACTATTTCCTAAACCATATTCACATAAAGGACATGTTCACTATTTCCTAAATCATATCCACATAAAGGACATGTTCACTATTTCCTAAATCATATCCACATAAAGGACATGTTCACTATTTCCTAAACCATATCCACATAAAGGACATGTTCACTATTTCCTAAACCATATCCACATAAAGGACATGTTCACTATTTCCTAAATCATATTCACATAAAAGACATGTTCACTATTTCCTAAATCGTATCCACATAAAGGACATGTTCATTATTTCCTAAACCATATCCACATAAAGGACATGTTCACTATTTCCTAAACCATACACATAAAGGACATGTTCACTATTTCCTAAACCATATCCACATAAAGGACATGTTCCCCAAACAACAAACCAAAAAAAACAACTATTTCCTAAACCATATCAACATAAAGGACATGTTCACTATTTCCTAAATCATATTCACATAAAGGACATGTTCACTATTTCCTAAACCATATCTGCATAAAGGACATGTTCACTATTTCCTAAACCTATTCACATAAAGGACATGTTCACTATTTCCTAAATCATATTCACATAGAACACATGTTCACTATTTCCTAAACCATATCCACATAAAGGACATGTTCACTATTTCCTAAATCATATTCACATAAAGGACATGTTCACTATTTCCTAAATCATATTCACATAAAGGACATGTTCACTATTTCCTAAATCATATCCACATAAAGCACATGTTCACTATTTCCTAAGCCATATCCACATAAAGGACATGTTCACTATTTCCTAAACCATATCCACATAAAGGACATGTTCACTATTTCCTAAGTCATATTCACATAGAGCACATGTTCACTATTTCCTAAACCATATCCACATAAAGTACATGTTCACTACTTCCTAAACCATATCCACATAAAGGACATGTTCACTATTTCCTAAGTCATATCCACATAAAGGACATGTTCACTAATTCCTAAATCATATTCACATAAAGTACATGTTCACTACTTCCTAAACCATATCCACATAAAGGACATGTTCACTATTTCCTAAATCCAATCCACTTAAAGGACATGTTCACTATTTCCTAAATCTTATTCACATAAAGGTCATTTTCACTATTTCCTAAACCGTATCCGCATAAAGGACATATTCACTATTTCCTAAACCATATCCACATAAAGGACATGTTCACTATTTACTAA
This sequence comes from Archivesica marissinica, assembly GCA_014843695.1. Lineage (NCBI taxonomy): Eukaryota > Metazoa > Mollusca > Bivalvia > Venerida > Vesicomyidae > Archivesica > Archivesica marissinica. Next base: position 44,941,303 of record CM026395.1, on the reverse strand, counting down.
ACCATATCCACATAAAGGACATGTTCACTATTTCCTAAGCCATATCAACATAAAGGACATGTTCACTATTTCCTAAATCTTATTTACATAAAGGACATGTTCACTATTTCCTAAACCGTATCCGCATAAAGGACATGTTCACTATTTCCTAAACCATATCCACATAAAGGACAAGTACCCGGTGCTTGAAAATCATACATGTAGATCCTAGAAAATAATTATTTATAAAGGGACTATTCACTCTTTCTTAAACCATATCCACATAGAGGACATGATCACTATTTCCTAAATCATACATTCACATAAAGGACCATGTTCACTATTTCTTAAACTATCTGCATAAAGAACATTTCTCTAATTTCCTAATTCATATTCACATAAAGGACATGTTCACATATTTCCTAAACCGTATCCAAATAAAGGACATGTTCACTATTTCCTAAACCATATCCACATAAAGGACATGTCCACTATTATCCTAAATCATATTCACATAAAGGACATGTTCACTATTTCCTAAATCGTATCCACATAAAGGACATGTTCATTATTTCCTAAACCATATCCACATAAAGGACATGTTCACTATTTCCTAAACGAATCAACATAAAGGACATGTTCACTATTTCCTAAACCATATCCTCAATAAAGGACATGTACCCGGCCCTTGAAAATCTACTGTGATCCTATCAAAGAATTATTTATAAAGGGACATTCACTATTTCCTAAATCATATTCACATAGAACACATGTTCACTATTTCCTAAGCCATATCCACATAAAGGACATGTTCACTATTTCCTAAAGCATATTCACATAAAGGACATGTTCACTATTTCCTAAATCATATTCACATAAAGGACATGTTCACTATTTCCTAAATCATATTCACATAGAACACATGTTCACTATTTCCTAAGCCATATCCACATAAAGGACATGTTCACTATTTCCTAAAGCATATTCACATAAAGGACATGTTCACTATTTCCTAAATCATATTCACATAAAGGACATGTTCACTATTTCCTAAATCATATTCACATAGAACACATGTTCACTATTTCCTAAGCCATATCCACATAAATGACATGTTCACTATTTCCTAAGCCATATCCACATAAAGGACATGTTCACTATTTCCTAAGTCATATTCACATAGAGCACATGTTCACTATTTCCTAAACCATATCCACATTGCGGACATGTTCACTATTTCCTAAACCATATCCACATAACGGACATGTTCACTATTTCCTAAACCATATCCACATAAAGGACATGTTCACTATTTCCTAAGTCATATCCACATAAAGGACATGTTCACTAATTCCTAAATCATATTCACATAAAGGACATGTTCACTACTTCCTAAACCATATCCACATAAAGGACATGTTCACTATTTCCTAAATCCAATCCACTTAAAGGACATGTTCACTATTTCCTAAATCTTATTCACATAAAGGTCATGTTCACTATTTCCTAAACCGTATCCGCATAAAGGACATGTTCACTATTTCCTAAACCATATCCACATAAAGGACATGTTCTCTATT
>CM026395.1:44921406-44938744 GCA_014843695.1 Archivesica marissinica | reverse complement strand
GTTCACTATTTCCTAAACCATATCTGCATAAAGGACATGTTCACTATTTCCTAAGTCATATTCACATAAAGGACATGTTCACTATTTCCTAAACCATATCCACATAAAGGACATGTTCACTATTTCCTAAACCATATTCACATAAAGGACATGTACCCGGGTTGATTTTGTTCCTAGAAAGATTATTTATAAAGGACATTCACTATTTCTTAAACCATATCCACATAAAGGACATGTTCACTATTTCCTAAATCATATTCACATAAAGGACATGTTCACTATTTCCTAAACCATATCTGCATAATGGACATGTTCACTATTTCCTAAGTCATATTCACATATAGGACATGTTCACTATTTCCTAAACCATATCCACATAAAGGACATGTTCACTATTTCCTAAACCATATCAACATAAAGGACATGTTCACTATTTCCTAAACCATATCCACATAAAGGACATGTTCACTATTTCCTAAACCATATCTACATAAAGGACATGTTCACTATTTCCTAAATCATATTCAAATAAAGGACATGTTCACTATTTCCTAAGTCATATTTACATAGAGCACATGTTCACTATTTCCTAAATCATTTTCACATAGAGCACATGTTCACTATTTTCTAAACCATATCCACATAAAGGACATGTTCACTATTTCCTAAACCATATCCACATAAAGGACATGTTCATTATTTCCTAAACCATATCTGCATAAATGACATGTTCACTATTTCCTAAGCCATATCCACATAAAGGACATGTTCACTATTTCCTGAACCATATCCACATAAAGGACATGTTCACTATTTCCTAAACCATATCAACATAAAGGACATGTTCACTATTTCCTAAGCCATATCCACATAAATGACATGTTCACTATTTCCTAAACCATATCCACATAAAGGACATGTTCACTATTTCCTAAACCATATCCACATAAAGGACATGTTCACTATTTCCTAAATCATATTCACATAAAGGACATGTTCACTATTTCCTAAACCATATCCACATAAAGGACATGTTCACTATTTCCTAAACCATATCCACATAAAGGACATGTTCACTATTTCCTAAACCATATCCACATAAAGGACATGTTCACTATTTCCTAAATCATATTCACATAAAGGACATGTTCACTATTTCCTAAACCATATCAACATAAAGGACATGTTCACTATTTCCTAAATCATATTCACATAGAGCACATGTTCACTATTTCCTAAATCATATTCACATAAAGGACATGTTCACTATTTCCTAAACCGTATCCACATAAAGGACATGTTCACTATTTCCTAAACCATATCCACATAAAGGCCATGTTCACTATTTTATAAGCCATATCCACATAAAGGACATGTTCACTATTTCCTAAACCATATGCAGATAAAGGACATATTCACTATTTCCTAAACAATTTCTGCATAAAGGACATGTTCACTATTTCCTAAACCTTATCCACATAAAGGACATGTTCACTATTTCCTAAGTCATATTCACATAGAGCACATGTTCACTATTTCCTAAACCATATCCACATAAAGGACATGTTCACTATTTCCTAAACCATATCCACATAACGGACATGTTCACTATTTCCTAAACCATATCCACATAAAGGACATGTTCACTATTTCCTAAATCATATCCACATAAAGGACATGTTCACTATTACCTAAACCATATTCACATAAAGGACATGTTCACTATTTCTTAAACCATATCTGCATAAAGGACATGTTCACTATTTCCTAAATCATATTCACATAAAGGACATGTTCACTATTTCCTAAACCGTATCCAAATAAAGGACATTTTCACTATTTCCTAAACCATATCCACATAAAGGACATGATCACTATTTCCTAAATCATATTCACATAAAAGACATGTTCACTATTTCCTAAATCGTATCCACATAAAGGACATGTTCATTATTTCCTAAACCATATCCACATAAAGGACATGTTCACTATTTCCTAAACCATATTCACATAAAGGACATGTTCACTATTTCCTAAATCATATTCACATAAAGGACATGTTCACTATTTCCTAAACCATATCACATAAAGGACATGTTCACTATTTCCCTAAATCCTATCCAGATAAAGGACATGTTCACTATTTCCTAAATCATATTCACATAAAGGACATTTTCACTATTTCCTAAACCGTATCCACATAAAGGACATGTTCACTATTTCCTAAGCCATATCAACATAAAGGACATGTTCACTATTTCCTAAACCATATCCACATAAAGGACATGTACCCGGGGCTTGAAAATCATACATGTAGATCCTAGAAAAGAATTATTTATAAAGGAACTATTCACTATTTCTTAAACCATATCAACATAGAGGACATGTTCACTATTTCCTAAATCATATTCACATAAAGGACATGTTCACTATTTCTTAAACCATATCTGCATAAAGGACATGTTCTCTATTTCCTAAGTCATATTCATATAGAGCACATGTTCACTATTTCCTAAACCATATCCACATAAAGGACATGTTCACTATTTCCTAAACCATATCCACATAACGGACATGTTCACTATTTCGTAAAGCATATCCACATAAAGGACATGTTCACTATTTCATAAGCTATATCCACATAAAGGACATGTTCACTATTTCCTAAATCATATTCACATAAAGGACATGTTGACTATTTCCTAAACCATATTCACATAAAGGACATGTTCACTATTTCCTAAATCCTATCCACATAAAGGACATGTTCACTATTTCCTAAATCATATTCACATAAAGGACATGTTCACTATTTCCTAAACCGTATCCAAATAAAGGACATGTTCACTATTTCCTAAACCTTATCCACATAAAGGACATGTTCACTATTTCCTAAATCATATTCATATAAAAGACATGTTCACTATTTCCTAAATCGTATCCACATAAAGGACATGTTCATTATTTCCTAAACCATATCCACATAAAGGACATGTTCACTATTTCCTAAACGATATCAACATTAAGGACATGTTCACTATTTCCTAAGTCATATCCACATAAAGGACATGTTCACTAATTCCTAAATCATATTCACATAAAGGACATGTTCACTACTTCCTAAACCATATCCACTTAAAGGACATGTTCACTATTTCCTAAATCTTATTCACATAAAGGTCATGTTCACTATTTCCTAAACCGTATCCGCATAAAGGACATGTTCACTATTTCCTAAACCATATCCACATAAAGGACATGTTCTCTATTTACTAAACCATATCCACATAAAGGACATGTTCACTATTTCCTAAGCCATATCAACATAAAGGACATGTTCACTATTTCCTAAATCTTATTTACATAAAGGACATGTTCACTATTTCCTAAACCGTATCCGCATAAAGGACATGTTCACTATTTCCTAAACCATATCCACATAAAGGACATGTACCCGGTGCTTGAAAATCATACATGTAGATCCTAGAAAATAATTATTTATAAAGGGACTATTCACTCTTTCTTAAACCATATCCACATAGAGGACATGATCACTATTTCCTAAATCATATTCACATAAAGGACATGTTCACTATTTCTTAAACCATATCTGCATAAAGGACATGTTCTCTATTTCCTAAGTCATATTCACATATAGGACATGTTCACTATTTCCTAAACCATATCCACATAAAGGACATGGTCACTATTTCCTAAACCATATTCACATAAAGGACATGTACCCGGGGCTTGAAAATTATACATGTAGATCCTAGAAAAGAATTATTTATAAAGGGACGATTCACTATTTCTTAAACCATATCCACATAAAGGACATGTTCACTATTTCCTAAATCATATTCACATAAAGGACATGTTCACTATTTCCTAAACCATATCTGCATAATGGACATGTTCACTATTTCCTAAGTCATATTCACATATAGGACATTTTCACTATTTCCTAAACTATATCCACATAAGGGACATGTTCACTATTTCCTAAACCATATCAACATAAAGGACATGTTCTCTATTTCCTAATCCATATTCGCATAAAGGACATGTTCACTATTTCCTAAACCTTATCTGCATAAAGGACATGTTCACTATTTCCTAAGTCACATTCAAATAAAGGACATGTTCACTATTTCCTAAGTCATATTTACATAGAGCACATGTTCACTATTTCCTAAATCATTTTCACATAGAGCACATGTTCACTATTTTCTAATCCATATCCACATAAATGACATGTTCTCTATTTCCTAAACCATATCCACATAAAGGACATGTTCATTATTTCCTAAACCATATCTGCATAAATGACATGTTCACTATTTCCTAAGCCATATCCACATAAAGGACATGTTCACTATTTCCTGAACCATATCCACATAACGGACATGTTCACTATTTCCTAAACCATATCAACATAAAGGACATGTTCACTATTTCCTAAATCATATTCACATAAAGGACATGTTCACTATTTCCTAAACCATATCAACATAAAGGACATGTTCACTATTTCCTAAACCATATCCACATAAAGGACATGTTCACTATTTCCTAAATCATATCAACATAAAGGACATGTTCACTATTTCCTAAATCATATTCACATAAAGGACATGTTCACTATTTCCTAAATCATATTCACATAGAGCACATGTTCACTATTTCCTAAATCATATTCACATAAAGGACATGTTCACTATTTCCTAAACCATATCCACATAAAGGACATGTTCACTATTTCCTAAATCATATTCACATAAAGGACATGTTCACTATTTCCTAAATCATATTCACATAGAGCACATGTTCACTATTTCCTAAATCATATTCACATAAAGGACATGTTCACTATTTCCTAAACCGTATCCACATAAAGGACATGTTCACTATTTCCTAAACCATATCTACATAAAGGACATGTTCACTATTTCCTAAGTCATATCCACATAAAGGACATGTTCACTATTTCCTAAATCATATTCACATAAAGGACATGTTCACTATTTCCTAAACCATATCCACATAAAGGACATGTTCACTATTTCCTAAATCCAATCCACTTAAAGGACATGTTCACTATTTCCTAAATCTTATTCACATAAAGGTCATGTTCACTATTTCCTAAACCGTATCCGCATAAAGGACATGTTCACTATTTCCTAAACCATATCCACATAAAGGACATGTTCACTATTTCCTAAACCATATCCACATAAAGGACATGTTCACTATTTCCTAAGCCATATCAACATAAAGGACATGTTCACTATTTCCTAAATCTTATTACATAAAGGACATGTTCACTATTTCCTAAACCGTATCCGCATAAAGGACATGTTCACTATTTCCTAAACCATATCCACATAAAGGACATGTACCCGTGCTTGAAAATATACATGTAGATCCTAGAAAATAATTATTTATAAAGGGACTATTCACTCTTTCTTAAACCATATCCACATAGAGGACATGATCACTATTTCCTAAATCATATTCACATAAAGGACATGTTCACTATTTCTTAAACCATATCTGCATAAAGGACATGTTCTCTATTTCCTAAGTCATATTCACATAAAGGACATGTTCACTATTTCCTAAACCGTATCCAAATAAAGGACATGTTCACTATTTCCTAAACCATATCCACATAAAGGACATGTTCACTATTTCCTAAATCATATTCACATAAAAGACATGTTCACTATTTCCTAAATCGTATCCACATAAAGGACATGTTCATTATTTCCTAAACCATATCCACATAAAGGACATGTTCACTATTTCCTAAACGATATCAACATAAAGGACATGTTCTCTATTTCCTAAACCATATCCTCATAAAGGACATGTACCCGGGGCTTGAAAATCATACATGTAGATCCTATTAAAGAATTATTTATAAAGGGACTATTCACTATTTCTTAAACCATATCAACATAGAGGACATGTTCACTATTTCCTAAATCATATTCACATAAAGGACATGTTCATTATTTCTTAAACCATATCTGCATAAAGGACATGTTCACTATTTCCTAAATCATATTCACATAAAGGACATGTTCACTATTTCCTAAATCATATTCACATAGAACACATGTTCACTATTTCCTAAACCATATCCACATAAAGGACATGTTCACTATTTCCTAAAGCATATTCACATAAAGGACATGTTCACTATTTCCTAAATCATATTCACATAAAGGACATGTTCACTATTTCCTAAATCATATTCACATAGAACACATGTTCACTATTTCCTAAGCCATATCCACATAAAGGACATGTTCACTATTTCCTAAGCCATATCCACATAAAGGACATGTTCACTATTTCCTAAGTCATATTCACATAGAGCACATGTTCACTATTTCCTAAACCATATCCACATTGCGACATGTTCACTATTTCCTAAACCATATCCACATAACGGACATGTTCACTATTTCCTAAACCATATCCACATAAAGGACATGTTCACTATTTCCTAAGTCATATCCACATAAAGGACATGTTCACTAATTCCTAAATCATATTCACATAAAGGACATGTTCACTACTTCCTAAACCATATCCACATAAAGGACATGTTCACTATTTCCTAAATCCAATCCACTTAAAGGACATGTTCACTATTTCCTAAATCTTATTCACATAAAGGTCATGTTCACTATTTCCTAAACCGTATCCGCATAAAGGACATGTTCACTATTTCCTAAACCATATCCACATAAAGGACATGTTCACTATTTACTAAACCATATCCACATAAAGGACATGTTCACTATTTCCTAAGCCATATCAACATAAAGGACATGTTCACTATTTCCTAAATCTTATTTACATAAAGGACATGTTCACTATTTCCTAAACCGTATCCGCATAAAGGACATGTTCACTATTTCCTAAACCATATCCACATAAAGGACATGTACCCGGTGCTTGAAAATCATACATGTAGATCCTAGAAAATAATTATTTATAAAGGGACTATTCACTCTTTCTTAAACCATATCCACATAGAGGACATGATCACTATTTCCTAAATCATATTCACATAAAGGACATGTTCACTATTTCTTAAACCATATCTGCATAAAGGACATGTTCTCTATTTCCTAAGTCATATTCACATATAGGACATGTTCACTATTTCCTAAACCATATCCACATAAAGGACATGGTCACTATTTCCTAAACCATATTCACATAAAGGACATGTACCCGGGGCTTGAAAATTATACATGTAGATCCTAGAAAAGAATTATTTATAAAGGGACTATTCACTATTTCTTAAACCATATCCACATAAAGGACATGTTCACTATTTCCTAAATCATATTCACATAAAGGACATGTTCACTATTTCCTAAACCATATCTGCATAAAGGACATGTTCACTATTTCCTAAGTCATATTCACATATAGGACATTTTCACTATTTCCTAAACTATATCCACATAAGGGACATGTTCACTATTTCCTAAACCATATCAACATAAAGGACATGTTCTCTATTTCCTAATCCATATTCGCATAAAGGACATGTTCACTATTTCCTAAACCTTATCTGCATAAAGGACATGTTCACTATTTCCTAAGTCACATTCAAATAAAGGACATGTTCACTATTTCCTAAGTCATATTTACATAGAGCACATGTTCACTATTTCCTAAATCATTTTCACATAGAGCACATGTTCACTATTTTCTAATCCATATCCACATAAATGACATGTTCTCTATTTCCTAAACCATATCCACATAAAGGACATGTTCATTATTTCCTAAACCATATCTGCATAAATGACATGTTCACTATTTCCTAAGCCATATCCACATAAAGGACATGTTCACTATTTCCTGAACCATATCCACATAACGGACATGTTCACTATTTCCTAAACCATATCAACATAAAGGACATGTTCACTATTTCCTAAGCCATATCCACATAAAGGACATGTTCACTATTTCCTAAACCATATCCACATAACGGACATGTTCACTATTTCCTAAACCATATCAACATAAAGGACATGGTCACTATTTCCTAAATCATATTCACATAAAGGACATGTTCACTATTTCCTAAACCATATCAACATAAAGGAAATGTTCACTATTTCCTAAACCATATCAACATAAAGGACATGTTCACTATTTCCTAAACCATATGAACATAAAGGACATGTTTACTATTTCCTAAATCATATTCACATAAAGGACATGTTCACTATTTCCTAAACCATATCAACATAAAGGACATGTTCACTATTTCCTAAATCATATTCACATAGAGCACATGTTCACTATTTCCTAAATCATATTCACATAAAGGACATGTTCACTATTTCCTAAACCGTATCCACATAAAGGACATGTTCACTATTTCCTAAACAATATCTGCATAAAGGCCATGTTCACTATTTTATAAGCCATATCCACATAAAGGACGTGTTCACTATTTCCTAAACCATATGCAGATAAAGGACATATTCACTATTTCCTAAACAATTTCTGCATAAAGGACATGTTCACTATGTCCTAAATTTTATCCACATAAAGGACATGTTCACTATTTCCTAAGTCATATTCACATAGAGCACATGTTCACTATTTCCTAAACCATATCCACATAAAGGACATGTTCACTATTTCCTAAACCATATCCACATAACGGACATGTTCACTATTTCCTAAACCATATCCACATAAAGGACATGTTCACTATTTCCTAAATCATATCCACGTAAAGGACATGTTCACTATTACCTAAACCATATTCACATAAAGGACATGTTCACTATTTCTTAAACCATATCTGCATAAAGGACATGTTCACTATTTCCTAAATCATATTCACATAAAGGACATGTTCACTATTTCCTAAACCGTATCCAAATAAAGGACATTTTCACTATTTCCTAAACCATATCCACATAAAGGACATGATCACTATTTCCTAAATCATATTCACATAAAAGACATGTTCACTATTTCCTAAATCGTATCCACATAAAGGACATGTTCATTATTTCCTAAACCATATCCACATAAAGGACATGTTCACTATTTCCTAAACCATATTCACATAAAGGACATGTTCACTATTTCCTAAATCATATTCACATAAAGGACATGTTCACTATTTCCTAAACCATATTCACATAAAGGACATGTTCACTATTTCCCTAAATCCTATCCAGATAAAGGACATGTTCACTATTTCCTAAATCATATTCACATAAAGGACATTTTCACTATTTCCTAAACCGTATCCACATAAAGGACATGTTCACTATTTCCTAAGCCATATCAACATAAAGGACATGTTCACTATTTCCTAAACCATATCCACATAAAGGACATGTACCCGGGGCTTGAAAATCATACATGTAGATCCTAGAAAAGAATTATTTATAAAGGAACTATTCACTATTTCTTAAACCATATCAACATAGAGGACATGTTCACTATTTCCTAAATCATATTCACATAGAGGACATGTTCACTATTTCTTAAACCATATCTGCATAAAGGACATGTTCTCTATTTCCTAAGTCATATTCATATAGAGCACATGTTCACTATTTCCTAAACCATATCCACATAAAGGACATGTTCACTATTTCCTAAACCATATCCACATAACGGACATGTTCACTATTTCCTAAAGCATATCCACATAAAGGACATGTTCACTATTTTATAAGCTATATCCACATAAAGGACATGTTCACTATTTCCTAAATCATATTCACATAAAGGACATGTTGACTATTTCCTAAACCATATTCACATAAAGGACATGTTCACTATTTCCTAAATCCTATCCACATAAAGGACATGTTCACTATTTCCTAAATCATATTCACATAAAGGACATGTTCACTATTTCCTAAACCGTATCCAAATAAAGGACATGTTCACTATTTCCTAAACCTTATCCACATAAAGGACATGTTCACTATTTCCTAAATCATATTCATATAAAAGACATGTTCACTATTTCCTAAATCGTATCCACATAAAGGACATGTTCATTATTTCCTAAACCATATCCACATAAAGGACATGTTCACTATTTCCTAAACGATATCAACATTAAGGACATGTTCACTATTTCCTAAGTCATATCCACATAAAGGACATGTTCACTAATTCCTAAATCATATTCACATAAAGGACATGTTCACTACTTCCTAAACCATATCCACTTAAAGGACATGTTCACTATTTCCTAAATCTTATTCACATAAAGGACATGTTCACTATTTCCTAAACCATATCCACATAAAGGACATGTTCACTATTTCCTAAATCATATTCACATAAAGGACATGTTCACTATTTCCTAAACCATATTCACATAAAGGACATGTTCACTATTTCCTAAACCATATCCACATAAAGGACATGTTCACTATTTCCTAAACCATATTCACATAAAGGACATGTTCACTATTTCCTAAACCATATCCACATAAAGGACATGTTCACTATTTCCTAAACCATATCCACATAAAGGACATGTTCACTATTTCCTAAACCATTTCCATAAAGGACATGTTCACTATTTCCTAAAATCCACATAAAGGACATGTTCACTATTTCCTAAATCATATTCACATAGAGGACATGTTCACTATTTCCTAAACCATATCCACATAAAGGACATGTTCACTATTTCCTAAACCATATTCACATAAAGGACATGTTCACTATTTCCTAAACCATATCCACATAAAGGACATGTTCACTATTTCCTAAATCATATCCACATAAAGGACATGTTCACTATTTCCTAAACCATATTCACATAAAGGACATGTTCACTATTTCCTAAACCATATCCACATAAAGGACATGTTCACTATTTCCTAAATCATATTCACATAAAGGACATGTTCACTATTTCCTAAACCGTATCCACATAAAGGACATTTTCACTATTTCCTAAACCATATCCACATAAAGGACATGTTCACTATTTCCTAAATCATATTCACATAAAGGACATGTTCACTATTTCCTAAACCATATCTGCATAAAGGACATGTTCACTATTTCCTAAGCCATATCCACATAAAGGACATTTTCACTATTTCCTAAACTATATCCACATAAGGGACATGTTCACTATTTCCTAAACCATATCAACATAAAGGACATGTTCACTATTTCCTAATCCATATTCGCATAAAGGACATGTTCACTATTTCCTAAACCTTATCTGCATAAAGGACATGTTCACTATTTCCTAAGTCACATTCAAATAAAGGACATGTTCACTATTTCCTAAGTCATATTTACATAGAGCACATGTTCACTATTTCCTAAATCATATTCACATAGAGCACATGTTCACTATTTTCTAATCCATATCCACATAAATGACATGTTCTCTATTTCCTAAACCATATCCACATAAAGGACATGTTCATTATTTCCTAAACCATATCTGCATAAAGGACATGTTCACTATTTCCTAAACCATATCCACATAAAGGACATGTTCACTATTTCCTAAACCATATCCACATAAAGGACATGTTCACTATTTCCTAAACCATATCAACATAAAGGACATGTTCACTATTTCCTAAATCATATTCACATAAAGGACATGTTCACTATTTCCTAAACCATATCAACATAAAGGACATGTTCACTATTTCCTAAACCATATCCACATAAAGGACATGTTCACTATTTCCTAAACCATATCAACATAAAGGACATGTTTACTATTTCCTAAATCATATTCACATAAAGGACATGTTCACTATTTCCTGAATCATATTCACATAGAGCACATGTTCACTATTTCCTAAATCATATTCACATAAAGGACATGTTCACTATTTCCTAAACCGTATCCACATAAAGGACATGTTTACTATTTCCTAAATCATATTCACATAAAGGACATGTTCACTATTTCCTGAATCATATTCACATAGAGCACATGTTCACTATTTCCTAAATCATATTCACATAAAGGACATGTTCACTATTTCCTAAACCGTATCCACATAAAGGACATGTTCACTATTTCCTAAACAATATCTGCATAAAGGCCATGTTCACTATTTTATAAGCCATATCCACATAAAGGACATGTTCACTATTTCCTAAATCATATTCACATAAAGGACATGTTCACTATTTCCTAAGCCATATCCACATAAAGGACGTGTTCACTATTTCCTAAACCATATCCAGATAAAGGACATATTCACTATTTCCTAAACATTTTCTGCATAAAGGACATGTTCACTATTTCCTAAGCCATATCCACATAAAGGACATGTTCACTATTTCCTAAGCTATATCCACATAAAGGACATGTTCACTATTTCCTAATCCATATCCGCATAAAGGACATGTTCACTATTTCCTAAACCTTATCTGCATAAAGGACATGTTCACTATTTCCTAAGTCACATTCACATAAAGGACATGTTCACTATTTCCTAAGTCATATTTACATAGAGCACATGTTCACTATTTCCTAAATCATTTTCACATAGAGCACATGTTCACTATTTTCTAATCCATATCCACATAAAGGACATGTTCACTATTTCCTAAACCATATCCACATAAAGGACATGTTCATTATTTCCTAAACCATATCTGCATAAAGGACATGTTCACTATTTCCTAAGCCATATCCACATAAATGACATGTTCACTATTTCCTGAACCATATCCACATAACGGACATGTTCACTATTTCCTAAACCATATCAACATAAAGGACATGTTCACTATTTCCTAAATCATATTCACATAAAGGACATGTTCACTATTTCCTAAACCATATCCACATAAAGGACATGTTCACTATTTCCTAAACCATATCAACATAAAGGACATGTTCACTATTTCCTAAACCATATGAACATAAAGGACATGTTCACTATTTCCTAAATCATATTCACATAAAGGACATGTTCACTATTTCCTAAACCATATCAACATAAAGGACATGTTCACTATTTCCTAAATCATATTCACATAGAGCACATGTTCACTATTTCCTAAATCATATTCACATAAAGGACATGTTCACTATTTCCTAAACCGTATCCACATAAAGGACATGTTCACTATTTCCTAAACAATATCTGCATAAAGGCCATGTTCACTATTTTATAAGCCATATCCACATAAAGGACGTGTTCACTATTTCCTAAACCATATCCAGATAAAGGACATATTCACTATTTCCTAAACAATTTCTGCATAAAGGACATGTTCACTATGTCCTAAATTTTATCCAAATAAAGGACATGTTCACTATTTCCTAAGTCATATTCACATAGAGCACATGTTCACTATTTCCTAAACCATATCCACATAAAGGACATGTTCACTATTTCCTAAACCATATCCACATAACGGACATGTTCACTATTTCCTAAACCATATCCACATAAAGGACATGTTCACTATTTCCTAAATCATATCCACGTAAAGGACATGTTCACTATTTCCTAAACATATTCACATAAAGGACATGTTCACTATTACCTAAACCATATTCACATAAAGGACATGTTCACTATTTCTTAAACCATATCTGCATAAAGGACATGTTCACTATTTCCTAAATCATATTCACATAAAGGACATGTTCACTATTTCCTAAACCGTATCCAAATAAAGGACATTTTCACTATTTCCTAAACCATATCCACATAAAGGACATGTTCACTATTTCCTAAATCATATTCACATAAAAGACATGTTCACTATTTCCTAAATCGTATCCACATAAAGGACATGTTCATTATTTCCTAAACCATATCCACATAAAGGACATGTTCACTATTTCCTAAACCATATTCACATAAAGGACATGTTCACTATTTCCTAAATCATATTCACATAAAGGACATGTTCACTATTTCCTAAACCATATCCACATAAAGGACATGTTCACTATTTCCTAAATCATATCCACATAAAGGACATGTTCACTATTTCCTAAACCATATCCACATAAAGGACATGTTCACTATTTCCTAAACCATATCCACATAAAGGACATGTTCACTATTTCCTAAACCATATCCACATAAAGGACATGTTCACTATTTCCTAAACCATATCCACATAAAGGACATGACCCGGGGCTTGAAAATCATACATGTAGATCCTAGAAAAGAATTATTTATAAAGGAACTATTCACTATTTCTTAAACCATATCAACATAGAGGACATGTTCACTATTTCCTAAATCATATTCACATAAAGGACATGTTCACTATTTCTTAAACCATATCTGCATAAAGGACATGTTCTCTATTTCCTAAGTCATATTCATATAGAGCACATGTTCACTATTTCCTAAACCATATCCACATAAAGGACATGTTCACTATTTCCTAAACCATATCCACATAACGGACATGTTCACTATTTCGTAAAGCATATCCACATAAAGGACATGTTCACTATTTTATAAGCTATATCCACATAAAGGACATGTTCACTATTTCCTAAATCATATTCACATAAAGGACATGTTGACTATTTCCTAAACCATATTCACATAAAGGACATGTTCACTATTTCCTAAATCCTATCCACATAAAGGACATGTTCACTATTTCCTAAATCATATTCACATAAAGGACATGTTCACTATTTCCTAAACCGTATCCAAATAAAGGACATGTTCACTATTTCCTAAACCTTATCCACATAAAGGACATGTTCACTATTTCCTAAATCATATTCATATAAAAGACATGTTCACTATTTCCTAAATCGTATCCACATAAAGGACATGTTCATTATTTCCTAAACCATATCCACATAAAGGACATGTTCACTATTTCCTAAACGATATCAACATAAAGGACATGTTCACTATTTCCTAAACCATATCCTCATAAAGGACATGTTCACTATTTCCTAAACCATATCAACATAAAGGACATGTTCACTATTTCCTAAATCATATTCACATAGAGCACATGTTCACTATTTCCTAAACCATATCAACATAAAGGAAATATTCACTATTTCCTAAACCATATCCACATAAAGGACATGTTCATTATTTCCTAAACCATATCCACAAAACGGACATGTTCACTATTTCCTAAACCATATCCAAATAAAGGACATGGTCACTGTTTCCTAAACCATATTCACATAAAGGACATGTACCCGGGGCTTGAACATCATTCATGTAGATCCTAGAAAAGAATAATTTATAAAGGGAAGATTCACTATTTCTTAAACCATATCCACATAAAGGACATGTTCACTATTTCCTAAATCATATCCACATAAAGGACATGTTCACTATTTCCTAAATCATATTCACATAAAGGACATGTTCACTATTTCCTAAACCGTATCCACATAAAGTACATGTTCACTATTTCCTAAACCATATCCACATAAAAGACATGTTCACTATTTCCTAAACCATATCCACATAAAGGACATGTTCACTATTTCCTAAACCATATCAACATAAAGGACATGTTCACTATTTCCTAAACCATATCCACATAAAGGACATGTACCTGGTGCTTGAAAATCATACATGTAAATCCTAGAAAAGAATTATTTATAAAGGGACTATTCACTATTTCTTAAACCATATCCACATAGAGGACATGTTCACTATTTCCAAAATCATATTCACATAAAGGACATGTTCACTATTTCTTAAACCATATCTGCATAAAGGACATGTTCTCTATTTCCTAAGTCATATTCACATATAGGACATGTTCACTATTTCCTAATTCATATTCACATAGAGCACATGTTCACCATTTCCTAAACCATATCTGCATAAAGGACATGTTCACTATTTCCTAAGTCATATTCACATAAAGGACATGTTCACTATTTCCTAAACCATATTCACATAAAGGACATGTTCACTATTTCCTAAATCATATCCACATAAAGGACATGTTCACTATTTTCTAAATCATATTCACATAAAGGACATGTTCACTATTTCCTAAACCGTATCCACATAAAGGACATGTTCCTATTTCCTAAACCATATCAACATAAAGGACATGTTCACTATTTCCTAAACCATATCCACATAAAGGACATGTACCCGGGGCTTGAAAATCATAAATGTAGATCCTAGAAAAGAATTATTTATAAAGGGACTATTCACTATTTCTTAAACCATATCCACATAGAGGACATGTTCACTATTTCCTAAATCATATTCACATAAAGGACATGTTCACTATTTCCTAAACCATATCCACATAAAGGACATGTGGGGTTGTCATTATTGTGTCCTAGAAGAATTATTTATAAAGGGACTGTTCACTATTTCTTAAACCATATCCACATAGAGGACATGTTCACTATTTCCTAAATCATATTCACATATAGGACATGTTCACTATTTCCTAAACCATATCTGCATAAAGGACATGTTCACTATTTCCTAAACCATATCTGCATAAAGGACATGTTCACTATTTCCTAAGTCATATTCACATAAAGGACATGTTCACTATTTCCTAAATCATATTCACATAAAGGACATGTTCACTATTTCCTAAACCGTATCCACATAAAGGACATGTTCACTATTTCCTAAACCATATCAACATAAAGGACATGTTCACTATTTCCTAAACCATATCCACATAAAGGACATGTACCCGGGGCTTGAAAATCATACATGTAGATCCTAGAAAAGAATTATTTATAAAGGGACTATTCACTATTTCTTAAACCATATCCACATAGAGGACATGTTCACTATTTCCTAAATCATATTCACATAAAGGACATGTTCACTATTTCCTAAACCATATCCACATAAAGGACATGTACCCGGGGCTTGAAAATCATAAATGTAGATCCTAGAAAAGAATTATTTATAAAGGGACTATTCACTATTTCTTAAACCATATCAACATAGAGGACATGTTCACTATTTCTTAAATCATATTTGCATAAAGGACATGTTCTCTATTTCCTAAGTCATATTCATATAGAGCACATGTTCACTATTTCCTAAACCATATCCACATAAAGGACATGTTCACTGTTTCCTAAACAATATCAACATAAAGGACATGTTCACTATTTCCTAAATCATATCCACATAAAGGACATGTTCACTATTTACTAAATCATATCCACATAAAGGACATGTTCACTATTTCCTAAATCATATTCACATAAAGGACATGTTCACTATTTCCTAAACCGTATCCAAATAAAGGACATGTTCACTATTTCCTAAACCATATAAACATAAAGGATATGTTCACTATTTCCTAAATCATATTC
>CM026395.1:44839215-44920406 GCA_014843695.1 Archivesica marissinica | reverse complement strand
AACCACCTAAGACCAATGATCTGTCAGAGGTTACAATGAATATGAAAGGTAACGAAGTATTTAAGGTTGCGGTAAATACTCTTAGTAAAATTGCCAAAGAAACTCTTGAATATAACAATATAACTAAAGAAGATTTAGATTGGTTAGTTCCGCACCAAGCCAACTTGAGAATTATAAAAGCAACAGCTAAAAAATTAAATTTAGATGAAGGGCAAACTGTAATTACTATTAATAAACATGCTAATACTTCTAGTGCGTCGGTACCCTTAGCTTTAGATGAAGCAGTAAGGGACGGAAGAATTAAACGCGGGCAAATGTTGTTGCTTGAAGCCTTTGGTGGAGGCTTTACTTGGGGCTCTGCTCTAGTAAGATTTTAAGATAAGGAATATAAATATGTCATATGCCTTCGTATTTCCAGGTCAAGGTTCACAGTCAGTTGGCATGTTAAATGAACTTGCAGAAAATAACCCTATTGTTAAAAAAACTTTTAAAGAAGCTTCAAATTCTTTAGGTTATGACCTATGGGATATCGTAAGTAATGGTCCAGAAGAAAAACTGAACGAAACTAATATTACTAAGTCATATTCACATATAGGACATGTTCACTATTTCCTAATTCATATTCACATAGAGCACATGTTCACCATTTCCTAAACCATATCTGCATAAAGGACATGTTCACTATTTCCTAAGTCATATTCACATAAAGGACATGTTCACTATTTCCTAAACCATATTCACATAATGGACATGTTCACTATTTCCTAAATCATATCCACATAAAGGACATGTTCACTATTTTCTAAATCATATTCACATAAAGGACATGTTCACTATTTCCTAAACCGTATCCACATAAAGGACATGTTCCTATTTCCTAAACCATATCAACATAAAGGACATGTTCACTATTTCCTAAACCATATCCACATAAAGGACATGTACCCGGGGCTTGAAAATCATAAATGTAGATCCTAGAAAAGAATTATTTATAAAGGGACTATTCACTATTTCTTAAACCATATCCACATAGAGGACATGTTCACTATTTCCTAAATCATATTCACATAAAGGACATGTTCACTATTTCTTAAACCATATCCACATAAAGGACATGTACCCGGGGCTTGAAAATCATAAATGTAGATCCTAGAAAAGAATTATTTATAAAGGGACTATTCACTATTTCTTAAACCATATCCACATAGAGGACATGTTCACTATTTCCTAAATCATCTTCACATATAGGACATGTTCACTATGTCCTAAACCATATCTGCATAAAGGACATGTTCACTATTTCCTAAACCATATCTGCATAAAGGACATGTTCACTATTTCCTAAGTCATATTCACATAAAGGACATGTTCACTATTTCCTAAATCATATTCACATAAAGGACATGTTCACTATTTTCTAAATCATATTCACATAAAGGCATGTTCACTATTTCCTAAACCGTATCCACATAAAGGACATGTTCACTATTTCCTAAACCATATCAACATAAAGGACATGTTCACTATTTCCTAAACCATATCCACATAAAGGACATGTACCCGGGGCTTGAAAATCATACATGTAGATCCTAGAAAAGAATTATTTATAAAGGGACTATTCATTATTTCTTAAACCATATCCACATAGAGGACATGTTCACTATTTCCTAAATCATATTCACATAAAGGACATGTTCACTATTTCTTAAACCATATCCACGTAAAGGACATGTACCCGGGGCTTGAAAATCATAAATGTAGATCCTAGAAAAGAATTATTTATAAAGGCACTATTCACTATTTCTTAAACCATATCAACATAGAGGACATGTTCACTATTTCTTAAACCATATCTGCATAAAGGACATGTTCTCTATTTCCTAAGTCATATTCATATAGAGCACATGTTCACTATTTCCTAAACCATATCCACATAAAGGACATGTTCACTATTTCCTAAACCATATCCACATAACGGACATGTTCACTATTTCCTAAAGCATATCCACATAAAGGACATGTTCACTATTTACTAAATCATATCCACATAAAGGACATGTTCACTATTTCCTAAATCATATTCACATAAAGGACATGTTCACTATTTCCTAAACCGTATCCAAATAAAGGACATGTTCACTATTTCCTAAACCATATACACATAAAGGATATGTTCACTATTTCCTAAATCATATTCACATAAAAAAGATATGTTCACTATTTCCTAAATCGTATCCACATAAGGTCATGTTCATTATTTCCTAAATCCTATCCACATAAAGACATGTTCATTATTTCCTAAACCATATCCACATAAAGGACATGTTTACTATTTCCTAAACCATATTCACATAAAGGACATGTTCACTATTTCCTAAATCATATTCACTTAAAGGACATGCTCACTATTTCCTAAACCATATCAACATAAAGGACATGTTCACTATTTCCTAAATCATATTCACATAGAGCACATGTTCACTATTTCCTAAATCATATTCACATAAAGGACATGTTCACTATTTCCTAAATCCTATCCACATGAAGGACATGTTCACTATTTCCTAAATCATATTCACATAAAGGACATGTTCACTATTTCCTAAACCGTATCCACATAAAGGACATGTTCACTATTTCCTAAACCATATCAACATAAAGGACATGTTCACTATTTCCTAAACCATATCCACATAAAGGACATGTACCCGTGGCTTGAAAATCATACATTTAAATCCTAGAAAAGAATTATTTATAAAGGGACTATTCACTATTTCTTAAACCATATCCATATAGAGGACATGTTCACTATTTCCTAAATCATATTCACATAAAGGACTTGTTCACTATTTTTTAAACCATATCTGCATAAAGGACATGTTCTCTATTTCCTAAGTCATATTCACATATAGGACATGTTCACTATTTCCTAATTCATATTCACATAGAGCACATGTTCACTATTTCCTATACCATATCTGCATAAAGGACATGTTCACTATTTCCTAATTCATATTCACATAAAGGACATGTTCACTATTTCCTAAAACATATTCACATATAGCACATGTTCACTATTTCCTAAACCATATCCACATAAAAGACATGTTCACTATTTCCTAAACCATATCCACATAACGGACATGGTCACTATTTCCTAAACCATATCAACATAAAGGAAATGTTCACTATTTCCTAAATCATATTCACATAAAGGACATGTTCACTATTTCCTAAATCGTATCCACATAAAGGACATGTTCACTATTTCCTAAACAATATCTGCATAAAGGACATGTTCACTATTTTATAAGCCATATCCACCTAATGCACATGTTCATTATTTCCTAAGCCATATTCACATAAAGGACATGTTCACTATGTCCTAAGCCATATTCACATAAAGGACATGTACACTAGTTCCAAAACCATATCCACATAAAGGACATGTTCACTATTTCCTAAATCATATTCACATAAAAGATATGTTCACTATTTCCTAAATCGTATCCACATAAGGTCATGTTCATTATTTCCTAAACCATATCCACATAAAGGACATGTTCACTATTTCCTAAACCATATCAACATAAAGGACATGTTCACTATTTCCTAAATCATATTCACATAGAGCACATGTTCACTATTTCCTAAATCATATTCACATAAAGGACATGTTCACTATTTCCTAAACCGTATCCAAATAAAGGACATGTTCACTATTTCCTAAACCATATACACATAAAGGATATGTTCACTATTTCCTAAATCATATTCACATAAAAGATATGGTCACTATTTCCTAAATCGTATCCACATAAGGTCATGTTCATTATTTCCTAAACCATATCCACATAAAGGACATGTTCACTATTTCCTAAACAATATTCACATAAAGGACATGTTCACTATTTCCTAAATCATATTCACTTAAAGGACATGTTCACTATTTCCTAAACCATATCAACATAAAGGACATGTTCACTATTTCCTAAATCATATTCACATAGAGCACATGTTCACTATTTCCTAAATCATATTCACATAAAGGACATGTTCACTATTTCCTAAATCCTATCCACATGAAGGACATGTTCACTATTTCCTAAATCATATTCACATAAAGGACATTTTCACTATTTCCTAAACCGTATCCACATAAAGGACATGTTCACTATTTCCTAAACCATATCCACATAAAGGACATGTACCCGTGGCTTGAAAATCATACATTTAAATCCTAGAAAAGAATTATTTATAAAGGGACTATTCACTATTTCTTAAACCATATCCACATAGAGGACATGTTCACTATTTCCTAAATCATATTCAAATAGAGGACATGTTCACTGTTTCCTAAACCATATCTGCATAAAGGACATGTTCACTATTTCCTAAACCATATCTGCATAAAGGACATGTTCACTATTTCCTAAGTCATATTCACATAGAGCACATGTTCACTATTTCCTAAATCATTCTCACATAGAGCTCATGTTCACTATTTCCTAAACCATATCAACATAAAGGACATGTTCATTATTTCCTAAACCATATCTGCATATAGGACATGTTCACTATTTCCTAAACCATATCTGCATAAAGGACATGTTCACTATTTCCTAAGTCATATTCACATAAAGGACATGTTCACTATTTCCTAAGTCATATTCACATAGAGCACATGTTCACTATTTCCTAAACCATATCTGCATAAAGGACATGTTCACTATTTCCTAAGTCATATTCACATAAAGGACATGTTCACTATTTCCTAAATCATATTCACATAGAGCACATGTTCACTATTTCCTAAACCATATCCTCATAAAGGACATGTTCACTATTTCCTAAACCATATCCACATAACGAACATGTTCACTATTTCCTAAACCATATCAACATAAAGGACATGTTCACTATTTCCTAAATCATATTAACATAAAGGACATGTTCACTATTTCCTAAACCGTATCCACATAAAGGACATGTTCACTATTTCCTAAATCATATCCACAAAACGGACATGTTCACTATTTCCTAAACCATCTCCACATAAAGTACATGTTCACTATTTCCTTAATCATATCCACATAAAGGACATGTTCACTATTTCCTAAACCATATCCATATAAAGGACATGTACCCGGGGCTTGAAAATCATACATGTAGATCCTAGAAAAGAATTATTTATAAAGGGACTATTCACTACTTTTTTAAATCATATCCACATATAGGGCATGTTCACTATTTCTTAAACCATATCCACATAAAGGACATGTTCACTATTTCCTAAACCATATCTGCATTAAGGACATGTTCACTATTTCCTAAACCATATCTGCATAAAGGAAATGTTCACTATTTCCTAAGCCATATCAACATGAAGGAAATGTTCACTATTTCCTAAACCATATCAACATAAAGGACATGTTCACTATTTCCTAAGTCATATTCACATAGAGCACATGTTCACTATTTCCTAAACGATATCTGCATAAAGGACATGTTCACTATTTCCTAAATCATATTAACATAAAAGGACATGTTCACTATTTCTTAAACCATATCTGCATAAAGGACATGTTCTCTATTTCCTAAGTCATATTCACATATAGGACATGTTCACTTTTTCCTAAATCATATTCACATAGAGCACATGTTCACTATTTCCTAAACAATATCTGCATAAAGGACATGTTCACTATTTCCTAAGTCATATTCACATAAAGGACATGTTCACTATTTCCTAAATCATATTCACATAGAGCACATGTTCACTATTTCCTAAACCATATCCTCATAAAGGACATGTTCACTATTTCCTAAACCATATCCACATAACGGACATGTTCACTATTTCCTAAACCATATCAACATAAAGGACATGTTCACTATTTCCTAAATCATATTCACATTATGGACATGTTCACTATTTCCTAAACCGTATCCACAAAAAGGACATGTACACTATTTCCAAAACCATATCCACATAAATGACATGTGTCACTATTTCCTAAACCGTATCCACATAAAGGACATGTTCACTATTTCCTAAACAATATCTGCATATAGGACATGTTCACTATTTTATAAGCCATATCCACATAAAGGACAAGTTCACTATTTCCTAAGCCATATTCACATAAAGGACATGTTCACTATTTCCAAAACCATATCCACATAAAGGACATGTTCACTATTTCCTAAACCGTATCCACATAAAGGACATGTTCACTATTTCCTAAACAATATCTGCATTTAGGACATGATCACTATTTTATAAGCCAAATCCACATAAAGGACATGTTCACTATTTCCTAAGCCATATTCACATAAAGGACATGTTCACTATTTCCTAAGCCATATTCACATAAAGGACATGTTCACTATTTCCTAAACCATATCCACATAAAGGACATGTTCACTATTTCCTATACCATATCCACAAAACGGACATGTTCACTATTTCCTAAACCATATCCACATAAAGGACATGATCACTATTTCCTAAACCATATTCACATAAAGGACATGTACCCGGGGCTTAAAAATCATACATGTAGATCCTAGAAAAGAATTATTTATAAAGGGACTATTCACTATTTCTTAAACCATATCCACATAGAGGACATGTTCACTATTTCCTAAATCATATTCACATAAAGGACATGTTCACTATTTCCTAAACCATATCTGCATAAAGGACATGTGCACTATTTCCTAAGTCATATTCACATAGAGGACATGTTCACTATTTCCTAAACCATATTCACATAGAGCACATGTTCACTATTTCCTAAGCCATATCTGCATAAAGGACATGTTCACTATTTCCTAAGTCATATTCACATAAAGGACATGTTCACTATTTCCTAAATCATATTCACATAGAGCACATGTTCACTATTTCCTAAACCATATCCTCATAAAGGACATATTCACTATTTCCTAAACCATATCCACATAACGAACATGTTCACTATTTCCTAAACCATATCAACATAAAGACCATGGTCACTATTTCCTAAACCGTATCAACATAAAGGACATGTTCACTATTTCCTAAACAATATCTGCATATAGGACATGTTCACTATTTTATAAGCCATATCCACATAAAGGACATGTTCACTATTTCTTAAGCCATATTCACATAAAGGACATGTTAACTATTTCCTAAGCCATATTCACATAAAGGACATGTTCACTATTTCCTAAACCATATCCACATAAAGAACATGTACCCGGGGCTTAAAAATCATACATGTAGATCCTAGAAAAGAATTATTTATAAAGGGACTATTCACTATTTCTTAAACCATATCCACATAGAGGACATGTTCACTATTTCCTAAATCATATTCACATATAGGACATGTTCACTATTTCCTAAACCATATCTGCATAAAGGACATGTTCACTATTTCCTAAACCATATCTGCATAAAGGACATGTTCACTATTTCCTAAGTCATATTCACATAAATGACATGTTCACTATTTCCTAAATCATATTCACATAGAGCACATGTTCACTATTTCCTAAACCATATCCTCATAAAGGACATGTTCACTATTTCCTAAACCATATCCACATAACGGACATGTTCACTGTTTCCTAAACAATATCAACATAAAGGCCATGTTCACTATTTCCTAAATCATATCCACATAAAGGACATGTTCACTATTTCCTAAACCATATCCACATAAAGGACATGTTCACTATTTCCTAAATCCTATCCACATAAAGGACATGTTCACTATTTCCTAAACCATATCCACATAAAGGACATGTTCACTATTTCCTAAACCATATCAACATAAAGCACATGTTCACTATTTCCTAAACCATATCCACATAAAGGACATGTTCACTATTTCCTAAACCATATCTGCATAAAGGACATGTTCACTATTTCCTAAGTCATATTCACATATAGGACATGTTCGCTATTTCCTAAGTCATATTCACATTGAGCACATGTTCACTATTTCCTAAACCATATCTGCATAAAGGACATGTTCACTATGACCTAAGTCATATTCACATAAAGGACATGTTCACTATTTCCTAAACCATATTCACATAAAGGACATGTACCCGGGGCTTAAATACCATACATGTAGATCCTAGAAAAGAATGATTTATAATGGACTATTCACTATTTCTTAAACCATATGTCATATAGAGGACATGTTCACTATTTCCTAAATCATATTCACATAACGGATATGTTCACTATTTCCTAAACCATATCTGCATAAAGGACATGTTCACTATTTCCTAAACCATATCTGCATAAAGGAAATGTTCACTATTTCCTAAGTCATATTCACATAGAGGACATGTTCACTATTTCCTAAACCATATCTGCATAAAGGACATGTTCACTATTTCCTAAACCATATCCGCATAAAGGACATGTTCACTATTTCCTAAGCCATATCAACATAAAGGACATGTTCACTATTTCCTAAACCATATCCACATAAAGGACATGTTCACTATTTCCTAAATCATATTCACATAAAGGACATGTTCACTATTTCCTAAGTCATATTCACATAAAGGACATGTTCACTATTTCCTAAATCATATTCACATAAAGGACATGTTCACTATTTCCTAAACCTTATCAACATAAAGGACATGTTCACTATTTCCTAAACCATATCTACATAAGGACATGTTCACTATTTCCTAAACCATATCCACATAAAGGACATGTTCACTATTTCCTAAACCATATTCACATAAAGGACATGTTCACTATTTCCTAAACCATATCCACATAAAGGACATGTTCACTATTTCCTAAACCATATCCACATAAAGGACATGTTCACTATTTCCTAAACAATATCTGCATAAAGGACATGTTCACTATTTCCTAAGCCATATCCACATAAAGGACATGTTCACTATTTCCTAAGCCATATCACATAAAGGACATGTTCACTATTTCCTAAACCATACACCACTATTTCCTAAACCATATCCCATAAAGGACATGTTACTATTTCCTAAACCATTTTCACATAGAGCACATGTTCACTATTTCCTAAACAATATCCACATAAAGGACATGTTCACTATTTCCTAAATCATATTCACATAAAGGACATGTTCACTATTTCCTAAACCATATCCACATAAAGGACATGTTCATTATTTCCTAAACCATATCCACAAAACGGACATGTTCACTATTTCCTAAACCATATCCACATAAAGGACATGTTCACTATTTCCTAAACCATATTCACATAAAGGACATGTACCCGGGGCTTGAAAATCATACATGTAGATCCTAGAAAAGAATTATTTATAAAGGGACTATTCACTATTTCTTAAACCATATCCACATAAAGGACATGTTAACTATTTCCTAAATCATATTCACATAAAGGACTTGTTCACTATTTCCTAAACCATATCTGCATAAAGGACATGTTCACTATTTCCTAAGTTATATTCACATAGGGCACATGTTCACTATTTCCTAAGTCATATTCACATAAAGGACATGTTCACTATTTCCTAAACCATATCATCATAAAGGACATGTTCACTATTTCCTAAATCATATTCACATAGAGCACATGTTCACTATTTCCTAACCCATATCCTCGTAAAGGACATGTTCACTATTTGCTAAACCATATCAACCTAAAGGACATGTTCACTATTTCCTAAACCATACCTCATAAAGGACATGTTCACTATTTCCTAAGTCATATTCACATAAAGGACATGTTCACTATTTCCTAAACCATATCATCATAAAGGACATGTTCACTATTTCCTAAATCATATTCACATAGAGCACATGTTCACTATTTCCTAAACCATATCTGCATAAAGGACATGTTCACTATTTCCTAAATCATATTCACATAGAGCACATGTTCATTATTTCCTAAACCATATCCACATAAAGGACATGTTCACTATTTCCTAAACCATATCCACATATCGGACATGTTCACTATTTCCTAAACCATATCATATAAAGGACATGTTCACTATTTCCTAACATATTCACATAAAGTACATGTTCACTATTTCCTAAACCGTATCCACATAAAGGACATGTTCACTATTTCCTAAACCATAACCACATAAAGGACATGTTCACTATTTCCTAATCCATATCCACATAAAGGACATGTTCACTATTTCCTCAACCATATCTACATAAAGGACATGTTCACTATTTCCTAAGTCATATTCACATAAAGGACATGATCACTATTTCCTAAACCATATCATCATAAAGGACATGTTCACTATTTCCTAAATCATATTCACATAGAGCACATGTTCACTATTTCCTAAACCATATCCTCATAAAGGAAATGTTCACTATTTCCTAAACCATATCAACATAAAGGACATGTTCACTATTTCCTAAACCATATCCGCATAAAGGTCATGTTCACTATTTCCTATACCATATTCACATAGAGCTCATGTTCGCTATTTCCTAAACCATATTCACATAGAGCACATGTTCACTATTTCCTAAATCATATATGCATAAAGGACATGTTCACTATTTTCTAAGTCATATTCACATATAGCACATGTTCACTATTTCCTAAACCATATTTGCATAAAGGACTTGTTCACTATTTCCTAAACCATATCATCATAAAGGACATGTTCACTGTTTCCTAAATCTTATTCACATATAGCACATGTTCACTATTTCCTAAACCATATCTGAATAATGGACATGTTCACTATTTACTAAGTCATATTCACATAAAGGACATGTTCACTATTTCCTAAGCCATATTCACATAAAGGACATGTTCACTATTTCCTAAGTCATATTCACATAGAGCACATGTTCACTATGTCCTAAATCATTTTCACATAAAGGACATGTTCACTATTTCCTAAACCATATCCACATAAAGGACATATTCACTCTTTCCTAAACAATATCTGCATAAAGGACATGTTCACTATTTCCTAAGCCATATCCACATAAAGGACATGTTCACTATTTCCTAAACCATATCAACATAAAGGACATGTTCACTATTTCCTAAACCATATCCACATAAAGGACATGTTCACTATTTCCTAAACCATATCCGCATAAAGGACATGTTCACTATTTCCTAAACCATATTCACATAGAGCACATGTTCACTATTTCCTAAACCATATCCACATAAAGGACATGTTCACTATATCCTAAATCATATTCACATAAAGGACATGATCACATATTTCCTAAACCATTTCCACATAAAGGACATGTTCATTATTTCCTAAACCATATCCACAAAACGGACATGTTCACTATTTCCTAAGCCATATCAATATAAAGGACATGTTCACTATTTCCTAAATCATATTCACATAAAGTACATGTTCACTATTTCCTAAACCATATCTGCATAAAGGACATGTTCACTATTTCCTAAATCATATTCACATAG
Organism: Archivesica marissinica; assembly: GCA_014843695.1. Lineage (NCBI taxonomy): Eukaryota > Metazoa > Mollusca > Bivalvia > Venerida > Vesicomyidae > Archivesica > Archivesica marissinica. The sequence goes on along the minus strand of CM026395.1, from coordinate 44,908,944 downwards.
AGCACATGTTCATTATTTCCTAAACCATATCCACATAAAGGACATGTTCACTATTTCCTAAACCATATCCACATAACGGACATGTTCACTATTTCCTAAACCATATCAATATAAAGGACATGTTCACTATTTCCTAAATCATATTCACATAAAGTACATGTTCACTATTTCCTAAACCGTATCCACATAAAGGACATGTTCACTATTTCCTAAACCATAACCACATAAAGGACATGTTCACTATTTCCTAATCCATATCCACATAAAGGACATGTTCACTATTTCCTCAACCATATCTACATAAAGGACATGTACCCGGGGCTTGAAAATCATACATGTAGATGCTAGAAAAGAATTATTTATAAAGGGACTATTCATTTTTTCTTAAACCATATCCACATAAAGGACATGTTCACTATTTCCTAAGTCATATTCGCATAGAGCACATGTTCACTATTTCCTAAACCATACCTCATAAAGGACATGTTCACTATTTCCTAAGTCATATTCACATAAAGGACATGATCACTATTTCCTAAACCATATCATCATAAAGGACATGTTCACTATTTCTTAAATCATATTCACATAGAGCACATGTTCACTATTTCCTAAACCATATCCTCATAAAGGAAATGTTCACTATTTCCTAAACCATATCAACATAAAGGACATGTTCACTATTTCCTAAACCATATCCGCATAAAGGTCATGTTCACTATTTCCTATACCATATTCACATAGAGCTCATGTTCGCTATTTCCTAAACCATATTCACATAGAGCACATGTTCACTATTTCCTAAATCATATATGCATAAAGGACATGTTCACTATTTTCTAAGTCATATTCACATATAGCACATGTTCACTATTTCCTAAACCATATTTGCATAAAGGACTTGTTCACTATTTCCTAAACCATATCATCATAAAGGACATGTTCACTGTTTCCTAAATCTTATTCACATATAGCACATGTTCACTATTTCCTAAACCATATCTGAATAATGGACATGTTCACTATTTACTAAGTCATATTCACATAAAGGACATGTTCACTATTTCCTAAGCCATATTCACATAAAGGACATGTTCACTATTTCCTAAGTCATATTCACATAGAGCACATGTTCACTATGTCCTAAATCATTTTCACATAAAGGACATGTTCACTATTTCCTAAACCATATCAACATAAAGGAAATGTTCACTATTTCCTAAACCATATCTGCATAAAGGACATGTTCACTATTTCCTAAACCATATCCACATAAAGGACATGTTCACTATTTCCTAAGCCATATTCACATAAAGGACATGTTCACTATTTCCTAAGCCATATCCACATAAAGGACGTGTTCACTATTTCCTAAACCATATCCACATAAAGGACATATTCACTCTTTCCTAAACAATATCTGCATAAAGGACATGTTCACTATTTCCTAAGCCATATCCACATAAAGGACATGTTCACTATTTCCTAAACCATATCAACATAAAGGACATGTTCACTATTTCCTAAACCATATCCACATAAAGGACATGTTCACTATTTCCTAAACCATATCCGCATAAAGGACATGTTCACTATTTCCTAAACCATATTCACATAGAGCACATGTTCACTATTTCCTAAACCATATCCACATAAAGGACATGTTCACTATATCCTAAATCATATTCACATAAAGGACATGATCACCACTATTTCCTAAACCATTTCCACATAAAGGACATGTTCATTATTTCCTAAACCATATCCACAAAACGGACATGTTCACTATTTCCTAAACCATATCCACATAAAGGACATGTTCACTATTTCCTAAACCATATTCACATAAAGGACATGTACCCGGGGCTTGAAAATCATACATGTAGATCCTAGAAAAGAATTATTTATAAAGGGACTATTCACTATTTCTTAAACCATATCCACATAAAGGACATGTTCACTATTTCCTAAATCATATTCACATAAAGGACTTGTTCACTATTTCCTAAACCATATCTACATAAAGGACATGTTCACTATTTCCTAAACCATATTCACATAAAGGACTTGTTCACTATTTCTTAAACCATATCCACATAAAGGACATGTTCACTATTTCCTAAGTCATATTCACATATAGGACATGTTCACTATTTCCTAAATCATATTCACATAGAGCACATGTTCACTATTTCCTAAACCATATCCTCATAAAGGACATGTTCACTATTTCCTAAACCATATCCACATAACGGACATGTTCACTATTTCCTAAACAATATCAACATACAGGCCATGTTCACTATTTCCTAAATCATATCCACATAAAGGACATGTTCACTATTTCCTAAACCATATCCACATAAAGGACATGTTCACTATTTCCTAAACCGTATCCACATAAAGGACATGTTCACTATTTCCTAAACCATATCCACATACAGGACATGTTCACTATTTCCTAAACCATATCCACATAAAGGACATGTTCACTATTTCCTAAACCATATCAACATAAAGGACATGTTCACTATTTCCTAAACCATATCCACATAAAGGACATGTACCCGGGGCTTGAAAATCATACATGTTGATCCTAGAAAAGAATTATTTATAAAGGGACTATTTACTATTTCCTAAATCATATTCACATAAAGGACATGTTCACTATTTCTTAAACCATATCTGCATACAGGACGTGTTCTCTATTTCCTAAGTCATATTCACATATAGGACATGTTCACTATTTCCTAAGTCATATTCACATAAAGGACATGTTCACTATTTCCTAAGTCATATTCACATTAAGGACATGTTCTCTATTTCCTAAACCATATCTGCATAAAGGACATGTTTACTATTTCTTAAGTCATATTCACATATAGGACATGTTCTCTATTTCCTAAACCATATCTGCATAAAGGACATGTTCACTATTTCCTAAACCATATCCACATAAAGGACATGTTCACTATTTCCTAAGTCATATTTACATAAAGCACATGTTCACTATTTCCTAAACCATATCCACATAAAGGACATGTACCCGGGGCTTGAAAATAATACATGTAGATCCTAGAAAAGAATTACTTATAAAGGGACTATTCACTATTTCTTAAACCATATCCACATAGAGGAAATCTTCACTATTTCCTAAGTCATATTCACATAAAGGACATGTTCACTATTTCCTAAACCATATCTGCATAAAGGACATGTTCACTATTTCCTAAGTCATATTCACATAAAGGACATGTTCACTATTTCCTAAACCATATCCACATAAAGGACATGTTACTATTTCCTAAACCATATCCACATAAAGGACATGTTCACTATTTCCTAAACCATATTCACATAAGCACATGTTCACTATTTCCTAAACCATATCCACATAAAGGACATGTTCACTATATCCTAAATCATATTCACATAAAGGACATGATCACTATTTCCTAAACCATTTCCACATAAAGGACATGTTCATTATTTCCTAAACCATATCCACAAAACGGACATGTTCACTATTTCCTAAACCATATCCACATAAAGGACATGTTCACTATTTCCTAAACCATATTCACATAAAGGACATGTACCCGGGGCTTGAAAATCATACATGTAGATCCTAGAAAAGAATTATTTATAAAGGGACTATTCACTATTTCTTAAACCATATCCACATAAAGGACATGTTCACTATTTCCTAAATCATATTCACATAAAGGACTTGTTCACTATTTCCTAAACCATATCTACATAAAGGACATGTTCACTATTTCCTAAACCATATTCACATAAAGGACTTGTTCACTATTTCTTAAACCATATCCACATAAAGGACATGTTCACTATTTCCTAAGTCATATTCACATATAGGACATGTTCACTATTTCCTAAATCATATTCACATAGAGCACATGTTCACTATTTCCTAAACCATATCCTCATAAAGGACATGTTCACTATTTCCTAAACCATATCCACATAACGGACATGTTCACTATTTCCTAAGCAATATCAACATACAGGCCATGTTCACTATTTCCTAAATCATATCCACATAAAGGACATGTTCACTATTTCCTAAACCATATCCACATAAAGGACATGTTCACTATTTCCTAAACCGTATCCACATAAAGGACATGTTCACTATTTCCTAAACCATATCCACATACAGGACATGTTCACTATTTCCTAAACCATATCCACATAAAGGACATGTTCACTATTTCCTAAACCATATCAACATAAAGGACATGTTCACTATTTCCTAAACCATATCCACATAAAGGACATGTACCCGGGGCTTGAAAATCATACATGTTGATCCTAGAAAAGAATTATTTATAAAGGGACTATTTACTATTTCCTAAATCATATTCACATAAAGGACATGTTCACTATTTCTTAAACCATATCTGCATACAGGACGTGTTCTCTATTTCCTAAGTCATATTCACATATAGGACATGTTCACTATTTCCTAAGTCATATTCACATAAAGGACATGTTCACTATTTCCTAAGTCATATTCACATTAAGGACATGTTCTCTATTTCCTAAACCATATCTGCATAAAGGACATGTTTACTATTTCTTAAGTCATATTCACATATAGGACATGTTCACTATTTCCTAGTCATATTCACATAGAGCACATGTTCACTATTTCCTAAACCATATCTGCATAAAGGACATGTTCACTATTTCCTAAACCATATCCACATAAAGGACATGTTCACTATTTCCTAAGTCATATTTACATAAAGCACATGTTCACTATTTCCTAAACCATATCCACATAAAGGACATGTACCCGGGGCTTGAAAATAATACATGTAGATCCTAGAAAAGAATTACTTATAAAGGGACTATTCACTATTTCTTAAACCATATCCACATAGAGGACATGTTCACTATTTCCTAAGTCATATTCACATAAAGGACATGTTCACTATTTCCTAAACCATATCTGCATAAAGGACATGTTCACTCTTTCCTAAGTCATATTCACATAAAGGACATGTTCACTATTTCCTAAACCATATCCACATAAAGGACATGTTCACTATTTCCTAAACCATATCCACATAAAGGACATGTTCACTATTTCCTAAACCATATCCGCATAAAGGACATGTTCACTATTTCCTAAACCATATTCACATAGAGCACATGTTCACTATTTCCTAAACCATATCCACATAAAGGACATGTTCACTATATCCTAAATCATATTCACATAAAGGACATGATCACCACTATTTCCTAAACCATTTCCACATAAAGGACATGTTCATTATTTCCTAAACCATATCCACAAAACGGACATGTTCACTATTTCCTAAACCATATCCACATAAAGGACATGTTCACTATTTCCTAAACCATATTCACATAAAGGACATGTACCCGGGGCTTGAAAATCATACATGTAGATCCTAGAAAAGAATTATTTATAAAGGGACTATTCACTATTTCTTAAACCATATCCACATAAAGGACATGTTCACTATTTCCTAAATCATATTCACATAAAGGACTTGTTCACTATTTCCTAAACCATATCTACATAAAGGACATGTTCACTATTTCCTAAACCATATTCACATAAAGGACTTGTTCACTATTTCTTAAACCATATCCACATAAAGGACATGTTCACTATTTCCTAAGTCATATTCACATATAGGACATGTTCACTATTTCCTAAATCATATTCACATAGAGCACATGTTCACTATTTCCTAAACCATATCCTCATAAAGGACATGTTCACTATTTCCTAAACCATATCCACATAACGGACATGTTCACTATTTCCTAAACAATATCAACATACAGGCCATGTTCACTATTTCCTAAATCATATCCACATAAAGGACATGTTCACTATTTCCTAAACCATATCCACATAAAGGACATGTTCACTATTTCCTAAACCGTATCCACATAAAGGACATGTTCACTATTTCCTAAACCATATCCACATACAGGACATGTTCACTATTTCCTAAACCATATCCACATAAAGGACATGTTCACTATTTCCTAAACCATATCAACATAAAGGACATGTTCACTATTTCCTAAACCATATCCACATAAAGGACATGTTCACTATTTCCTAACCATATCCACATAAAGGACATGTACCCGGGGCTTGAAAATCATACATGTTGATCCTAGAAAAGAATTATTTATAAAGGGACTATTTACTATTTCCTAAATCATATTCACATAAAGGACATGTTCACTATTTCTTAAACCATATCTGCATACAGGACGTGTTCTCTATTTCCTAAGTCATATTCACATATAGGACATGTTCACTATTTCCTAAGTCATATTCACATAAAGGACATGTTCACTATTTCCTAAGTCATATTCACATTAAGGACATGTTCTCTATTTCCTAAACCATATCTGCATAAAGGACATGTTTACTATTTCTTAAGTCATATTCACATATAGGACATGTTCACTATTTCCTAAGTCATATTCACATAGAGCACATGTTCACTATTTCCTAAACCATATCTGCATAAAGGACATGTTCACTATTTCCTAAACCATATCCACATAAAGGACATGTTCACTATTTCCTAAGTCATATTTACATAAAGCACATGTTCACTATTTCCTAAACCATATCCACATAAAGGACATGTACCCGGGGCTTGAAAATAATACATGTAGATCCTAGAAAAGAATTACTTATAAAGGGACTATTCACTATTTCTTAAACCATATCCACATAGAGGACATGTTCACTATTTCCTAAGTCATATTCACATAAAGGACATGTTCACTATTTCCTAAACCATATCTGCATAAAGGACATGTTCACTCTTTCCTAAGTCATATTCACATAAAGGACATGTTCACTATTTCCTAAACCATATCCACATAAAGGACATGTTCACTATTTCCTAAACCATATCCACATAAAGGACATGTACCCGGGGCTTGAAAATCATACATGTAGATCCTAGAAAAGAATTACTTATAAAGGGACTATTCACTATTTCTAAAACCATATCCACATAGAGGACATGTTCACTATTTCCTAAATAATATTCACATAAAGGACATGTTCACTATTTCCTAAACCATATCCACATAAAGGACTTGTTCACTATTTCCTAAATCATATCTGCATAAAGGACATGTTTACTATTTCCTAAGTCATATTCACATATAGGACATGTTCACTATTTCCTAAGTCATATTCACATAAAGGACATGTTCACTATTTCCTAAGTCATATTCACATTAAGGACATGTTCTCTATTTCCTAAACCATATCTGCATAAAGGACATGTTTACTATTTCTTAAGTCATATTCACATATAGGACATGTTCACTATTTCCTAAGTCATATTCACATAGAGCACATGTTCACTATTTCCTAAACCATATCTGCATAAAGGACATGTTCACTATGTCCTAAGTCATATTCACATAAAGGACATGTTCACTATTTCCTAAATCATATTCACATAGAGCACATGTTCACTATTTCCTAAACCATATCCACATAAAGGACATGTTCACGATTTCCTAAACCATATCCACATAAAGGACATGTACCCGGGGCTTGAAAATCATACATGTAGATCCTAGAAAAGAATTACTTATAAATGGACTATTCACTACTTCTTAAACCATATCCACATAGAGGACATGTTCACTATTTCCTAAATAATATTCACATATAGGACATGTTCACTATTTCCTAAACCATATCCACATAAAGGACATGTTCACTATTTCCTAAACCATATCCACATAACGGACATGTTCACTATTTCCTAAACCATATCAACATAAAGGACATGTTCACTATTTCCTAAATCATATTCACATAAAGGACATGTTCACTATTTCCTAAACCATATCCACATAAAGGTCATGTACCCGGGGCTTGACAATCATACATGTAGATCCTAGAAAAGAATTACTTATAAAGGGACTATTCACTATTTCTTAAACCATATCCACATAGAGGACATGTTCACTATTTCCTAAATCATATTCACATAAAGGACATGTTCACTATTTCCTAAACCATATCCACATAAAGGACATGTACCCGGGACTTGAAAATCATACATGTAGATCCTAGAAAAGAATTATTTATAAAGGGACTATTCACTATTTCTTAAACCATATCCACATAGAGGACATGTTCACTATTTCCTAAATCATATTCACATAAAGGACATGTTCACTATTTCCTAAATCATATCCACATAAAGGACATGTACCCGGGGCTTGAAAATCATACATGTAGATCCTAGAAAAGAATTATTTATAAAGGGACTATTCACTATTTCTTAAACCATATCCACATAGAGGACATGTTCACTATTTCCTAAATCATATACACATAAAGGACATGTTCGCTATTTCCTAAACCATATCCACATAAAGGACATGTTCACTATTTCCTAAATCATATTCACATATAGGACATGTTCGCTATTTCCTAAACCATATCTGCATAAAGGACATGTTCACTATTTCCTAAGTCATATTTACATAAAGGACATGTTCACTATTTCCTAAACCATATCTGCATAAAGGACATGTTCACTATTTCCTAAGTCATATTCACATAAAGGACATGTTCACTATTTCCTAAGTCATATTCACATATAGGACATGTTCACTATTTCCTAAACCATATCTGCATAAAGGACATGTTCACTATTTCCTAACCATATCCACATAAAGGACATGTTCACTATTTCCTAAATCATATTCACATAAAGGACATGTTCACTATTTCCTAAACCATATCTACATAAAGGACATGTTCACTATTTCCTAAGTCATATTCACATAAAGGACATGTTCACTATTTCCTAAATCATATTCACATAGAGCACATGTTCACTATTTCCTAAACCATATCCACATAAAGGACATGTTCACTATTTCCTAAACCATATCCACATAACGGACATGTTCACTATTTCCTAAACCCTATCAACATAAAGGACATGTTCACTATTTCCTAAATCATATTCACATAAAGGACATGTTCACTATTTCCTAAACCGTATACACATAAAGGACATGTTCACTATTTCCTAAACCATATCCACATAAAGGACATGTTCACTATTTCCTAAACCATATCCACATAAAGGACATGTTCACTATTTCCTAAACCATATCCACATAAAGGACATGTACCCGGGGCTTGAAAATCATACATGTAGATCCTAGAAAAGAATTATTTATAAAGGGACTATTCATTATTTCTTAAACCATATCCACATAAAGGACATGTTCACTATTTCCTAAGTCATATTCACATAGAGCACATGTTCACTATTTCCTAAACCATATCTCATAAAGGACATGTTCACTATTTCCTAACATATTCACATAGGACATGTTCACTATTTCCTAAACCATATCCATAAAGGACATGTTCACTATTTCCTAAATCATATTCACATAGAGGACATGTTCACTATTTCCTAAATCTATCTTCATAAAGGACATGTTCACTATTTCCTAAACCATATCAACATAACGGACATGTTCACTATTTCCTAAACCATATCCACATAAAGGACATGTTCACTATTTCCTAAATCATATTCACATAAAGGACATGTTCACTATTTCCTAAACCATATCCACATAAAGGTCATGTACCCGGGGCTTGAAAATCATACATGTAGATCCTAGAAAAGAATTACTTATAAAGGGACTATTCACTATTTCTAAACCATATCCACATAGAGGACATGTTCACTATTTCCTAAATCATATTCACATAAAGGACATGTTCACTATTTCCTAAACCATATCCACATAAAGGACATGTACCCGGGACTTGAAAATCATACATGTAGATCCTAGAAAAGAATTATTTATAAAGGGACTATTCACTATTTCTTAAACCATATCCACATAGAGGACATGTTCACTATTTCCTAAATCATATTCACATAAAGGAAATGTTCACTATTTCCTAAATCATATCCACATAAAGGACATGTACCCGGGGCTTGAAAATCATACATGTAGATCCTAGAAAAGAATTATTTATAAAGGGACTATTCACTATTTCTTAAACCATATCCACATGGAGGACATGTTCACTATTTCCTAAATCATATACACATAAAGGACATGTTCGTTATTTCTTAAACCATATCTGCATAAAGGACATGTTCTCTATTTCCTAAGTCATATTCACATATAGGACATGTTCGCTATTTCCTAAACCATATCTGCATAAAGGACATGTTCACTATTTCCTAAGTCATATTTACATAAAGGACATGTTCACTATTTCCTAAACCATATCTGCATAAAGGACATGTTCACTATTTCCTAAGTCATATTTACATAAAGGACATGTTCTCTATTTCCTAAGTCATATTCACATATAGGACATGTTCGCTATTTCCTAAACCATATCTGCATAAATGACATGTTTACTATTTCCTAAGTCATATTCATATATAGGACATGTTCACTATTTCCTAAATCATATTCACATAGAGCACATGTTCACTATTTCCTAAACCATATCTGCATAAAGGACATGTTCACTATGTCCTAAGTCATATTCACATAAAGGACATGTTCACTATTTCCTAAATCATATTCACATAGAGCACATGTTCACTATTTCCTAAACCATATCCACATAAAGGACATGTTCACTATTTCCTAAACCATATCCACATAACGGACATGTTCACTATTTCCTAAACCCTATCAACATAAAGGACATGTTCACTATTTCCTAAATCATATTCACATAAAGGACATGTTCACTATTTCCTAAACCGTATCCACATAAAGGACATGTTCACTCTTTCCTAAACCATAACCACATAAAGGACATGTTCACTATTTCCTAAACCATATCCACATAAAGGACATGTTCACTATTTCCTAAACCATATCCACATAAAGGACATGTACCCGGGGCTTGAAAATCATACATGTAGATCCTAGAAAAGAATTATTTATAAAGGGACTATTCATTATTTCTTAAACCATATCCACATAAAGGACATGTTCACTATTTCCTAAGTCATATTCACATAGAGCACATGTTCACTATTTCCTAAGCCATACCTCATAAAGGACATGTTCACTATTTCCTAAACCATATCATCATAAAGGACATGTTCACTATTTCCTAAATCATATTCACATAGAGCACATGTTCACTATTTCCTAAACCATATACACATAAAGGACATGTTCACTATTTCCTAAACCATATACACATTAAGGACATGTTCACTATTTCCTAAACCATATACACATAAAGGACATGTTCACTATTTCCTAAGTCATATTTACATAGAGCACATGTTCACTATTTCCTAAATCATTTTCACATAAAGGACATGTTCACTATTTCCTAAACCATATCTGCATAAAGGACATGATCACTATTTCCTAAACCATATCCACATAAAGGACATTTTCACTATTTCCTAAGCCATATTCACATATAGGACATGTTCACTATTTCCTAAGCCATATCAACATAAAGGACTTTTTCACTATTTCCTAAACCATATCCACATAAAGGACATATTCACTCTTTCCTAAACAATATCTGCATAAAGGACATGTTCACTATTTCCTAAACCATATCAACATAAAGGACATGTTCACTATTTCCTAAACCATATCCACATAAAGGACATGTTCACTATTTCCTAAACCATATCCGCATAAAGGACATGTTCACTATTTCCTAAACCATATTCACATAGAGCACATGTTCACTATTTCCTAAACCATATTCACATAAAGGACAAGTTCACTATATCCTAAACCATATCCACATAAAGGACATGTTCACTAATTCCTAAACCATATCCATATAAAGGAAATGTACCCGGGGCTTGAAAATCATATATGTAGATCCTAGAAAAGAATTATTTATAAAGGGACTATTCACTATTTTTTTAAATCATATCCACATATAGGGCATGTTCACTATTTCTTAAACCATATCCACATAAAGGACATGTTCACTATTTCCTAAACCATATCAAAATAAAGGACATGTTCACTATTTCCTAAACCATGTGTGCATAAAGGAAATGTTCACTATTTCCTAAATCATATTCACATAAAGGACATGTTCACTATTTCCTAAACCATATCCACATAAAGGTCATGTACCCGGGGCTTGAAAATCATACATGTAGATCCTAGAAAAGAATTACTTATAAAGGGACTATTCACTATTTCTTAAACCATATCCACATAGAGGACATGTTCACTATTTCCTAAATCATATTCACATAAAGGACATGTTCACTATTTCCTAAACCATATCCACATAAAGGACATGTACCCGGGACTTGAAAATCATACATGTAGATCCTAGAAAAGAATTATTTATAAAGGGACTATTCACTATTTCTTAAACCATATCCACATAGAGGACATGTTCACTATTTCCTAAATCATATTCACATAAAGGAAATGTTCACTATTTCCTAAATCATATCCACATAAAGGACATGTACCCGGGGCTTGAAAATCATACATGTAGATCCTAGAAAAGAATTATTTATAAAGGGACTATTCACTATTTCTTAAACCATATCCACATGGAGGACATGTTCACTATTTCCTAAATCATATACACATAAAGGACATGTTCGTTATTTCTTAAACCATATCTGCATAAAGGACATGTTCTCTATTTCCTAAGTCATATTCACATATAGGACATGTTCGCTATTTCCTAAACCATATCTGCATAAAGGACATGTTCACTATTTCCTAAGTCATATTTACATAAAGGACATGTTCACTATTTCCTAAACCATATCTGCATAAAGGACATGTTCACTATTTCCTAAGTCATATTTACATAAAGGACATGTTCTCTATTTCCTAAGTCATATTCACATATAGGACATGTTCGCTATTTCCTAAACCATATCTGCATAAATGACATGTTTACTATTTCCTAAGTCATATTCATATATAGGACATGTTCACTATTTCCTAAATCATATTCACATAGAGCACATGTTCACTATTTCCTAAACCATATCTGCATAAAGGACATGTTCACTATGTCCTAAGTCATATTCACATAAAGGACATGTTCACTATTTCCTAAATCATATTCACATAGAGCACATGTTCACTATTTCCTAAACCATATCCACATAAAGGACATGTTCACTATTTCCTAAACCATATCCACATAACGGACATGTTCACTATTTCCTAAACCCTATCAACATAAAGGACATGTTCACTATTTCCTAAATCATATTCACATAAAGGACATGTTCACTATTTCCTAAACCGTATCCACATAAAGGACATGTTCACTCTTTCCTAAACCATAACCACATAAAGGACATGTTCACTATTTCCTAAACCATATCCACATAAAGGACATGTTCACTATTTCCTAAACCATATCCACATAAAGGACATGTACCCGGGGCTTGAAAATCATACATGTAGATCCTAGAAAAGAATTATTTATAAAGGGACTATTCATTATTTCTTAAACCATATCCACATAAAGGACATGTTCACTATTTCCTAAGTCATATTCACATAGAGCACATGTTCACTATTTCCTAAGCCATACCTCATAAAGGACATGTTCACTATTTCCTAAACCATATCATCATAAAGGACATGTTCACTATTTCCTAAATCATATTAACATAGAGCACATGTTCACTATTTCCTAAACCATATACACATAAAGGACATGTTCACTATTTCCTAAACCATATACACATTAAGGACATGTTCACTATTTCCTAAACCATATACACATAAAGGACATGTTCACTATTTCCTAAGTCATATTTACATAGAGCACATGTTCACTATTTCCTAAATCATTTTCACATAAAGGACATGTTCACTATTTCCTAAACCATATCTGCATAAAGGACATGATCACTATTTCCTAAACCATATCCACATAAAGGACATTTTCACTATTTCCTAAGCCATATTCACATATAGGACATGTTCACTATTTCCTAAGCCATATCAACATAAAGGACTTTTTCACTATTTCCTAAACCATATCCACATAAAGGACATATTCACTCTTTCCTAAACAATATCTGCATAAAGGACATGTTCACTATTTCCTAAACCATATCAACATAAAGGACATGTTCACTATTTCCTAAACCATATCCACATAAAGGACATGTTCACTATTTCCTAAACCATATCCGCATAAAGGACATGTTCACTATTTCCTAAACCATATTCACATAGAGCACATGTTCACTATTTCCTAAACCATATTCACATAAAGGACAAGTTCACTATATCCTAAACCATATCCACATAAAGGACATGTTCACTAATTCCTAAACCATATCCATATAAAGGAAATGTACCCGGGGCTTGAAAATCATATATGTAGATCCTAGAAAAGAATTATTTATAAAGGGACTATTCACTATTTTTTAAAATCATATCCACATATAGGGCATGTTCACTATTTCTTAAACCATATCCACATAAAGGACATGTTCACTATTTCCTAAACCATATCAAAATAAAGGACATGTTCACTATTTCCTAAACCATGTCTGCATAAAGGAAATGTTCACTATTCCCTAAGTCATATTCACATAGAGCACATGTTCACTATTTCCTAAACCATATCTGCATAAAGGACATGTTCACTATTTCCTAAGCCATATCAACATAAAGACATGTTCACTATTTCCTAAACCACATCTGCATAAAGGACATGTTCACTATTTCCTAAGTCATATTTACATAGAGCACATGTTCACTATTTCCTAAATCGTTTTCACATAAAGGACATGTTCACTATTTCCTAAACCATATCAACATAAAGGACATGTTCACTATTTCCTAAACCAAATCTGCATAAAGGACATGTTCACTATTTCCTAAACCATATTCACATAGAGCACATGTTCACTATTTCCTAAACCATATTCACATAAATGACAAGTTCACTATATCCTAAACCATATCCACATAAAGGACATGTTCACTATATCCTAAACCATATCCACATAAAGGACATGTTCACTATTTCCTAAACCAAATCTGCATAAAGGACATGTTCACTATTTCCTAAACCATATTCACATAGAGCACATGTTCACTATTTCCTAAACCATATTCACATAAAGGACAAGTTCACTATATCCTAAACCATATCAACATAAAGGACATGTTCACTATTTCCTAAATCATATCTGCATAAAGGACATGTTCACTATTTCCTAAACCATATCCACATAAAGGACATGTTCACTATTTCCTAAATCGTTTTCACATAAAGGACATGTTCACTATTTCCTAAACCATATCAACATAAAGGACATGTTCACTATTTCCTAAACCAAATCTGCATAAAGGACATGTTCACTATTTCCTAAACCATATTCACATAGAGCACATGTTCACTATTTCCTAAACCATATTCACATAAATGACAAGTTCACTATATCCTAAACCATATCCACATAAAGGACATGTTCACTATATCCTAAACCATATCCACATAAAGGACATGTTCACTATTTCCTAAACCAAATCTGCATAAAGGACATGTTCACTATTTCCTAAACCATATTCACATAGAGCACATGTTCACTATTTCCTAAACCATATTCACATAAAGGACAAGTTCACTATTTCCTAAACCATATCAACATAAAGGACATGTTCACTATTTCCTAAATCATATCTGCATAAAGGACATGTTCACTATTTCCTAAACCATATCCACATAAAGGACATGTTCACTATTTCCTAAGCCATATTCACATATAGGATGTTTTTTTAAGAATGTTCACTATTTCCTAAACCATATCCACATAAAGGACATGTTCACTATTTCCTAAACCATATCCGCATAAAGGACATGTTCACTATTTCCTAAACCATATCCACATAAAGGACATGTTCACTATTTCCTAAACCATATCCACATAAAGGACATGTTCACTATTTCCTAAACCATATCCACATAAAGGACATGTTCACTATTTCCTAAACCATATTCACATAAAGGACATGTTCACTATTTCCTAAACCATATCCACATAAAGGACATGTTCACTATTTCCTAAACCATATCCACATAAAGGACATGTTCACTATTTCCTAAACCATATCCACATAAAGGACATGTTCACTATTTCCTAAACCATATCACAAAGGACATGTTCACTATTTCCTAAACCATATCACATAAAGGACATGTCACTTTTCCAATATCACATAAAGGACATGTACCCGGGGCTTGAAAATCATACATGTAGATCCTAGAAAAGAATTATTTATAAAGGGACTATTCATTATTTCTTAAACCATATCCACATAAAGGACATGTTCACTATTTCCTAAGTCATATTCACATAGAGCACATGTTCACTATTTCCTAAGCCATACCTCATAAAGGACATGTTCACTATTTCCTAAACCATATCATCATAAAGGACATGTTCACTATTTCCTAAATCATATTCACATAGAGCACATGTTCACTATTTCCTAAACCATATACACATAAAGGACATGTTCACTATTTCCTAAACCATATACACATAAAGGACATATTCACTATTTCCTAAGTCATATTTACATAGAGCACATGTTCACTATGTCCTAAATCATTTTCACATAAAGGACATGTTCACTATTTCCTAAACCATATCAAAATAAAGGACATGGTCACTATTTCCTAAACCATATCTGCATAAAGGTCATGATCACTATTTCCTAAACCATATCCACATAAAGGACATTTTCACTATTTCCTAAGCCATATTCACATTTAGGACATGTTCACTATTTCCTAAGCCATATCAACATAAAGGACTTTTTCACTATTTCCTAAACCATATCCACATAAAGGACATATTCACTCTTTCCTAAACAATATCTGCATAAAGGACATGTTCACTATTTCCTAAACCATATCAGCATAAAGGACATGTTCACTATTTCCTAAACCATATCCACATAAAGGACATGTTCACTATTTCCTAAACCATATCCGCATAAAGGACATGTTCACTATTTCCTAAACCATATTCACATAGAGCACATGTTCACTATTTCCTAAACCATATTCACATAAAGGACAAGTTCACTATATCCTAAACCATATCCACATAAAGGACATGTTCACTAATTCCTAAACCATATCCATATAAAGGAAATGTACCCGGGGCTTGAAAATCATATATGTAGATCCTAGAAAAGAATTATTTATAAAGGGACTATTCACTATTTTTTTAAATTATATCCACATATAGGGCATGTTCACTATTTCTTAAACCATATCCACATAAAGGACATGTTCACAATTTCCTAAATCATATCAAAATAAAGGACATGTTCACTATTTCCTAAACCATATCTGCATAAAGGACGTGTTCACTATTTCCTAAACCATATCCACATAAAGGACATATTCACTCTTTCCTAAACAATATCTGCATAAAGGACATGTTCACTATTTCCTAAGCCATATCCACATAAAGGACATGTTCACTATTTCCTAAACCATATCCACATAAAGGACATGTTCACTATTTCCTAAACCATATCCACATAAAGGACATGTTCACTATTTCCTAAACCATATCCGCATAAAGGACATGTTCACTATTTCCTAAACCATATTCACATAGAGCACATGTTCACTATTTCCTAAACCATATCCACATAAAGGACATGTTCACTATTTCTAAAATATTCACATAAAGGACATTTCACTATTTCCTAAACCATATCCACATAAATACATGTTCATTATTTCCTAAACCATATCCAATAAAGGACATGTTTATTCCTAAACCGTATCACATAAAGGACATGTTCACTATTTCCTAAACCATATCCACATAAAGGACATGTATCCGGGGCTTGAAAATCATACATGTAGATCCTAGAAAAGAATTATTTATAAAGGGACTATCATTATTTCTTAAACCATATCCACATAAAGGATATGTTCACTATTTCCTAAGTCATATTCACATAAAGGACATGTTCACTATTTCTTAAACCATATCCACATAAAGGACATGTTCACTATTTCCTAAGTCATATTCACATAAAGTACATGTTCACTATTTCCTAAACCATATCATCATAAAGGACATGTTCACTATTTCCTAAATCATATTCACATAGAGCACATGTTCACTATTTCCTAAACCATATCCACATAAAGGACATGTTCACTATTTCCTAAAACATATCCACATAAAGGACATGTTCACTATTTCCTAAACCATATCAACATAAAGGACATGTTCACTATTTCCTAAACCATATCCACATAAAGGACATGTTCACTATTTCCTAATCCATATCCGCATAAAGGACATGTTCACTATTTCCTAAACCATATTCACATAGAGCTCATGTTCACTATTTCCTAAACCATATTCACATAGAGCACATGTTACTATTTCCTAAATCATTATGCATAAGGACATGTTCACTATTTTCTAAGTCATATTCAATATAGCACATGTTCACTATTTCCTAAACCATATCTGCATAAAGGACTTGTTCACTATTTCCTAAACCATATCATCATAAAGGACATGTTCACTATTTCCTAAACCATATTCACATAGAGCACATGTTCACTATTTCCTAAATCATATATGCATAAAGGACATGTTCACTATTTTCTAAGTCATATTCACATAGAGCACATGTTCACTATTTCCTAAACCATACCTCATAAAGGACATGTTCACTATTTCCTAAGTCATATTCACATAAAGTACATGTTCACTATTTCCTAAACCATATCATCATAAAGGACATGTTCACTATTTCCTAAATCATATTCACATAGAGCACATGTTCACTATTTCCTAAACTATATCCTCATAAAGGACATGTTCACTATTTCCTAAACCATATCAACATAAAGGACATGTTCACTATTTCCTAAACCATATCCACATAAAGGACATGTTCACTATTTCCTTATCCATATCCGCATAATGGACATGTTCACTATTTCCTAAACCATATTCACATAGAGCTCATGTTCACTATTTCCTAAACCATATTCACATATAGCACATGTTCACTATTTCCTAAACCATATCTGCATAAAGGACTTGTTCACTATTTCCTAAACCATATCATCATAAAGGACATGTTCACTATTTCCTAAACCATATCTGCATAAAGGACATGTTCACTATTTCCTAAGTGATATTCACATAAAGGACATGTTCACTATTTCCTAAGTCATATTTACATAGAGCACATGTTCACTATTTCCTAAACCATATCCACATAAAGGACATGTACCCGGGGCTTGAAAATCATACATGTAGATCCTAGAAAAGAATTACTTATAAAGGGACTATTCACTATTTCTTAAACCATTTCCACATAGAGGACATGTTCACTATTTCCTAAATCATATTCACATAAAGGACATGTTCACTATTTCCTAAACCATATCCACATAAAGGACATGTACCCGGGGCTTGAAAATCATACATGTAGATCCTAGAAAAGAATTATTTATAAAGGGACTATTCACTATTTCTTAAATCATATCTGCATAAAGGACATGTTCTCTATTTCCTAAGTCATATTCACATATTGGACATGTTCACTATTTCCTAAGTCATATTCACATAGAGCACATGTTCACTATTTCTAAACCATACTTCATAAAGGACATGTTCACTATTTCCTAAGTCATATTCACATAAAGTACATGTTCACTATTTCCTAAAACATATCCTCATAAAGGACATGTTCACTATTTCCTAAACCATATCAACATAAAGGACATGTTCACTATTTCCTAAACCATATCCACATAAAGGACATGTTCACTATTTCCTAATCCATATCCGCATAAAGGACATGATCACTATTTCCTAAACCATATCCACATAAAGGACATGTACCCGGGGCTTGAAAATCATACATGTAGATCCTAGAAAAGAATTATTTATAAAGGGACTATTCACTATTTCTTAAACCATATCTGCATAAAGGACATGTTCTCTATTTCCTAAGTCATATTCACATATTGGACATGTTCACTATTTCCTAAGTCATATTCACATAGAGCACATGTTCACTATTTCTAAACCATACCTCATAAAGGACATGTTCACTATTTCCTAAGTCATATTCACATAAAGTACATGTTCACTATTTCCTAAACCATATCATCATAAAGGACATGTTCACTATTTCCTAAATCATATTCACATAGAGCACATGTTCACTATTTCCTAAACCATATCCACATAACGGACATGTTCACTATTTCCTAAAACATATCCTCATAAAGGACATGTTCACTATTTCCTAAACCATATCAACATAAAGGACATGTTCACTATTTCCTAAACCATATCCACATAAAGGACATGTTCACTATTTCCTAATCCATATCCGCATAAAGGACATGTTCACTATTTCCTAAACCATATTCACATAGAGCTCATGTTCACTATTTCCTAAACCATATTCACATAGAGCACATGTTTACTATTTCCTAAATCATATATGCATAAAGGACATGTTCACTATTTTCTAAGTCATATTCACATATAGCACATGTTCACTATTTCCTAAACCATATCTGCATAAAGGACTTGTTCACTATTTCCTAAACCATATCATCATAAAGGACATGTTCACTATTTCCTAAACCATATTCACATAGAGCACATGTTCACTATTTCCTAAATCATATATGCATAAAGGACATGTTCACTATTTTCTAAGTCATATTCACATAGAGCACATGTTCACTATTTCCTAAACCATACCTCATAAAGGACATGTTCACTATTTCCTAAGTCATATTCACATAAAGTACATGTTCACTATTTCCTAAACCATATCATCATAAAGGACATGTTCACTATTTCCTAAATCATATTCACATAGAGCACATGTTCACTATTTCCTAAATCCTATCTTCATAAAGGACATGTTCACTATTTCCTAAACCATATCCACATAACGGACATGTTCACTATTTCCTAAACCATATCCTCATAAAGGACATGTTCACTATTTCCTAAACCATATCAACATAAAGGACATGTTCACTATTTCCTAAACCATATCCACATAAAGGACATGTTCACTATTTCCTAATCCATATCCGCATAATGGACATGTTCACTATTTCCTAAACCATATTCACATAGAGCTCATGTTCACTATTTCCTAAACCATATTCACATAGAGCACATGTTTACTATTTCCTAAATCATATATGCATAAAGGACATGTTCACTATTTTCTAAGTCATATTCACATAGAGCACATGTTCACTATTTCCTAAACCATACCTCATAAAGGACATGTTCACTATTTCCTAAGTCATATTCACATAAAGTACATGTTCACTATTTCCTAAACCATATCATCATAAAGGACATGTTCACTATTTCCTAAATCATATTCACATAGAGCACATGTTCACTATTTCCTAAATCCTATCTTCATAAAGGACATGTTCACTATTTCCTAAACCATATCCACATAACGGACATGTTCACTATTTCCTAAACCATATCCTCATAAAGGACATGTTCACTATTTCCTAAACCATATCAACATAAAGGACATGTTCACTATTTCCTAAACCATATCCACATAAAGGACATGTTCACTATTTCCTAATCCATATCCGCATAATGGACATGTTCACTATTTCCTAAACCATATTCACATAGAGCTCATGTTCACTATTTCCTAAACCATATTCACATAGAGCACATGTTTACTATTTCCTAAATCATATATGCATAAAGGACATGTTCACTATTTTCTAAGTCATATTCACATATAGCACATGTTCACTATTTCCTAAACCATATCTGCATAAAGGACTTGTTCACTATTTCCTAAACCATATCATCATAAAGGACATGTTCACTATTTCCTAAACCATATTCACATAGAGCACATGTTCACTATTTCCTAAATCATATATGCATAAAGGACATGTTCACTATTTTCTAAGTCATATTCACATAGAGCACATGTTCACTATTTCCTAAACCATATCTGCATAAAGGACATGTTCACTATTTCCTAAGTGATATTCACATAAAGGACATATTCACTATTTCCTAAGTCATATTTACATAGAGCACATGTTCACTATTTCTTAAACCATATCCACATAGAGGACATGTTCACTATTTCCTAAATCATATTCACATAAAGGACATGTTCACTATTTCATAAACCATATCCACATAAAGGACATGTACCCGGGGCTTGAAAATCATACATGTAGATCCTAGAAAAGAATTACATATAAAGGGACTATTCACTATTTCTTAAACCATATCCACATAGAGGACATGTTCACTATTTCCTAAATCATATTCACATAAAGGACATGTTCACTATTTCCTAAACCATATCCACATAAAGGACATGTACCCGGGGCTTGAAAATCATACATGTAGATCCTAGAAAAGAATTATTTATAAAGGGACTATTCACTATTTCTTAAACCATATCTGCATAAAGGACATGTTCTCTATTTCCTAAGTCATATTCACATATTGGACATGTTCACTATTTCCTAAGTCATATTCACATAGAGCACATGTTCACTATTTCCTAAATCATATTCACATAGAGCACATGTTCACTATTTCCTAAACCATATCCACATAAAGGACATGTTCACTATTTCCTAAACCATATCCACATAACGGACATGTTCACTATTTCCTAAACCATATCAACATAAAGGAAATGTTCATTATTTCCTAAATCATATTCACATAAAGGACATGTTCACTATTTCCTAAACCGTATCCACATAAAGGACATGTTCACTATTTCCTAAATAATATCTGCATAAAGGACGTGTTCACTATTTTATAAACCATATCCACATAAAGCACATGTTCACTATTTCCTAAGCCATATTCACATAAAGGACATGTTCACTATTTAATAAGCCATATTCACATAAAGGACATGTTCACCATTTCCTAAACAATATTCACATAAAGGACATGTTCACTATTTCCTAAGTCATATTCACATAAAGGACATGTTCACTATTTCCTAAACCATATCTGCATAAAGGACATGTTCACCATTTCCTAAACCATATTCACATAAAGGACATGTTCACTATTACCTAAGTCATATTCACATAAAGGACATGTTCACTATTTCCTAAACCATATCAACATAAAGGACATGTTCACTATTTCCTAAACAATATCTGCATAAAAGACATGTTCACTATTTCCTAAGTCATAATCACATAAAGGACATGGTCACTATTTCCTAAATCATATTCACATAGAGCACATGTTCACTATTTCCTAAACCATATCCACATAAAGGACCTGTTCACTATTTCCTAAACCGTATACACATAAAGGACATGTTCACTATTTCCTAAACCATATACACATAAAGGACATGTTCACTATTTCCTAAGTCATATTTACATAGAGCACATGTTCACTATTTCCTAAATCATTTTCACATAAAGGACATGTTCACTATTTCCTAAACCATATCAACATAAAGGACATGTTCACTATTTCCTAAACCATATCCACATAAAGGACATGTTCACTATTTCCTAAGCCATATTCACATATAGGACATGTTCACTATTTCCTAAGCCATATCAACATAAAGGACGTGTTCACTATTTCCTAAACCATATCCACATAAAGGACATATTCACTCTTTCCTAAACAATATCTGCATAAAGGACATGGTCACTATTTCCTAAGTCATATTCACATATAGGACATGTTCACTATTTCCTAAGTCATATTCACATAGAGCACATGTTCACTATTTCCTAAATCATATTCACATATAGCACATGTTCACTATTTCCTAAACCATATCCTCATAAAGGATATGTTCACTATATCCTAAACCATATCCGCATAACGGACATGTTCACTATTTCCTAAAGCATATCAACGTAAAGGACATGTTCACTATTTCCTAAATCATATTCACATAAAGGACATGTTCACTATTTCCTAAACCATATCAACATAAAGGATATGTTCACTATTTCCTAAACCATATCCACATAAAGGACATGTTCACTATTTCCTAAACCATATCCGCATAAAGGACATGTTCACTATTTCCTAAACCATATCCACATAAAGGACATGTTCACTATTTCCTAAACCATATTCACATAAAGGACATGTACCCTGGGCTTGAAAATCATACATGTAGATCCTAGAAAAGAATTATTTATAAAGGGACTATTCACTATTTATTAAACCATATCCACATAAAGGACATGTTCACTATTTCCTAAATCATATTCACATAAAGGACTTGTTCACTATTTCCTAAACCATATCTGCATAAAGGACATGTTCACTATTTCCTAAGTCATATTCACATATAGGACTTTTTCACTATTTCCTAAGTCATATTCACTTAGAGCACATGTTCACTATTTCCTAAACCATATCTGCATAAAGGACATGTTCACTATTTCCTAAGTCATATTCACATAAAGGTCATGTTCACTATTTCCTAAATGATATTCACATAGAGCACATGTTCACTATTTCCTAAACCATATCCACATAAAGGACATGTTCACTATTTCCTAACCATATCCACATAACGGACATGTTCATTATTTCCTAAACCATATCAACATTAAGGACATGTTCACTATTTCCTAAATCATATTCACATAAAGGACATGTTCACTATTTCCTAAACCATATCAACATTAAGGACATGTTCACTATTTCCTAAACCATATCCACATAAAGGACATGTACCCGGGGCTTGAAAATCATACATGTAGATCCTAGAAAAGAATTACTTATAAAGGGACTATTCACTATTTCTTAAACCATATACACATAGAGGACATGTTCACTATTTCCTAAATCATATTCACATAAAGGACATGTTCACTATTTCCTAAACCATATCCACATAAAGGACATGTACCCGGGGCTTGAAAATCATACATGTAGATCCTAGAAAAGAATTATCTATAAAGGGACTATTCACTATTTCTTAAACCATAGCTGCATAAAGGACATGTTCTCTATTTCCTCAGTCATATTCACATATTGGACATGTTCACTATTTCCTAAGTCATATTCACATAGAGCACATGTTCACTATTTCCTAAATCATATTCACATAGAGCACACGTTCACTATTTCCTAAACCATATCCACATAGAGGACATGTTCACTATTTCCTAAACCATATCAACATAAAGGAAATGTTCATTATTTCCTAAATCATATTCACATAAAGGACATGTTCACTATTTCCTAAACCGTATCCACATAAAGGACATGTTCACTATTTCCTAAACCATATCCACATAAAGGACATGTTCACTATTTCCTAAACCATATCCACATAACGGACATATTCACTATTTCCTAAACCATATCAACATAAAGGAAATGTTCATTATTTCCTAAATCATATCCACAAAACGGACACGTTCACTATTTCCTGAACCATATTCACATAAAGTACATGTTCACTATATCCTAAACCATATCCACATAAAGGACATGTTCACTATTTCCTAAACCATATCCATATAAAGGAAATGTACCCGGGGCTTGAAAATCATATATGTAGATCCTAGAAAAGAATTATTTATAAAGGGACTATTCACTATTTTTTTAAATCATATCCACATATAGGGCATGTTCACTATTTCTTAAACCATATCCACATAAAGGACATGTTCACTATTTCCTAAACCATATCTGCATAAAGGACATTTTCTCTCTTTCCTAAGCCATATCAACATAAAGGACATGTTCACTATTTCCTAAGTCATAATCACATAAAGGACATGTTCACTATTTCCTAAATCATATTCACATAGAGCACATGTTCAATATTTCCTAAACCATATCCACATAAAGGACATGTTCACTATTTCCTAAACCATATACACATAAAGGACATGTTCACTATTTCCTAAACCATATACACATAAAGGACATGTTCACTATTTCCTAAGTCATATTTACATAGAGCACATGTTCACTATTTCCTAAATCATTTTCACATAAAGGACATGTTCACTATTTCCTAAACCATATCTGCATAAAGGACATGTTCACTATTTCCTAAACCATATCCACATAAAGGACATGTTCACTATTTCCTAAGCCATATTCACATATAGGACATGTTCACTATTTCCTAAGCCATATCAACATAAAGAACGTGTTCACTATTTCCTAAACCATATCCACATAAAGGACATATTCACTCTTTCCTAAACAATATCTGCATAAAGGACATGTTCACTATTTCCGAAGCCATATCCACATAAAGGACATGTTCACTATTTCCTAAACCATATCAACATAAAGGATATGTTCACTATTTCCTAAACCATATCCACATAAAGGACATGTTCACTATTTCCTAAACCATATCCGCATAAAGGACATGTTCACTATTTCCTAAACCATATTCACATAGAGCACATGTTCACTATTTCCTAAACCATATCCACATAAAGGACATGTTCACTATTTCCTAAATCATATTCACATACAGGACATGTTCACTATTTCCTAAACCATATCCACAAAACGGACATGTTCACTATTTCCTAAACCATATCCACATAAAGGACATGTTCACTATTTCCTAAACCATATTCACATAAAGGACATGTACCCTGGGCTTGAAAATCATACATGTAGATCCTAGAAAAGAATTATTTATAAAGGGACTATTCACTATTTCTTAAACCATATCCACATAAAGGACATGTTCACTATTTCCTAAATCATATTCACATAAAGGACTTGTTCACTATTTCCTAAACCATATCTGCATAAAGGACATGTTCACTATTTCCTAAGTCATATTCACATATAGGACTTTTTTCACTATTTCCTAAGTCATATTCACTTAGAGCACATGTTCACTATTTCCTAAACCATATCTGCATAAAGGACATGTTCACTATTTCCTAAGTCATATTCACATAAAGGTCATGTTCACTATTTCTTAAATGATATTCACATAGAGCACATGTTCACTATTTCCTAAACCATATCCACATAAAGGACATGTTCACTATTTCCTAAACCATATCCATATAACGGACATGTTCACTATTTCCTAAACCATATCAACATTAAGGACATGTTCACTATTTCCTAAATCATATTCACATAAAGGACATGTTCACTATTTCCTAAACCATATCAACATTAAGGACATGTTCACTATTTCCTAAACCATATCCACATAAAGGACATGTACTCGAGGCTTGAAAATCATACATGTAGATCCTAGAAAAGAATTACTTATAAAGGGACTATTCACTATTTCTTAAACCATATACACATAGAGGACATGTTCACTATTTCCTAAATCATATTCACATAAAGGACATGTTCACTATTTCCTAAACCATATCCACATAAAGGACATGTACCCGGGGCTTGAAAATCATACATGTAGATCCTAGAAAAGAATGATCTATAAAGGGACTATTCACTATTTCTTAAACCATAGCTGCATAAAGGACATATTCTCTATTTCCTCAGTCATATTCACATATTGGACATGTTCACTATTTCCTAAGTCATATTCACATAGTGCACATGTTCACTATTTCCTAAATCATATTCACATAGAGCACATGTTCACTATTTCCTAAACCATATCCACATAAAGGACATGTTCACTATTTCCTAAACCATATCCATATAACGGACATGTTCACTATTTCCTAAACCATATCAACATTAAGGACATGTTCACTATTTCCTAAATCATATTCACATAAAGGACATGTTCACTATTTCCTAAACCATATCAACATTAAGGACATGATCACTATTTCCTAAACCATATCCACATAAAGGACATGTACCCGGGGCTTGAAAATCATACATGTAGATCCTAGAAAAGAATTACTTATAAAGGGACTATTCACTATTTCTTAAACCATATACACATAGAGGACATGTTCACTATTTCCTAAATCATATTCACATAAAGGACATGTTCACTATTTCCTAAACCATATCCACATAAAGGACATGTACCCGGGGCTTGAAAATCATACATGTAGATCCTAGAAAAGAATGATCTATAAAGGGACTATTCACTATTTCTTAAACCATAGCTGCATAAAGGACATGTTCTCTATTTCCTCAGTCATATTCACATATTGGACATGTTCACTATTTCCTAAGTCATATTCACATAGAGCACATGTTCACTATTTCCTAAATCATATTCACATAGAGCACATGTTCACTATTTCCTAAACCATATCGACATAAAGGACATTTTCACTATTTCCTAAACCATATCCACATAACGGACATGTTCACTATTTCCTAAACCATATCAACATAAAGGAAATGTTCATTATTTCCTAAACCATATCCACATAAAGGACATGTTCACTATTTCCTAAACCATATCCATATAAAGGAAATGTACCCGGGGCTTGAAAATCGTATATGTAGATCCTAGAAAAGAATTATTTATAAAGGGACTATTCACTATTTTTTTAAATCATATCCACATATAGGGCATGTTCACTATTTCTTAAACCATATCCACATAAAGGACATGTTCACTATTTCCTAAACCATATCTGCATAAAGGACATTTTCACTATTTCCTAAGCCATATCAACATAAAGGACATGTTCACTATTTCCTAAGTCATAATCACATAAAGGACATGTTCACTATTTCCTAAATCATATTCACATAGAGCACATGTTCAATATTTCCTAAACCATATCCACATAAAGGACATGTTCACTATTTCCTAAACCATATACACATAAAGGACATGTTCACTATTTCCTAAACCATATACACATAAAGGACATGTTCACTATTTCCTAAGTCATATTTACATAGAGCACATGTTCACTATTTCCTAAATCATTTTCACATAAAGGACATGTTCACTATTTCCTAAACAATATCTGCATAAAGGACATGTTCACTATTTCCTAAACCATATCCACATAAAGGACATGTTCACTATTTCCTAAGCCATATTCACATATAGGACATGTTCACTATTTCCTAAGCCATATCAACATAAAGGAGGTGTTCACTATTTCCTAAACCATATCCACATAAAGGACATATTCACTCTTTCCTAAACAATATCTGCATAAAGGACATGTTCACTATTTCCTAAACCATATACACATAAAGGACATGTTCACTATTTCCTAAGTCATATTTACATAGAGCACATGTTCACTATTTCCTAAATCATTTTCACATAAAGGACATGTTCACTATTTCCTAAACCA
Source organism: Archivesica marissinica (assembly GCA_014843695.1). Taxonomy (NCBI): domain Eukaryota; kingdom Metazoa; phylum Mollusca; class Bivalvia; order Venerida; family Vesicomyidae; genus Archivesica; species Archivesica marissinica. The sequence continues at coordinate 44,879,588 of CM026395.1, read as the reverse complement.
TATCTGCATAAAGGACATGTTCACTATTTCCTAAACCATATCCACATAAAGGACATGTTCACTATTTCCTAAGCCATATTCACATATAGGACATGTTCACTATTTCCTAAGCCATATCAACATAAAGGACGTGTTCACTATTTCCTAAACCATATCCACATAAAGGACATATTCACTCTTTCCTAAACAATATCTGCATAAAGGACATGTTCACTATTTCCTAAGCCATATCCACATAAAGGACATGTTCACTATTTCCTAAGCCATATCCACATAAAGGACATGTTCACTATTTCCTAAACCATATCAACATAAAGGACATGTTCACTATTTCCTAAACCATATCCACATAAAGGACATGTTCACTATTTCCTAAACCATATCCGCATAAAGGACATGTTCACTATTTCCTAAACCATATTCACATAGAGCACATGTTCACTATTTCCTAAACCATATCCACATAAAGGACATGTTCACTATTTCCTAAATCATATTCACATAAAGGACATGTTCACTATTTCCTAAACCATATCCACATAAAGGACATGTTCATTATTTCCTAAACCATATCCACAAACGGACATGTTCACTATTTCCTAAACCATATCCACATAAAGGACATGTTCACTATTTCCTAAACCATATTCACATAAAGGACATGTACCCGGGGCTTGAAAATCATACATGTAGATCCTAGAAAAGAATTATTTATAAAGGGACTATTCACTATTTCTTAAACCATATCCACATAAAGGACATGTTCACTATTTCCTAAATCATATTCACATAAAGGACTTGTTCACTATTTCCTAAACCATATCTGCATAAAGGACATGTTCACTATTTCCTAAGTCATATTCACATATAGGACATGTTCACTATTTCCTAAGTCATATTCACATAGAGCACATGTTCACTATTTCCTAAACCATATCTGCATAAAGGACATGTTCACTATTTCCTAAGTCATATTCACATAAAGGTCATGTTCACTATTTCCTAAATCATATTCAAATAGAGCACATGTTCACTATTTCCTAAACCATATCAACATAAATAACATGTTCACTATTTCCTAAACCATATCCACATAACGGACATGTTCACTATTTCCTAAACCAGATCAACATAAAGGACATGTTCACTATTTCCTAAATCATATTCACATAAAGGACATGTTCACTATTTCCTAAACCGTATCCACATAAAGGACATGTTCACTATTTCCTAAACCATAACCACATAAAGGACATGTTCACTATTTCCTAAACCATATCCACATAAAGGACATGTTCACTATTTCCTAAACCATATCCGCATTAAGGGCATGTTCACTATTTCCTAAACCATATTCACATATAGCTCATGTTCACTATTTCCTAAACCATATTCACATAGAGCACATGTTCACTATTTCCTAAATCATATATGCATAAAGGACATGTTCACTATTTTCTAAGTCATATTCACATATAGCACATGTTCACTATTTCTTAAACCATACCTGCATAAAGGACTTGTTCACTATTTCCTAAACCATATCATCATACAGGACATGTTCACTATTTCCTAAATCTTATTCACATATAGCACATGTTCACTATTTCCTAAACCATATCCACATATAGGACATGTTCACTATTTCCTAAACCATATCCACATAAAGGACATGTTCACTATTTCCTAAACCATATTCACATAAAGACATGTTCACTATTTCCTAAACCATATCTGCATAAAGGACATGTTCACTATTTCCTAAGTCATATTCACATAGAGCACATGTTCACTATTTCCTAAACCATATCTGCATAAAGGACATGTTCACTATTTCCTAAACCATATCTGCATAAAGGACATGTTCACTATTTCCTAAACCATATCCACATAAAGGACATGTTCACTATTTCCTAAGCCATATTCACATATAGGACATGTTCACTATTTCCTAAGCCATATCAACATAAAGGACGTGTTCACTATTTCCTAAACCATATCCACATAAAGGACATATTCACTCTTTCCTAAACAATATCTGCATAAAGGACATGTTCACTATTTCCTAAGCCATATCCACATAAAGGACATGTTCACTATTTCCTAAGCCATATCCACATAAAGGACATGTTCACTTTTTCCTAAACCATATCAACATAAAGGACATGTTCACTATTTCCTAAACCATATCCACATAAAGGACATGTTCACTATTTCCTAAACCATATCCGCATAAAGGACATGTTCACTATTTCCTAAACCATATTCACATAGAGCACATGTTCACTATTTCCTTAACCATATCCACATAAAGGACATGTTCACTATTTCCTAAATCATATTCACATAAAGGACATGTTCACTATTTCCTAAACCATATCCACATAAAGGACATGTTCATTATTTCCTAAACCATATCCACAAAACGGACATGTTCACTATTTCCTAAACCATATCCACATAAAGGACATGTTCACTATTTCCTAAACCATATTCACATAAAGGACATGTACCCGGGGCTTGAAAATCATACATGTAGATCCTAGAAAAGAATTATTTATAAAGGGACTATTCACTATTTCTTAAACCATATCCACATAAAGGACATGTTCACTATTTCCTAAATCATATTCACATAAAGGACTTGTTCACTATTTCCTAAACCATATCTGCATAAAGGACATGTTCACTATTTCCTAAGTCATATTCACATATAGGACATGTTCACTATTTCCTAAGTCATATTCACATAGAGCACATGTTCACTATTTCCTAAACCATATCTGCATAAAGGACATGTTCACTATTTCCTAAGTCATATTCACATAAAGGTCATGTTCACTATTTCCTAAATCATATTCAAATAGAGCACATGTTCACTATTTCCTAAACCATATCAACATAAATAACATGTTCACTATTTCCTAAACCATATCCACATAACGGACATGTTCACTATTTCCTAAACCAGATCAACATAAAGGACATGTTCACTATTTCCTAAATCATATTCACATAAAGGACATGTTCACTATTTCCTAAACCGTATCCACATAAAGGACATGTTCACTATTTCCTAAACCATAACCACATAAAGGACATGTTCACTATTTCCTAAACCATATCCACATAAAGGACATGTTCACTATTTCCTAAACCATATCCGCATTAAGGGCATGTTCACTATTTCCTAAACCATATTCACATATAGCTCATGTTCACTATTTCCTAAACCATATTCACATAGAGCACATGTTCACTATTTCCTAAATCATATATGCATAAAGGACATGTTCACTATTTTCTAAGTCATATTCACATATAGCACATGTTCACTATTTCTTAAACCATACCTGCATAAAGGACTTGTTCACTATTTCCTAAACCATATCATCATACAGGACATGTTCACTATTTCCTAAATCTTATTCACATATAGCACATGTTCACTATTTCCTAAACCATATCCACATATAGGACATGTTCACTATTTCCTAAACCATATCCACATAAAGGACATGTTCACTATTTCCTAAACCATATTCACATAAAGACATGTTCACTATTTCCTAAACCATATCTGCATAAAGGACATGTTCACTATTTCCTAAGTCATATTCACATAGAGCACATGTTCACTATTTCCTAAACCATATCTGCATAAAGGACATGTTCACTATTTCCTAAACCATATCTGCATAAAGGACATGTTCACTATTTCCTAAGTCATATTCACATAGAGCACATGTTCACTATTTCCTAAACCATATCTGCATAAAGGACATGTTCACTATTTCCTAAACCATATCTGCATAAAGGACATGTTCACTATTTCCTAAGTCATATTCACATAGAGCACATGTTCACTATTTCCTAAACCATATCTGCATAAAGGACATGTTCACTATTTCCTAAACCATATCCACATAAAGGACATGTTCACTATTTCCTAAACCATATCCACATAGAGGACATGTTCACTATTTCCTAATGCTATCCACAGTAGTTCTTACATGAAATCCACATAAAGGGTATATTCACTTTCTTAAATGACTATGTACAACACGAAGAGGAAACTATTAAGAATGCTTGCTATCCCTTGTTTTATGTTTATGTTTTATTTGCGCTAATTCATTCACCCTGGATCGATGACGATACTTGATTTTTCTAGACAGACAGGCTGGCGGGTGTGGCGATCAGGCAGGCAGGCTGGTGGTGTAGCGATCAGACAGGCAGGCTGGCAAGTGTGGCGATCAGGCAGGCTGGTGGTGTAGCGAACAGCCAGACAGGCTGTCGGGATGTGGCGATCAGACAGACAGGCTAGGCTGATGGGGTAGCCGTCAGACAGGCAGGTTGGCGAGTGTAGCGATCCGACAGGCAGGCTGGTGGTATAGCGATCAGACAGGCAGGCTGGCTGGTGTGGCGATCAGGCAGACAGGTTGGCGGGTGTGGCGACCAGGCCGGCAGGCTGGTGTGGCGACCAGGCAGGCAGGCAGGCAGGCTGGTGTGGCGATCAGGCAGGCAAGCTGATTTGGTGATCAGGCAAGCAGGCTGGCGGGTGTGACGCACAGGCAGTCAGGCTGGCTGGCGTGGCGACCAGGCAGGCAGGCTGGTGTGGCGACCAGTCAGGCTGGCGGGTGTGGCGACCATGCAGATAGGCTGACGGGTGTGACGTCCAGGCAGACAGGCGGGTGTGGCGACCAAGCAGGCAGGCTGGTGTGGCGACTAGGCAGGCAGGCTGGTGTGGCGATCAGGCAGGCAGGCTGGTGTGGCGATCAGGCAGGCAGGCTGGTGTGGCAATCAGGCAGACAGGCTTGCGGTTGTGGCGACCAGGCAGACAGGCTGGCGGGTGTGGCGATCAGACAGGCAGGCTGGCGGGTGTGGCGATCAGACAGGCAAGCTGGCGGTATAGCGATTAGACAGGCAGGCTGGTGTGGCGATCAGGCAGTCAGGCTGGCGGGCGTGGCAACCAGGCAGGCAGGCTGGTGTGGCGACCAGGTAGGCAGGCAGGCTGGTGTGGCGATCAGGCTGGCAAGCTGATTTGGCGATCAGGCAAGCAGGCTGGCGGGTGTGGCGACCAGGCAAACAGGCTGGCGGGTGTGGCGACCAGGCAGGCAGGCGGTTGTGGCGACCAGGCAGGCTGGCGGGTGTGGCGACCGTGTAGGTAGGCTGACGTGTGTGACGACCAGGCAGAGAGGCGAGTGTGGCGATCAGGCAGACAGGCCGCTTGGCGTGGTGACCAGGCAGGCAGGCTGGTGTGGCGACCAGGCAGGCAGGCTGGTGTGGCGATCAGGCAGGCAAGCTGGTGTGGCGACCAGGCAGACAGGCTGGCGGGTGTGGCGACCATGCAGGCACACAGGCTAGTGTGGCGACCAGGCAGACAGGCTGGTGGGTGTGGCGACCATGCAGGCAGACAGGCTGGTGTGGCGACCAGGCAGGCAGGCTGGCGCGTGTGGCGACCAGGCAGACTGGCGGGTGTGGCGATCAGCCAAACAGGCTGGCGGGTGTGGCGACCAGGCAGACAGGCTGGAGCGTGTGGCGGCCAGGCAGACTGGCGGGTGTGGCGACCATGCAGACAGGCTGACGGGTGTGACGACCAGGCAGACAGGCGGGTGTGGCGACCAGGCAGGCTGGAGGGTGTGGCGACCAGGCAGACAGGCTGGCGGGTGTGACGACCAGGCAGACAGGCGGGTGTGGCGACCAGGCAGGCTGGCGGGTGTGGCGACCATGCAGACAGGCGGGTATGGCGACCAGGCAGGCTGGCGGGTGTGGCGACAAGGCAGACAGACATACGCTTACCTTTACACTCGTGTGTTCTGGGAGAAAAGCTATATCCAGGAGCACATAGACACGTTGCTGTACGACATTCGGAGTTCGGCGTCAAACAATCGGCAACAGTGGAACAAGAGTCTCCGATGTACTGCTCACCTGCAAACAATTGGTGACAGACACAATATATGTGTGTTGAGGCCCGGACATTAATCTAGCTATAACTTCACTATTAGTAATAACTGTTAATATACACATATGAAACTGACAAAGGTGATGAAATCTCATCATTGAATGGTGATGATGAACCCAAACCGGATTGCAAAACTGATGGTAAAATCGACACAAGGGAGGCAACTGGCAGTAAAATCCTCCAACTTGCTATTGCCATGGAGGCTAATATATCCCCGACAGATATTGACCGTTCCCATCGTATTGGCCTTACAAATCCCGGAAAGCTACGTGACATCGTTGTTAAATTTACGTCATATAGAGCAAGAAACAACTTCTACCGGTCGAGATTTGGCCTAAAGCCTAATGGGTACCCATAGTGCAGCAGATAAATGTATTTTCTCAGGGGAATCTTTCAAAATGTGATACAAGCACCAATGTTGGCACACATACTCCTTGGGGGTTACTTGTTTGAAAAACAACGCTGGCCACCTGCAATTCAAGATGGCCGCCATTTTTCAAGATGGCCGCCATAATCAATACCGACATATTGCTTTTTGCAATAAATATGCACAGACTTGCCCAATATGGACGACTTTGGTATCGAATCCTACATTTTACACCACGCAGAATCTGATTCTTGAACTTCTGAATCACTAAGAGTCTTTATGTTATCATATTTGGGACTTCGGATCAAAATTACAGAACTGTGGTCAACCTTCATAATGAACAGACATGTGGTCAACCTACATAGTACAGTAGGTATTCGATGTATATAGTTTGTACATGGGGATGTCTGTCTATGCCAAGACTAGAAAGAGGACACTAGTCGAAATGCTTCATGAGCATGGTGTCAGCATTTCGTACAACATAGTGTTGGATATATCTGCACAGCTGGGAGATGCAACAGTGAACAAGTATGTGGATGATGGTGTGGTCTGTCCACCAGTTCTGCGCAGAGGGTTGTGCACCACAGCAGCCATGCATAACATAGACCATAACCCCACTGCAACGACAGCTACCACTTCTTTCCATGGCACTAGTATCTCACTTTTCCAGCATCCAACAAAGGATGACAAAGGTGAAGAGCGTTAACCATTCAAGTTTGGAGGAGAGAAGGTTAAGACAGTTCCAGAACTCCTACAGACACCTACACCAATATCCGTCCTGCCTTCTTTGCCAGGAAGAACACTTCTACTCCACAGGGTAGTGTGACAGTTCCAGACGCCAGTCTCCTGAGACCACACCTGGCACTCGAGTATGAGTGGCTGGAGAAGGTCGGTGATACTGATGAAACAGATGACATAGAGAACGTGACATGGGCAGCCCACCATGCCTCCAAGAAGAGAAGCCCTGTATTTCAGGCCACCATCACATCACTGTTACCTCTCCTTCGAGATCAAGCCCACTGCGTTGCTACAGTCAGACATGTGATGGCGATCATTCACAGGCTGCGATGTTGTGTTCGGATTCCGTGGTAAATGGAAAAAGTCTGCATGGCAAACCTGGGATGTATGTCCAGAGGCTTCTGCTGTCTTCACAAAACTTAGACAGTACCTACCAACAGTAGCTGATGGTGATCTGGAGACCCTGCAGAAGTTTGTGGTGACGATGTATGACAGGTCCAGTACAGCTGCAGGCGTGAAAGACGCCAGACTAGACATGTTTGCCAGGAAGCAGAGACCTTACGAAGGCATTCCTCCAACTCGAGCAGCACTGCATGCTGGATACTGCATGCTGCATGCTGATGCCAAGCGTGCAGCTTATGAGGCAGGTTACATATGGAGTCAGTCAACACTGCGCCAACCAGAAGCACAGAGTCCTGCTGACTGGGGCTGGACAAAGAAGGGTGATCTGTGGCAGGTCTTCTGGACAACACTTCCTCCTATTGCAGAGAGTTGTCAACAGCTGACCAAGTGCGTGTGCAAGACAGAATGGTGTGTAGGAAGATGCAAATGCTACCGCTTTGGTCTAATTTGTACAGCATTATGCAGCTGCAGATGTGAGAATTAGTTTTAACTTTAAATTAATCAATTTGTATGTAATGATATCGATATATAGTATGCCTTTTCACAACATCAAGCATATCAGACTCCACTCTTGAATTTATGTATTTCCCATGCGCACGCTTACTCTAATTTCAGATAATAGACTCACATACTTCTCATTTATTTATCAAATCTGATTAATAATTCTCATTTAACTATGCTTACTTTCTTCTTCTTCTTGTCGTTCGCGAATCACATGTAACAAGCCGGCAGCAAACACGAAATGGGCCTTCCTCCTCAGATCCTCCTGGCAGCCATGTAACTTCGTCTGGAGAGAAGTATCTGTTGCCCAGGTTGTTTTCCTCAGCCCATGAAGATTGGGACACTCCTGGAGGATGTGTTCTGCAGTCTGGTCCCCTATTTTGCAGCTGCAGGCAGTTGACGGAGCTAGTCCAAGCTTCCGACACATATGGAAGTTCAGGCAGTTATGCCCTGTTCTAAGCCGGAATATCGTGACTTGCTCCTGTCTGGTGAGAAGGTGGTAGTCATCCTTCTCGACTGTTGGCTTTGATGCAGATTTGATTATGGTGCATTTCTCCTTGTAAGTCAAATCTTTGTCTGGTTGCCTCTCGGTAGAACCTTGCTTGGCAAGCTGGTCAGCGGCTTCATTGCCAGGAATGCCTATGTGTGCAGGTATCCACTGGAGGACAGTTCCTTTAGTTACGCTGACTGTTCTAAGGGCTTCCATCAGGTGGGGTTCTTTGTTGTTAGACAGGGCATCCAGAACTGAGAGCGCATCAGTCAGGAAGACAACCTGGGCACACTCTACAGTGTTGTGTAATAGAGATGCTGCTGTTTCAAGGGCCTGTACTTCTGCCCCATAGTTGCTGCAGTGTACTCCAGTAGGTAGAGCAACTGACTCTGTGTGTCCATCTGGGTGTCGGACATACACGCCTGCTCCTCCGTTTGTTACTGCTCTTGTGGCTGAACCATCTGTGTAGACTTGTAGCCATGCTTCTCCAGGATAACTCTTGTCGATGTGTGCTAGTGTGAGGGCACGTTTGACGTCATCATGTTGTCTATCTCTGGATGCCATGTATGGGATTGTACTGCAGATGGTAACCTTGGATTCATCGCTAGTCAACCATGGCTTGGATAGAAATGGCGTTGGAGGCAATGTCTTGGCTGGGAGATGGCTGGTGTGCTTTCGAGCAAGCTTCTTGGACTGGTGGATGAAACTGCTTCGCTTTAGACGATTCTTCGTTAGTGCCTCAACTCTCTGCTTCATCGGTTGTTCTTCCTAACATCGAAACTTCTCTGTCTGTAGAAGAATTCTTGTGTCGCGACGTTCTTGCAGTGGCTGGATGGTAGTAATTTTCTCCATGGCCTTGATTGGAGTGCTCTTCATTGCACCTGTGATCAGCCTGAGAACCTTGTTCTGAACCTTGTCGAGTGTCTGTTGGTTGGTCTTGGCTGATGATGTCCAGGTGGTGGATCCATATTCCAGGTGAGGCCTGACCACACCTTGGTATATAGTTTTCAGGATGTGATCATTGGCACCCCATGTGGTGCCAGCAAGCTTCCGAAGGATTGCAAGCTTGCGCTTGGCTTTGGCCTCTGCTTTCTGGATATGTGGCTTCCATGTCTGCCGTCACCCCTAAGTATGTTGGCTCGTTGTCCGTCTTCAAGGCAGTTCCACCGACTTTGATGGTTCCAGCTTTCTGTTTGGTGGAAGGTGTGAAGAGTGTGGTTGACGACTTCTCCTTATTAATAGAGATGCACCAGTCTTCTGCCCATGCTGTGAGCTTGTCTGCGGCCATCTGCATTATGTATGTGGCAGTCGTTGCATATTCTTCAACACACCACATGACCAAGTCGTCAGCATAGAGTGCTGCTTTGATACCATGTGGCAGCTCTGCAAGCAAGTCATCGATGAAGATGAGGAACAGCGTAGGCGAGATCACTCCTCATTGAGGAACACCGTGTCGGATGAGGAATTTCTTGCTCTTCTGGTTGTCGACAAGTACTCTGGCTCTGCGATTGTGTAGGAAGGATTTGGTCCATCGGAGCATCTTGTCGGCAATTCCGCATCGTTGCATCTTGACCAGCAGCCCATCAGTCCAGACTTTGTCAAAAGCCTTCTGGAGGTCTATCCAGGTTGCAAAAACTACCTTCTGGCCTTGGAATGCATCCTCAACTTCCTCAGCGAGGTATGTTGCCTGGTCCTCTGTGCATCTGAACTGTCGGAATCCTGCTTGTTCCTTGGATAGGAGGTTTTCTGTCTCAAGGTACCACATGAGTCTCTTGTTAACTATCCTCTCCATTGTCTTGACCACAGAGCTAGTGAGACTAATAGGGCGATAGCTGGAAGCTTTCTTTCTATCCTTGCCGTTCTTGTAGATTGGGATAACATTGGCTTCCTTCCAGATCTGCGGAACTATGCCTTCTTTCCAGCTAAGATTGAAGATGTCAAGAAGTTTCAGCATGTCTGAACATCCAAGATGAGTTAGCATCTCATTGGAGATTCCATCTGGTCCAGGTGACCTCCTCTTTTTCAGTTGTCTGAGCGCTGTGTACAGTTCCTGGTATGTAAGTGGAAGTTTCATAGAGTCTTGTTCCGTATGCCTTTTACTTCTATCCTTCTGTTCTTTCCGTGCCTCTCTTTGCTGTTGGCATGTGACTTTGATGTTGCCCTCTTTCTGGTAGGCTTTGGCGAGACAGTCTGCAGTCTCTTTGCCGGTCAACAGTTTCCCATCCTCATCCAACTTGATTTTCTGTCTGTTATTTTCTTCATCATTTAGCTGTTTCGTGAGCCTCCACAACTTCCTCCCGTCCTTCTCAAGGTTCAGGGCAGCCGTTTTCTCCCTCCAACTTCGTCGTGTAGCTTCCAGTTTAGATTTTTGAAACTGTGCCTTTGCTTTCTGAAGTTGTTCATGGTTTTCTTGTGATGGCTGTTCTTCTGCTCTGTTCCTTGCTTCAGTGAGTTCATCTTGGAGGGTCTGCAACTGATTGGTCCAATAGGGCTTGTATTCTCTTCTCGCACCTCTAGGTATGGTTTCATGGGCAGCTTTGAGTATGCAGCTGTTGAACTCTTTCACCACGTTGTTAACATCTCTTCCTTGTACATGTATGCCTCGAGTAAGAGAATTGGACCGAATAGCATAGAGACTCCACTTGGCTTTCTTGTAGTTCCATCTAGGGTAGGGATGGTCTGTCTGTATCACTTCACTGCTGAGTGTGAGGAACACTGGTTTGTGGTCACTTCCACCGAGTTGATCGCCAACTTCTCTATCTGTACCTTTCTGGATGTCCTCTGTGCAGAATGCTAGATCTGGAGAGGTAGTAGTGTGCCATCGCCTAGAGTAGAAGGTTGGTACATCATAGGGCTGGTTGACGAGAATCAAGTTGTGCTCATCCTGCCAGTCCTCCACTTCATCCCCACGCCTATCAGGCTGTGCATATCCCCAACTCTGGGAATGACTATTGAAGTCACCAACAACTATGTATCGACTGTTTGAAACTCCAATAGTGTCAAGGGCAAGGGCTTTGTCATTTGGGCAGTAGTATTTGACGAGGTTCAACTTGATTTGGTCTTGATCTTGAACTCCTGGTATTCTGCTCCTTCAAGGTAGGTTTTCACTTCGCTCGCATTGATGTTGTTCCGGACTAGAGTGAGCACACCACCCTTGTGTCTGTCTTGTCGGTCTGCTCGGAGGCACTGGTAGCCTCGTACTTTGAACGTCTTGTCTTTGTTCAGGTGTGTGTCCTGTATGCAGCAAACACTTACCTCTTTGTCCTGTAGTACTTGCTCAAGTTCAGTCTTTTTGTTAAAGACTCCTTCAGCATTCCACTGCATGAGCACAAGAGGTTTCTGCTTCACGTTTCGGCCAGTAGCTGTCCTTCGCCGTCCCCTGGCTCCACAGGGCAGCTTATGGTGACCTCCAGTAGCTAAGGATGGGTTCCTTCGAGGTATGGAACCCGGCACTGTACCTGCCTGGCGGGTCTTCACAGGTCCAGCACCATCTCGGTTTACTCTTTCTGTCATTGTGATTCATGTTGCGTTATGCTTAGTACCATGGTTTATTAGAATGCGCCGTGCGGCCCAGTACTTCCGGCTTCAGCATTCGAGGTTTCTGTTGGGGTTACCTCACCCTTAGGCTAGGACTTTTAAGGCGGTCCATATATTCGCCTGATGCACCCATTGTGGGACACGTGGAGTGTTTAATAGGAGTAGCTTTGCCCTGTGCTATCCTGCCCAGTCCTGGTAGGTACACCGCCATATGGTCCGGGACTGCTTATATGATTCACAGCTAACCCCCATATCTGAGGGCCGTTTCCCCTATCCGCCACCTGAGGACCCGCTGGGTAGGGGATGGTCGCCCCACTACTGAATTGGAAGCAGCATGGACCCAGATGCTTACTTTAATATATTTACTTTTAGACAATCCTCATAAGTTTACCACAATGTGTATGTTATATCACATTTCATTTTCGTATTATACTATTATAGATACTAAATTAACTATGCAATTCTTTTTCTATTTCTTGACTCACTCCTTGATTTGGAAATGTTTGGATGTTGGGCGGTCTTCATTCGTTGTGTGCGATTGCATGCTCTTTGCAATGTGGTTTCTGATGTTACTCACATCAGTTACGTAAGAATATTGATACTGATCATACCATCATACACAAGTCCATGGAAATTCTCACTCTTCTTACATACAATTACACTTCTGTCTATCATAGCAAATAAAACATACAACTATAGTGTATATTCGCAAGTACTTTCACAAATAAAATATAACATTGTTTATCCAACCAAACATGCCATTCCAGGAATAAACAACTTACCCAACACACGCTTCATCGAAATATCTCTTCTCCTGCGTACTGGCATGGTACTTGCTGCTTGGCTTAGCTACTTACTGATCATAGCAGGTGATGTTCATCCGAACCCTGGTCCGTCTTCAACACATTCCACAAGCTCTACTTGCTGCTCCCTTCCCTCCATGTCGAGGTCACTGTCCGATCTCATGTCGAAATCTAACTGTCTTTCTAGTCTACACTAGAGGTCCTTGAAGCAGAGTTCAGTTCCTTTGATATTATTTCGTTTTCATTGTGATTCATTTTGCGTGTATGCGTAGTACCGTGGTTTATTAGAATGCGCCGTGCGGCCCAGTACTTCCGGCTTCAGCATTCGAGGTTTCTGTTGGGGTTACCTCACCCTTAGGCTAGGACTTTAAGGCGGTCCATATATTCGCCTGATGCACCTGTTGTGGGACACGTGGAGTATTTAATAGGTGTAGCCTTGCCATGTGCTATCCTGCCCCGTCCTGGTAGGTACACCGCCATATGGTCCGGGATTGCTTATTTGATTCACAGCTAACCCCCATATCTGAGGGCCGTTCCCCTATCCGCCACCTGAGGACCTGCTGGGTAGGGGATGGTCGCCCCACTACTGAATTGGAAGCAGCATGGACCCAGACAGGAGCAAGTCACGATATTCCGGCTTAGAACATGGCATAACCGCCTGAACTTCCATATGTGTCGGAAGCTTGGACTAGCTCCATCAACTGCCTGCAGCTGCAAAATAGGGGACCAGACTGCAGAACACATCCTCCCGGAGTGTCCCAATCTTCATGGGCTGAGGAAAACAACCTGGGCAACAGATACTTCTCTCCAGACGAAGTTACATGGCTGCCGGGAGGATCTGAGGAGGACGGCCCATTTCATGTTTGCTGCCGGCTTGTCCATGTGATTCGCGAACGACAAGAAGAAGATTTCGTTTTCAGAGACATGGTTAAATTCTAATAATTATTTCCAACGATGATCAGAATTTCACATTCCAGAGAAGAAAGATAGATTCGGTGACAGTCATGGTGGGGTTATTGTCTATGTGAAGAACAATTTACATTTCAAGAGGCGACAAGACCTCGAACCCAGAGGACTTGAATGTATTTGGGTGGAACTGTATCCGTCTCAATCGAGGCGCATCTTGTTTGGCACTTTTTATCGGCCTCCTAATGCTGACGCTCATTACACATCCTTTATAGAAGATTCACTTAGCCTTGCGATGGACTCAAATATTTCAGATGTAATTGTAACAGGAGATTTCAATTTCAATCTATCTATCTATCACCAACCTGTACCGTAAGCTTACTTCTATATGTCAACAGTTCAATCTGGAACAACTCATTTCCGAACCGACTCATTTTACCGAGTCTTCTTCTGCTATTCTTGATATATTTGTTGTTTCGTGTAGTCATCGTGTTGTAGCATCAGGTGATGGAGAACCTATTCTAGATCAAAATGTCAGATTTCATTGTCCAATCTACTCTTTGTTTGCAATTTTCTAAACCTCGGGTTCAGACGTTTAAAGGTTTTGTTTGGCTATACGACCGTGGTGATCATGACACTTTAAGAAACAAAATATGCGACACGGATTGGGCACTAAAGGATGATGACACTGAAATATATACAACTTCTGTCACTCACAAACTTCTTGAACTATCCAAGCAATGCATTCCTACTAGAATCATTACTGTAAAACCAGATGACTCACCTACACACATAAAACGGAAAATTCGCAAAAGGAAAAAACGTTATCAAAGAGCGAAACACTCACAAAACCCACGACACTGGAAAACATTTAAACTGGTTCGCAATGAGATAGTTTCTCAAAATCGCACTGCATAACAAAATCATTTTAGGAAGATGTCGGAAGCACTACAATCGGATACAACCTCACAAAAAGACTGGTGGAAGATTGTAAAAGTATTCATAGCATCCAATGAGAAACGAACAATACCAGCACTAAAACACCCACACACGCAATAACTCGTCTTTGATACTAAATCTAAATCTGATCTCTTAAATGAATTCTTTTGTAGTCAATCTTCTTTGAATAACTCAGACAAAGACCTTCCTAAAAACTATTATCAAGAGCCCACACACAAACTCCTAACTATATATGTTACTCATCAAGACGTAGAGGATTCTCTTAAAACACTCAAAACTAACAAAGCCTCCGGTCCTGACGAGATCAGTAACCGCATTCTTCGCGAGACTGCTTCAGTACTAAAATACCCTTTGTTCCTTGTTCAATCATTCATTGCAATGCTGTAAAGTTCCGCAGTTCTGGAAAGACGCTCATGTTTGTGCTATCTTCAAGAAAGGCGACCCTTCATTGCCTAACAACTATCGCCCAATTTCGCTTCTTTGCTGTGTTGAAAATGTCTTTGAAAGAATCATCTTCAAGTACCTGTACAATTTCATGAATGCAAATATACAATTGACATATCTCTACAATACATTTTGCAAGGCACTTGATGACGGCCTTGACATTCGTACAGTCATCTTTGATATAAGTAAAGCTTTCGACAAGGTCTGGCATAACGGTCTCCTATTGAAACTTCGTAAGGCAGGTGTTGATGGGCCTCTTTTGTCTTGGTTCTCTGATTATCTTTCCAACAGACGTCAAACTGTCATTCTTCCTGGCGCCAAATCTAACTGGTGCTCGCTAGGGGCTGGTTTGCCCCAAGGATCCATCCTCGGTCCACTTCTGTTTTTAGTATATATCAATGACATCGTGGAAGACGTAGGTGCTAAGATACATCTATTTGCCGATGACACGTGTCTACACATTGTCGTCGACCAACCTGTAATTTCAGCCCAAATACTGCAATCTGATATCAATAAACTATCCAATTGGGTGGAGGCATGGTTAGTCACATTTAATCATTCAAAAACTGAATATATGATCATCTCACGCAAAACACATAGACCACATCACCCAGCATTACTCATGAATAATCAACGAATCTCATCCGTCACGTCTCATAAAACCTTGGTGTTAACTTCTCAAACGACGGCTCTTGGCATACTCATGTAACTCATATTACTGATAAAGCCTGGAAGAGAATACATATCATGCGAAGATTCAAATTCCTATTGGAAAGACAATCACTTGAAACCATTTATACTTCTTTCATCAGACCAATTCTAGAATATGCCGATGTTCTGTACTGCAATTGCACTCAGTATGAAAAAGACGAACTCGACAAGATCCAGAATGAAGCTTCTCGAATTGCTTCCGGTGCAACAAAACGTGTTTCTCTTCATAAACTGCATAGGGAAGTCCGGTGGGAATCATTAGACAAACGTCGACTTAACCACAACAGACTTACTCCCAAACATCTATATTCTCTTGTGCCACAACGTGTGGGTGAAACTACCAGATACAACCTAAGAAACGCAGCTAATATTGTATTCCATCCCGTACTGCGCTCCACTACAACTCGTTTCTACCTTCTACCTTAAGAGATTGGAATAATCTATCTATGCAACAATAAAGCTCTCCTAAACTATCTTCTTTCAAACAGTCTTCGTGGAAATATATCAAAAACTCCTAAATACTTATATGTTGGCTCCAGGAAATGGCAAGTTTATCATGCCCGATTACGTACTGAGTGCTGCTCCTTAAACCAACACCTGTACAGCAACAACTTATCTCCAACATCTCTTTGCCAATGCGGTCGTGTTGAAAGTAATCACCATTTCCTCTTGGAATGCACACTATATACCAACATCAGAGCAAACTAATACAAGAAACTTCTATATACTGTACAGTAACTTTGTACACTCTCTTACACGGAGATCAAAACCTTTGCGACAACATCAACAGCAGAATCGTTCTTGCTGTACAGGACTATATAAGGGACAGTAAACGTTTTCCATGAACTTGAATGACTGACCTGTTCCTGGCTCTCAACATTCCAAATCAAATCTCAAGATCTTATTTCTTCTACTTGAATTGAAAACAACTAGGATGATTTATCGTCAAAGTGGATTGACTCTTTTATTTATTATTACTTAATTTTATATTTATTATTACTTAAGATGAACACTAAGTGTATTAGTTATAAATACCATACATTTTAAGCCACTAAGATAAATATCTAGCAAACTATATCGATATCATATCATACCTCACTTCACCTAATAATGTTACTTTCTTCTTACAATAATTGTTGAGAGTCTGCACATAATATAAATTAGAACAATCTATTACACTTAGACTCAACCATATTCTTTTTATTAGCATTCCTCAACATTATAATATTCTGACCTCTATTATTATAATGTCTTTTTTCTTATCTCAACTACAATATCGTATTTTTTCTATCTAAATCGAATTACGAATCTTGTATTGTTAAACAGTTCAAGCACATTATTTTACCGCCAACTTTACAGCAAACGAGTTTCGAAGGAGAAGACCTTTATAAGCTAATCTAGCTTTCGGATCTAATCCTTTTTCAAAACATAAAATATTATATTGTAATGTAATTGCTATATGTATATATGTTACATTGTTTGAAATAAAATATGTTTAAACTAATATACAGAGTCAGTTTTAATTTAGCCAAACACGTTTTGACAACATTATATAAATCGTGGATTGGTTCAGAACTAATTAGGTCACCCAAATGTATCTATCTCTCTATCATACCCTCAAAAGCGTATATATAGGAGAGTATAGAGATGCTGTCCATTATACATATTTTATGCCAGTTTGAGGTCACAAATATGAAATGTTGTTAAATAGGCTGAACTTGTTTAGTTACTCCATATAATTAGCTTGTTTTCACTTCTCCAATGCCTATGTTATACTGGTCATCAGTTAAATGACGGAGAAATGTGCGATCTCTCTGATGTTTCTATTGGAAGATAATGTCAGATATATCCCGAAGTGTATATCGGTCCTCTAAGTCCTTTGAGTTTACTGTTTACTGCATTTTTAGTAGTACTCTCTCGTGATTGACCTTATTGAAAGCCTTACTGAAGTCTAATAGGATGAGATCTACCTGATGCGTATTGTAGACAGAGGTAACCAAGTCATTGACTAGCATTACTAGTCGGGTCACCAGGGTAATTGCTCCAATTTAAACATACTTGGGCGCCGAAAATACATCGGTTTAATATATTGTCTTCTTTCATTTGTAAATTGTTCACATTCAAAGAAATAGTGAAATTCATCCCCAATTCTGTTTCTACAAGAGTTACATGTTCTTTCGTTTATTGGTGTTCTTGTCCAGTTTCCTGTTTCTATTGGTAATCGATGGTTTCTTGTTCTAAATTTAATTAGGTTACAGTGTGGAGTTTTGTAATTTTGATAAGTAAGGTTCAATTCCAAAAGATCTTTTAAACACTCGATAAAACGTACTATTACTAGAGTTGTCTACCATGGTGTACCAATTATTTAAATATAAATCATGTAGTTTTTGTTTTACCGCTAGTTTTAACCATTTTGCATTAGGAAAACTATGTTCAGTCCATACATTTATGAAACCACATTTTATTAGAATTATTTTAATATTATATAGCCATGGTAATTTTACCTTAAGCAATTCTTCGGGTAAATTTTGTGATGAGTGTAACATATTTTTATATACTAGATTAGACAATTTCTTTGGTGTATCACCTTCTTCCGTAATACATAGTTTTGACCAGCACGAAATAATGTTTTCCTCAATAGCTATCGATAGCGACATACATCCAGTTTCGCCATAAATAAAATAATTTGGGGTGGACCGTTTTAATTTCAATATATGTTTTAACAATTTAAGTTGAACCCTTTCTATTACATCTAATTTCCCAAATTCCCAAATTTCAGCTACACATAGTATAATCGGTTTGATGGTTTTATTAAATAGGTCTATTGG
The DNA here is from genome assembly GCA_014843695.1 of Archivesica marissinica. Taxonomy (NCBI): domain Eukaryota; kingdom Metazoa; phylum Mollusca; class Bivalvia; order Venerida; family Vesicomyidae; genus Archivesica; species Archivesica marissinica. The sequence goes on along the minus strand of CM026395.1, from coordinate 44,860,939 downwards.
TAGGTTAAGTCGATTTGGAATTTCTTATTAGGCTATACATTGCTCTAGTTGCTTGATTTGAAAGAGCCGCTTCTATTGAAGAAGGTACCAAGATATTTATACCACATACTCTTTTACGACTTATATTGCATCCTTTTTATATTTGAAATTATACATAGGTTGTCTACCTTTTGAAAACACGATTATTTTAGTCTTTGTGATATTAACCTTGAGCTTCCATTTATCACAGTATTGTTCGTAAGTATTTATTGCATCTTGTAAATCACTTGCAGTTTCTGCCGGTATTACGGTATCGTCTGCATAAAGTAAAATGTATATTTTTAAAAGATTAAAGAGGTCGTTTGTGTTTTGTTCATTCTGTATTAATGCGTATTACTATTGTTTTGGAAAAAATATCTTAAGTCATTTAAAAATAAAGAAAATAGCAAAAGTGACAAATATTCACCTTGACGAACTCCATTATTGCTTGCATGTGAAGAAGTTCGAACATTTTGAATTAGCTTTTACACAATACTTTATTCCATCATACATGTTTCTTATAACCTGTAGACATTTTCCATTGATGTTAGCATTTATTAATTTCTCCCATAAGCCATTTCTGCAGATGGTATCGACGCTTGTTTTAAATCGATAAATGAGCACATTAATTTGTTTCTGTTGTTAAAATATTGAATGATATGTTGTAAAATAAATAAATTGTCTGCTGTTAAAAATCTTTTTCTGAATCCCGCTTGTGTGTTGTTTAAAATAGCATTAGTTTCAACATAATCGGTTAATCTTTTATTCAAAATACTAGTGAATACTTTGCCTAGACAACTTAACAATGTTATTGATCGATAGTTTTCTGATATTGTTTTGTCTCCTTTATTTTTATATATTGTGTTAATAATACCAACTGTCCACTGTTCTGGGATGATTCCGGTATCGAATATAAGATTTAAAAGTTTAACGTATATGTTTTTCATCAAAGGTAAAGATGATTTTATTTGTCCATTTAGTATTTTATTGTAGCCACTAGCTTTGTTATTTTTTTTAATTGTTATTGCCCATTCTATTTCTGTTAAATCAGCTTCAGTTTTATTTATAGCTTTTCCATTAAATATTTTCCAGTATTTTCTCGAGTCTTTACTAATAACATCTCTTAATTTCCTTATATTTTAATGCTTATGTTTATTGTGAAACTGTTTTATAGTATTTTTATGAATAGTAGCAGTTCGTTTTAGGCTTTCTTTTGTTTCGTTATTCTTTCTTGGTTTATAGAGATATTTTGCGGAGTGGAAAATGTTCTTGCCTTTATACACTTTGGACCAAACCACGGGGATGTTTTGGAACTGTTGGTCTCCTGTACATTGTTTATTTTGGTATAGCAAAAGGCTTCAGTAGACGTGTTTATAAATAGGGACGACATATCGTTAACGATTGCATTTATGTTCTGTTGGTTAACATTTGTATCCTCACTAACATTTTCAAGCGTATCTGTAAAGTTTGTATTTTATGACGATCTAGTTTATTAATAAATTCATTCGCTTTATTTCTATCCCATAATTTAACTGACGGCTTCTCATCAGGCTGATAACCAATCGTCTTGCTTAACTTAAATTGTAGGTTAAGTTCAATTGGGTTACGAACATCTGATAGTAATGGGCAGAAGTATATTACCTGTAGAGATAAAACATTATTAAAAAGATTCGAGTTACAAACAAAATAATCAACAGCACTTGTTCCTTTACATGTGGCCTTACCAGGGATATCCATTGTAGTTCTTCCGTTTACAATATACAAGTAATAAAGTTTCAAAAAATCAACAAATTGGTTTCCATAATTATTGGAAATTCTATCGCTATTTAAATGCTGTCTATTTACATTTAGAGACCTGTCAAACATACACATTTCGAGATTGTATTCTAAGCAAATTTCATCAAAATGTTGGCTTTCGAAAAATTCAGTGTCAAGTATTATGTAATCCGTGTAAGCCTTTTGATTTAGAGTTGAAATCTCCAAATAAGCAAATTGTATCAAATGTTCGTGGAAACGTGTTTAAGTCGTCCTGGATTTCTAGAAACGGGTCTCCCGGAGGAATATATATATAATTCCACAGACTATATCGTTTTCTGTATAACACAAGGATTTTGATAATGTGAACCATAGAACTAGTTTGCTATCAGTTTCCTTTACTTAGAAATATCCTTTCGAACAAGAAGAGCAAGTCCTCCACTTTTATGACTGGTTATAGATGTTCTGTTTTTCATAAAAATGTCAAAATCTGGTACGTCAACAAAATCTAAGTCATCACATTTCGTTTTATGCAAGCCTACAATACAATATTTAGCTAATAGGTCAATAAAATCGGGGCATTTCAATTTTGATTTTAACCGCATACATTTAGAGAAAGAGTATTGAATAATTCTGATTTATCATAAGAATTTCTCTTTGGTTTAGGTAAAGATGCTCGCTCATTAACGTTATCTCCACTATTAAATATAACTCCATTCGAGCTAATTTTATAATCCGTGGGATAAAAATTAAGACGACTACACTGTCTAGCTATAACATTATTCAGGAATTCAATATTGCTATAGTAATGGTGCAGCAACGAATACATGGTGTTATAATAGCTATTCATAGAAAATCCACATTGCAGAAAAAGACCACAGTTTTGACTGGAACGGAACATAGGAAAATATGTCAATAGCCAATAATTGCATGCATTATAATAGTAATAGTATTCATTCAACCAATGTATCATTGAAAAGTCACTTGTGTAATGTCACTGAAGGATAACCGGTGATTGTCAATACATAACTGGTTATAATTATGTATCTGTGTCATTGATCACAATATGAGGTGCCCCCTGGGGGTCACTGATATGCTCCATTATGTGAATGGGCCCAACCTTGATCAAGTGCATCAGGTTGTATCGCACAATCACGGTCTATTAGAAGAACACCATTGTTTTCAACACATTTACATCATACTTACTTACCAATCAACTAACGAGCAGCGTCAATTACGGCAATTACTCATAGCTATTTGTGAGGGCGTTACGTGTGCGGCAAACTTACAATTAAGTTTTAATGATTACTTTATACAACTTCAATGGGATTATCAACTAATCACTAATGAGTTGTTAACACCTTCAATCATATCACAGTAACATCCAAATTCGGATACAAATAACGTATGTAAGGCTTATAATTTTAACTATAATATATTTTATTTATTACAATGGAAAGACATGGATACATTTTCAGAAGAGCATAGATGATTGTGGTGTATAAAAATTGTTAATTTCTTGCTAAACTTGGGTAATATATAAATTTGGATAGGTTTTGAACAGTTTTCCTCTTAGTCTCTGTAAGTAAGGTAATAAACGTTTGTTCGGACAGCCAAGTGTAATAGTAGCGTTTCAGATATTGTTTCCTGAAATCTCTAAATTTAGGGCAAATAAGAAGAAAATGATACTCAATTTCGGTCATTCCACTGAATATATACAGATTCGTTCATTCCGTGGTAAGTTTGTGTAACGCCCTTGTTCTATTGCTAGTTCATGGGATGATGTCCGAAATTTGGTTAACAATATTCTAAATTTAGGTTCTATCATAACATCAAGATATTTTTCTAATTGAAATTTATGTTTAAACAAGTTATACGTTTCAAGACGAGTAGAGTTGATGAATACCACTGTTGATGATACATATCTAGTATTTGTTGTTTTATTGTAATACAATTGATAAGCATATTGAACTGATTTTACCATATATATGTTAGACCATGTTCATCGAGAATGGTTTTATTTTGTATGCCCAATTATTACCATTATATATGAGTCCTGCATTTGTATCATTCTTCAGCAGATAAGCATATTAAACTGATTTTGCCATATATATGTATTAAGTTCTTAATATTATACATAACACGTCCTAAATAGTATTTAAATTATCTAAATAAAGTGTTTAAATAAATAACTATGTTGATAATGAATTTTAAAAATGGGGCCGAGGTGTCGATGTGTTTTGGGGCTGAGGTGTTACGTGGGGCCGAGGTGTCTGAGGCAGACGTGTCTAGTGCCGACGTGTCGTCGGGTCGAGATGACGCTTTACCGAATGAGCTTACCTTGTGGAAGGCACTAGCTATGATGCTTGATGCCCCCCTATTTGCTCCTAGAGTATGATTCTCAGCGTTCCAGTATAAGTATAGCACAATTAGCTGTATTGACATAAGTATTTCCATTGTTCCTACATTTATCATGTTTATATTAAAATGTGTAATTGTACATAAAAAGCATTAACATATGATTAAACTAGCTTACCGTGTGGACTCACGTAATAACGCCAATTTTGTTCTGCATACGCACTTGTAGAATCACCAAAAGTAATAGAATGACCTTGACATTGACCTGTGACCTTGTTATAAAAAATACTAGCACACTTCTCATCTCGCGAGCACTCGGCCACACACAAAGATGTTCCACGCTTGTCTACTTGCCACAACTTTCGAAACTCTTGGTTTTTATTATCAAAGTTTATACGCTTGACCGCTACATCGGTCGTGATTTCAGACGATATTTCAAAGATGCACATAGTCAGCATTGAAAGAACCATTACACGTGGCAAGATATAAGTATCCAAATATTCCATGACGATTGTAATTACGATGTAAATCCGTATAGAATTCGTAGTAACGACGATGTAAATCCGTATAAATCCGTATAGAATTCGTAGTAACGACGATGTAAATCCGTATAGAATTCGTAGTAACGACGATGTAAATATGTATAGAATTCGTAGTAACGACGATGTAAATCCGTATAGAATTCGTAGTAACGACGATATAAATCCGTATAGAATTCGTAGTAACGACGATGTAAATCCGTATAAAATTCGTAGTAACGACGATGTAATTCCGTATAGAATTCGTAATTTTTGCTCTTTCTAAAATTCGGTTTTCATATTATCTAACAAGATTCATTCAAGAATTACTCATATTGCAAATTTTACTTATATAAGCAACATTTTCATATGACATACATATTTAAACATTTTAAAGATGTTTGTAAATAAATTACATAAATTCATTAAAACATACTAGTATTGCCATACTGTTATTTATTGCGCTAGTATTCATAACATTACGAATGGAAACTAGTTTCAATAACGTACATCCAGCGAGAAACTCGTTAAGTTTCATACGCGTTCAATATCCAAACTTAATACGCAATGTCGGGTCATGTTCAACAGTTATATCATGAAAACATATCTATAATTTAAAGTAATTTGGGAGAGGAAAACGTAGGTTTTAATATCAATTAACTAAATTCTGCCTTCCTTCTAATCGCATTGGCTGACAATTCATCAATAAGTGTTGTTTATACACCTTAACTGGAACCTATCAGGATGCAATTCCCATTAAATACTGAGCCATAATTGCAGAATCAATTTTTGTTACAGGCAACATTTCCTCTGTCGCGAGTTCTGACAAAAATATCATAATTAAGGTAACGTAATCAAATACACTTCAATAATGAATTATACAGCAACGCTACATCTTTCTTTTAACCCTTTCAACACTCATGCCTCTAAATAGGCTTACTAAACGTGTAGACCCAGATGAGCCGGCTCCTGAGGAGCTGTCTCATCATGATCTGCACATGTTGCCAGTAATATTACTATTTTAGACAAAATTACTCATTTTGATAAATGAACTGGTGCAAATGTAATGTTTGGTCTAACAATATCATGGACCAGTCCATGTCAGTTACTTGGTGTTGAATGGGCTAAGCTATGTACATCTTTCATTGTTAGTGATCATTGGTTCTTCATACAGTCATATGCCACGGCGTGGTTGCTAATCTGTTCCTTTCTACAGTTAACAAAAGTCCTAATCAATCACCTTGTGTTTTATTTAAATTGGAGCCAACTATCAATATAAACCAACCATACAATATAAAATGTATCATGTTGTCAATTAATGCATTTTATTCCAGAAGAGTATACAGCAATTCATAATATAAAGATCTGTAATAAAATGTATCTAATAAAATGATAGAATATTGATATTATATGGTTATTAGACAGAGAAAAAATGGAAGCAATGTATATTGTCTGCTATCTAGAGACGCCCGCCAAGCGTTTGATATCGTATGGCATGATGGACTTTTATAATAGCTGTTTGATTCTGGAATTTATCGACACTCATTTGGTTCACTCCTTCAAATGTACAAATGTATGCGAAGTTGTGTGCGCAACCGCACTTTTATTTCCGACTGGACTGACGTAACACAGGGTACGCGTCAAGAAGGCAAACGTTCACCATTAAGGTATCTGTTATTCATAAATGGTCTAATTCGCAAACTTGAGAACAGTGACTTAGGATGTTTAGGAATACAAACAGCCATACAGTTGCAGACGACATGTTGTTAGTGCCATTTTCCAAACAAGGACTGGAAAATATGCTATCAATATGTTTTGATTACTCGAGGAAATGGCAGTATTAGTATAATCCATCGAAATGTGCCATCATTGTATTTAATGAATCCAAATCCGATTACCATAAACACTCGAACTTTCCACTTTGGTCCTCAGACTATTTAGGAAGTAGGACAATATGTACACCTAGGGGTGATCTGCGATAAGTGCGACTCTATGCAACACTTTTTTGCAATACAAAACTAAGAGAAAGTCTTCTTAGTATAATGAACAATGGGATTGGTCAGACTGCTATAATTCCCGTCTCCTTGGCTACTATATACAACTCAGTAGTGGTAATGTAACAGGCTGAACATTTGGACAGGTAAGTATATATAAAGTTATTCCCCTTTATGGATACAATTCTATTTATAAGTTCCCTCCAAAAATATCACATGATTCAGTTTTAATCAATGAAAACTAAGTTGGTTTTCAGTGTTGGACAATGACATATATGTACATTTGTTTTTAATTTGGTTTTAATACAGTTTAAAATAAATGGATAGTATGGAAGGTTATAGTATATATTTATCTACAACAAGTGTGTTTCAGTTAACTGATTCCTGGTTTATTTATTTAAGTTACATTTAGTGGAAGTCGTGATAGCGCAGTGGATGCGCGTTCGCTTCAGGTGCAAACGGTCCGGAGTTCGAGCCCCGCTGGAGCTGTTACGATTGTGCCCTTAGGCAAGGCATTTAAATTCCACGTTGCCTCTTCTCTCTCCCTCGTGGCGATGGATTCCATCAGGAATGAGGTCTCGAGAGTGATTAATATAAGTTATAAGAACTTGTTTCGCAATCGAGCTCAAATAAATTTGTATAAATTAAGGTACATTTGAACGAATATGGTTTAGAGCTAGCAGTGCTATGCATGGTATCTGTGTCTAATGTAAACTACACGCTATATTCTCTAAACTTTACACACTGGTTGTTCCTCCTAACTTACAGCACCAGGTTATCACTGTGTAGACTCAGGAGTGTGGCGCAGTTGCCTAAAGGCACTCACTCCCTTAGACTGGTATCTTTTTATGTATACATACTTATATTTATAATTGCCACTAGACACATCTACATGTATAATTTGGCATAGAGCTAATGATGAAAGTAATGTTGACTGTCCGTATGTTTACAATTGATAGCATGTTTTGTATATGTGCTAATTGATATATCTATGGTACATACATTAGTTATTTACTCTTGTTATCTACCCCCAGAAAACTCTACAAGAGGACGTGACGCACAAGGGTTCTTTTCACATCTTCTTGCCCAAATATAGTGAAAGTGACAGTATATTGATAGGAGCCGACCTTAACTCGTGCATAGGTTCGTTATCTGATAATTCGAGCTAAATAGACTCCATACCACAACGGTCATACATTGATAAAAGCATAAACCAGCATGGTCACGATTTTATTGAATTCCTGATTGAGTCGAAATTCTGTATATTAAATGGTAGGCATTGTGAAGACGACACTAGGTTTACCTCAATCTCACGAAAAGGAAAAGCGGTCGTCGATTATCTGTGCGTACCTCACGATAATTTCCATTCTTGCTCAAATTTCAAGGTATTAACTGTACAGGCACTTGTGGACCGTTATGATCTGCATAGTTTTTTAGGAGAAAGATCAAAATTGCCTGATCACTCCGTATTGTTAACTGACCTTAATACGTCACAATATGGATCATCGGACCATATCAACTATAAGGATCAAGGAAACGATTGCCGGTCTATATACAATTTGAATAAAATGCCGACTGATTTCATGGATAGTGAATTGTCAAGATTGGCTCTTATAGAAATCATTTCGAATATTGAAAGGTGTAGAGAATCTCAGGCGAACATTGACTTGATTTACGATCATATACGCGATGTGATAATCACTGAAATGAATTCTAAAATCCCAATGTACAGTTCCCCAACCGACTCTAGTAAACGTTATAAAAATAGGAAACCGTATTGCAATAATAATTTGACTAATTTATGGAACGATATGCGGTCAAGGAAGAACAATATCTGTGGTGTAATGACAATAAACGTATTAGAAATGCGAAACGCCTGACTTACACTATAGCTAGAAATGTTTTTGATCGTGAGTTAAACAGGGCGGAGCGTTCCTATTGGCAATCTGTTGCCACAGAAATTGAAGACCCGAACGATTTTTGGGAGAAAATTAAAAAGCTGGGCCCAAGGAGTAACAATAATATACCTATAGAGGTGGTTGATAGTTCGGGGAATATTTCTAATAACGAGAATATAGTGTTAGAGCGATGGCATCAGGATTTCAAAAACTTGTATAACAGTTCGGATAATGACGAGTTCGATAACAAGCATTACAGACTTGCCAAAGTACATAAACGCTTATTGGAGGATAATATTAATGATCCCCTGTATACGTCGAATGAACATCTCAACCGTAATATAACACTTGAAGACATTTCAAATGTTGTTATGCATGCAAAATCACGGTCCGCCAGTGGGATTGATCAAATACCCTACACTGTGCTTAAATTGCCTGCTGTCATAGCAGCAACTATTGCCTGCTTGCAGCAACTATACCAGCTTATTTTTGACACCAGTATAATTCCGTCTGTGTGGCGTAAATCAATCATATGTCCTATTTTGAAAGACGGAACAACCGATCCACAAATACCAATGAACTACAGAGGTGTGTGTTTACTATCCTGTATAAGCAAGTTATATAGTGCACTCTTGAATAGGCGTCTGACAAGCTATTTAGAACAAAATGAAATTTTAGCTGACGAACAAAATGGATTCAGGGCGAACAGATCGTGTGAGGACCATGTTTTCACTCTGAATAGTATTATCCGAAACAATCCGTCCATTTTTACAAGCTTTATTGACCTCCGTAAATGCTTCGATTTCATTGACAGAGACATGTTGTTATACAAAGTAGTGCTTAACCATGTGGATGGGAAAATGTATCATTCTATTAAAAGCATATATGAGTGTACTACTTCATGCGTACGCATAAATAATAAAACTACATGGTGGTTTAATTGCATGAACGGCGTGAAACAGGGAGATAACTTGTCACCGACTCTCTTTTCCATATTCGCGAATGACCGTGTGTGCGAAATAAATGATCTTGACCTCGGAGTTAACATCGAAGGGTCAAAATTATCTATGTTGTTATACGCAGACGACATTGTGTTAATAGCGACGTCTGAAGCAGATCTGCAACTCATGCTCAACCAACTTAATAACTGGTGCAAACGGTGGAGAGTGCTCATTAGTACTGAACAATCTAAGTGCATGCATTTCCGGGAAGGTCGCGCCAAACAGTCAGATTGTGTATTTCCCGTTGGAGATAATATTATGGAAACTGTTGACACCTTGGTGTAATATTTCACTATAAAGGCGATTTTTCATATAACTGTGACTCCCTGTCAAAAGGTGCTGGTAGGGCCTTAGGTGGTGTTATTTCTAAAATACATAATTTGAAAGACTTCGGGTTTAAATCATTCGAAACGTTATACGAGTCGTGCATTACCAAGATTTTGGATTACTGTTCTTCTGTATGGGGATTTAAACACTCACAGGTCATAGACAATGTACAGAATTTATCATTTAGAAATTTTAATCGTTATAATTAAGCACATCAAATACTTCATATCTTTACACAGATAATTACTGCCATTCACACTAGATATTTATTATGCAACATCTATATTACTCGTCTGTGCAATATGATGATAGGAGATTAGTGTCAAGCAGTATAAACATTAATTGTTTGTTCTGTTGCATATTTGGATAATAATAAACTTGTCATGGGCATGAATATTCAAAATTCACCCATTGGCTACCCAACCTGGATAGGTGGGCGTTTCAAAATTCACCCATTGGCTACCCAATCTGGTTAGGTGTGCGTTCGAATCCAGCACTAGCAAATATATACCCCGATATTCTGGATGCATTACGATAATCCAGAATCTGAACCAGGTTAAATAAATAAGAATTAACTTTTCGTAAAATTTAAATTGTGAATTTGATCTTTTAATTAGGTAAGAGTCTCTAATATTCTTTTATTCTCTTTAATAAGCATTGACGTCGCACTATATTGTATGATTTTATGATAGCTGACTTAAATATTAATTGTATTTCAATCGGGTCTTCTCATCATATAGGTGCATGAAACCGCACACAACTGTCTATGTTAATTTAACCGAGACCGGCGAATAATAACTAGAATATTCACAATACACATAATGAATATACTGACCAAGAAATAATACGTTTGTAGATGACAATAAATACTAATCCGTCATTGCAAAATAGTTGTTTCTTACGTCTAGTATAATTCATATGGGCTCACTTACGAGTGTGTGCTGAATAGCACGTGCGACGGTTTCTAAGGTATTTATGAGATGTTGGCAAAATTGAAGAAAACAGCATTCTTTAATGATTTCCACAATCCATGCTATAAACAATTCAACATGAGTTATCGCATCTAGAATAGCATTGACTTCCCGTCAGCCACTTTATCAAGGTACTATTAAGATACCGTTTCAATAGTTCTAATAAACAATTGTCTAAATATGACACTCGTGAAAGTGGTGACTTGAAGACAATGTGATCGTATCGTTGTTAATCTATTGTATTTATCTGTATTCTAAGCAGGCAAAATTGCTGGATATATAGGTGTTAAATATACGCACGTTTACTATGCTAGTAGTACAGGGTGGAAATATGGGGCATGCTCTCTGACACTATGGAGCATTTTACCGAGGTGGGTGGCACTATGGGGCACTTGTATGGATTATGGGGCATTTTACTCTGCGGGGTGGCACTATGAGGCAATTTGGGTATAATGTGTGGAAGCATGCCCTATAGTTCCAACCCTAGTGACTATTAAAAACAACACATAATATTTTTAATAATAATTTTATTTACTAACTATAATTAACTATTAACTAAAACAATAATTTTATTAACATACATGTTTAATAATTCAATTTCTCACATTTACAACATTGGTTATTTTTATAATTAACATAAACAGTATTATCTAATTTCTTCATCATTTTACTATGTTCATATAATGTTCCATAATGTTTATCAAACCAATTTTTAGTAATAATGTAATATATAAATAATAATATAAATATTCATTATTTGTATATTGTTTATTTTTTGTTTAAAATCAATACCTTTAGCTAAAATATCAAGCACAAATAAACAAAATATTCATCACATAACACTATATGTACTTTGAATTCTAATAATATTGTTGTCCATTTTTTACAATTAGTGCTCATAAAGTCAACAATCTCTTCTTTTATAGGTTGTGTAGATACATAAGAATCGAAATAAAATCCACTGTTATCTTTGAAATATATTACCACCCAGTGCTTTCCAGCTTGGTATGAATCGTCTGTGTTCACAATATATGCTTTTTTGATATATTGTTCCTTTGCTAGTTCATCTTTTGTACACACAATTCCATTTAAATGTTTTAATATAGTAGATTTGCTAAACAAATATTGTAGTGAATATGTGTCCATTGTTAATGATCTGTAATCACTTCTCTGATGCTATTAATTTCTATTTGATTATCATATTCAGCATATATAATAACGTTTATAGGGTCTGCTAGTGCTTCACTAAATCCCATTTCAATTCGTAGGTTTCCTGTTTTTATAGGATGTAGGTGTCCTTCACTTCCTTGATCTGCTGTTATATCAAACCCCCACAATGTATGACCACGTTCATATTCATTGAGTGGAAACCCCAATGAAACATCATGTACATTTATACCCAGTGAATGTAATAGTGTAAAATATGATTGTAAAGTTTTTTTATTTGTAGGACTAGTAAAATCTGGTTCTAGTGCTTTGTTATCAATACTTTCACCATCTATATTAATATCTAATTTTGATATTTTAAAATGTTGAAAATTAAATGGATTTGTTGTTGAATTACCATTCATATCAGAATTTTTAACCATTCCTTAAACACATTCTTTTAGGAAGTTAGCCTAAAAATGTATAATCATCAATTTTAGATTGTAAACCTGCGGTGATTGTAAATGTTTTTATTACAACTCTTCTAATTGGTATTTTCATATTACTTCTTGCAATATTTTGATATAAATTATTAGCTACAGTAGGTGCTAGTGTAACAGTTCTAATATTATAAGCAGCTTCTATGATATCTATTTTACCCTTTGCATCTGAACCCATCAAACAAAAATCTGTAGTTGCTCTATTTAGTTTAAGTCTTATATCTGAACTGAACTGAATTTATTTATTGCCTCCTCTCGGGAGATTCACATATATATTGACATTACATTAACACTTACATTTACAACACATTACATATAAAACAATTATTATAAATTATGAATAACATAAATAGCATACATATAAGTAATGCAAATACGTTATATATCTATATCACTTTCAATGGTATAGTAAAGAATTCCACCTCCGTGTAGTCAACATGACTCGTCAAAGTAAATAATATGTGTAATTATTTAGCAACTATGATTAAGCAGTCATGTAGGCATACGAAATTTCTAAGAACTTTGAGTTACTTTTGATACTGTAGTTTGGGTCATTATCTGACATCCCGCCTAACAATTTAATAGTATATGTTTTTTCACTCAGTAGTCTTAAACTTGTGGTAAAATCAACATCAAAATTCGATGACAAAGCTGCATGGTATTCATATCGCCTTATAGCGCTAATTGAACAATGCGATATTACATGTGATAGGTAATCGCCATAGATACTGCCACATCTATCACATATTGAAATCAAGTGTATTCGCAGGTATTTATTCACCACGACCAGTCTCCTGCGGATCGCGTGATGTCCAGTATTTCCGAACCATTCTTAATGCCCTAAAACAGAGTGACTTATCCATGAGAGGTTTTCGCGTGGTGCATACAAATAACACTGACCAGTCACGTAATTCGGATGCTATCAGACACCCTACTTCTACTCGTTCCTCTGGCAATTCCATCAGTTATTGTAGAGGCAATGGTAGAGGAGGTGATAGACAATCAGGTCGTTCATCCGGACATGGAAGTTACGATAATGGCAGAAATGGTGGCGGTAGACGATATGGCCAACACAGCAATATACGTAACTCTTAACTTCGTTCCGGGTTTTGGAATGTCAGGGGATGGAACCAGGATCAGAACTCTGATAATTATATTTTAAGACACTCTTGTATTTTAACACAAAATTTAGATATTTTAGCTATTGCAGAGACTCATCTCTTAAAAGATAGTGTGTTAGAGGTAAATGGATACCGTTGGTTTGGGTGGAACAGAACACTGTTACACAGGAACGCCAGAGCGGGTTCTGGTGGTATATGAATCATTTGATATTACTGTTTTAATTGATTCCTGTGAAGGTATTCTATGGTTAAAGATGATTCATAGGTATGAAAATTTTACTTTGCTTCCATGTGTGTGTTACCTCCCGCCACATAATTCGTCTCGGTATTTTGATGTGAATTGTTTCTATGACAGCCTGTTAACGGATGTTTACACTTACCAGAATGACGGTATCATTGTTATATCCGGCGATTTTAACAGTCGTTGTGGTGAAATGCAGGATTTTATAGTTGGTGTTGATGATATCCCTGCGCGTGCTATTATAGATTTTACTACCAATGCATATGGTGAACTGTTGATTGAGTTTCTAATTAATTCAAACATGTGTATGTTAAATGGTAGAAATTGTATGCAAAACGACTATACCTCAGTGTATATTAAAGGTTCATCAGTTGTTAATTACTGTATCGCAACTCACGATAATATGAGCAACTTGTCCAATTTCGCAGTAGCGTTAACATCTGATTTGATTAATAACGCCGATTATTTGAGAATCTTGGCACCAACTAGTATACCGGACCATTCTTTGTTTACCTGGCATATTGATAACAGTATTACTAATACTAACACTAGCACGCCTGAAGTACATTGTTCATATGATAAATTTGATGTTAATTGTATAAATGGCTCCTTTTTGAGTAGTGACGAGGTTCTAAGACAGGTTAATATTGCTATTGACAAATTAGAACTAGGTCTACGTACACAGAATGATGTTGATTTTGTATATCAGGATTGGTGCTGTATTGTTTAAAACAGTATGTATGATGACATACCCTATAAAACGATTGTTACTGGTGGCCACAATAAGAAGCACCGACCTGGAAAACCATGGTGGAATACTATTTGTGGTCAAAAGTGTGTAATGCGGAGAAAATATGGTTAAGCTGTATTAATAGGAACGATAGAATACGATATAAATCAGATTTTGTCTATGCCAGAAAGTATTTTGACAGGGAAGTCCAACAGGCAAAGCGTCACTATTGGTATTCACTCCAGAGTAATTTGTTAAATGAATGTAATGTTAATCAAAATAGATTTTGGAAATCCATTAGCAATATTGGTGTAGGCTATAGTAAGAGTAATGGAATTCCAATGGAAGTTGTTCTTAATGATGGTTCAACCTCTTCAAGGTTAGACACTGTCACAGAAACCCATGTGTTAGATTTTGCCCTAGGTAATAATCAGCTACCTTTTAATGATGAAATCACTGTATTAGAGGTTAAGAAAGCTATTGATAAAGCTAAGCGTGGTAAAGCTAATGGAGTTGATGATATACCTTCGGAGGCTCTAAAAATGATACTTCTGTCTTGTTTTTGCATGCAGTGTTTAACATATGTCTTAATAACGGTACAATTCCATCTATATGGGAGAAATGTATCATCAATCCAATTCCAAAATCGTCTAAATCTGATCCCAGAGATCCTTTGTCTTATAGGGGAATTCCTTTAGCTTCTTCAATGTATAAAGTATACTGTAGCATTTTGAACGAACGTCTTAGTGCATGGGCAGAATCGAATGGGAAAATTACGGATGAGCAAAATGGTTTTCGCAAAAAACGCAATACCTTAGACCATGTTTCTTCATTGACTAGTATCATTGAAACTAGGAAAAAACGTAAACTTGCCACATTTTCCGCTTTTATTGATTTTCGTATAGCATACGATTACATTAACCGGGATAAATTTTGGAAAAGACTTGTTGATAGTTAATGGATATCATGATGATATCTTTTTTAACGACGCCTCACCCTAATAAGGTCATGTGGCGTCGAGAACATTTGTAAAAAAAAAAAAAATTAAAATGTGATCTATGTTAAAATGTTACATTTAAAATAAATATATATATTCGGTAATCAAACATATATTGCATTATAATCTATTTATAAGATGCATTTCTTTTAAAAGAGCTAATATTGTATTTGGCAGTACTGAATCAAATAATTCCTGCATACTATTTGCGTTAAAGTATGTATTCCTTGTAAAGATGAGGTCCGCACAGTGGAGCAAAAAGTGCTTCACTGTGAATACCACATCGCAAGGAATACATATGGGTTGTTGTTCTGCATTTAAAATATGAGAATGTGTAATCCAGGTGTGTCCAATACGACACCGAGTATTTACGGTTTAGGTTTGTACGATATGTACTTGAAAATATGGGTTTAATTTCATCTAATTTATTTCCAACTTGTTTGTCCCAATTTATTTGACATTTACTATCGACATATTTCCTAATATTGGATTTTAAATCTGTATGCGGTATTTTAAAGTTTGTTATTGGCAAGTCTAAAGCAGACTTTGCTAGAAAATCAGCTTCATCATTTCCTCGTATGTTTATATGACTGGGAATCCAACAAAAATTAACCGTTTTTGAGGAGCTAATATATATGTATCTTCTAAAGATTAGTTGAATTAGGGGGTTGGAATGGTTTGGTTGTTTCAGAGATGATAAAACCGACAAAGAGTCGGAAAAATAATAAATTTGTCGTTTTCGTTATCAGTTATAAGGGAGAGCTAGGTCGATAGCTTTTGTTTCTGCAGAGAAAATTGAACTATCATCAGGTAATCTTACAGTATTTGATTTAGTTTTGGTAACTGCTGCACATGCAACCTTTTCAAGTCTTGTTGAGCCATCTGTGTAGATGAATATATAATCTTTATATTTAGATTTTATTTCTAACAATTTTGTTTTAAAAATATCTGGACTAGTTTCATTTTTCTTATTCTCATATAAGTCAAGATCTAAAATAATGTTTGGGGTAGTCAATGTCCACGGCTCTTTATTTAGCAACTTGTTTTCTTGTATAATTGTTGTATCTATTTTTGCTTCTACTAATAATGGTTTAATACGGAGACCTAATGGTTTTATGGCGGATGGAGTGCGAATTAAATTTGCAGATTCAAATTTGATTTAACACAATATTCCAAAAATCTGGCAAACCTCTCAATTTATGTTATACAGCTTATCGAAGCTCCAAATGGCAGTGCTTTGTCAAAATAAAATTTATCCTTGATTGAAAATCCAATACATTCCGTTCCCTATCTGCACACGTGGGACACTATACATTCCGTTCGCAGTTCCCTATCTGCACACGTGGGACACTATACATTTCGTTCCCTATCTGCACAGTTGGGACACTATACATTCAGTTCCCTATCTGCACACGTGGGACACTATACATTCAGTTCCCTATCTGCACACGTGGGACACTATACATTCAGTTACCTATCTGCACACGTGAGACACTATACATCCAGTTCCCTATCTGCACAGGTGGGACACTATACATTCAGTTCCCTACCTGCACACGTGGGACACTATACATTCAGTTCACTATCTGCACACGTGGGACACTATACATTCAGTTCCCTATCTGTACACGTGGGACACTATACATTCAGTTCCCTATATGCACACGTGGGACACTATACATTCAGTTCCCTATCTGCACACGTGGGATACTATACATTCAGTTCCCTATCTGCACACATGACAATACATTCAGTTCTCTATCTACACACATGACAATACATTCAGTTCTCTATGCACACACATGACAATACATTCAGTTCTCTATCTACACACATAACAATACATTCAGTTCTCTATCTACACACATGACAATACATTCAGTTCTCTATCTATAAACATGACAATACATTCAGTTATCTATGCACACACATGACAATACATTCAGTTCTCTATATACACACACATGACAATACATTCAGTTCTCTATGCACACACATGACAATATATTCAGTTCTCTATATACACACATGACAATACATTCAGTTCTCTATGCACACACATGACAATACATTCAGTTCTCTATTACACACATGACAATACATTCAGTTCTCTATGCACACACATGACAATACATTCAGTTCTCTATGCACACACATGACAATACATTCAGTTCTCTATACACACACATGACAATACATTCAGTTCTCTATATACACACATGACAATACATTAGTTCTCTATGCACACACATGACAATACATTCAGTTCTCTATGCACACACATGACAATACATTCAGTTCTCTATCTACACACATGACAATACATTCAGTTCTCTATCTACACACATGACAATACATTCAGTTCTCTATACACACACATGACAATACATTCAGTTCTCTATGCACACATGACAATACATTCAGTTCTCTATGCACACACATGACAATACATTCAGTTCTCTATGCACACACATGACAATACATTCAGTTCTCTATCTACACACATGACAATACATTCAGTTCTCTATATACACACATGACAATACATTCAGTTCTCTATCTACACACATGACAATACATTCAGTTCTCTATACACACACATGACAATACATTCAGTTCTCTATACACACATGACAATACATTCAGTTCTCTATGCACACACATGACAATACATTCAGTTCTCTATGCACACACATGACAATACATTCAGTTCTCTATGCACACACATGACAATACATTCAGTTCTCTATCTACACACATGACAATACATTCAGTTCTCTATCTACACACATGACAATACATTCAGTTCTCTATCTACACACATGACAATACATTCAGTTCTCTATGTACACACATGACAATACATTCAGTTCTCTATCTACACACATGACAATACATTCAGTTCTCTATACACACACATGACAATACATTCAGTTCTCTATCTACACACATGACAATACATTCAGTTCTCTATCTACACACATGACAATACATTCAGTTCTCTATGCACACACATGACAATACATTCAGTTCTCTATCTACACACATGACAATACATTCAGTTCTCTATCTACACACATGACAATACATTCAGTTCTCTATCTACACACATGACAATACATTCAGTTCTCTATGCACACACATGACAATACATTCAGTTCTCTATCTACACACATGACAATACATTCAGTTCTCTATGCACACACATGACAATACATTCAGTTCTCTATGCACACACATGACAATACATTCAGTTCTCTATCTACACACATGACAATACATTCAGTTCTCTATCTACACACATGACAATACATTCAGTTCTCTATACACACACATGGGACAATACATTCAGTTGTCTATGCACACATGACAATACATTCAGTTCTCTATGCACACACATGACAATACATTCAGTTCTCTATGCACACACATGACAATACATTCAGTTCTCTATCTACACACATGACAATACATTCAGTTCTCTATCTACACACATGACAATACATTCAGTTCTCTATATACACACATGACAATACATTCAGTTCTCTATATACACACATGACAATACATTCAGTTCTCTATACACACACATGACAATACATTCAGTTCTCTATACACACATGACAATACATTCAGTTCTCTATGCACACACATGACAATACATTCAGTTCTCTATGCACACACATGACAATACATTCAGTTCTCTATGCACACACATGACAATACATTCAGTTCTCTATACACACACATGACAATACATTCAGTTCTCTATCCACACACATGACAATACATTCAGTTCTCTATGCACACACATGACAATACATTCAGTTCTCTATGCACACACATGACAATACATTCAGTTCTCTATCTACACACATGACAATACATTCAGTTCTCTATGCACACACATGACAATACATTCAGTTCTCTATCTACACACATGACAATACATTCAGTTCTCTATACACACACATGACAATACATTCAGTTCTCTATGCACACACATGACAATACATTCAGTTCTCTATGCACACACATGACAATACATTCAGTTCTCTATGCACACACATGACAATACATTCAGTTCTCTATTATCTACACACATGACAATACATTCAGTTCTCTATCTACACACATGACAATACATTCAGTTCTCTATGCACACACATGACAATACATTCAGTTCTCTATCTACACACATGACAATACATTCAGTTCTCTATACACACACATGACAATACATTCAGTTCTCTATCTACACACATGACAATACATTCAGTTCTCTATACACACACATGACAATACATTCAGTTCTCTATCTACACACATGACAATACATTCAGTTCTCTATCTACACACACATGACAATACATTCAGTTCTCTATGCACACACATGACAATACATTCAGTTCTCTATCTACACACATGACAATACATTCAGTTCTCTATATACACACATGACAATACATTCAGTTCTCTACACACACATGACAATACATTCAGTTCTCTATGCACACACATGACAATACATTCAGTTCTCTATCTACACACATGACAATACATTCAGTTCTCTATGCACACACATGACAATACATTCAGTTCTCTATCTACACACATGACAATACATTCAGTTCTCTATACACACACATGACAATACATTCAGTTCTCTATCTACACACATGACAATACATTCAGTTCTCTATCTACACACATGACAATACATTCAGTTCTCTATACACACACATGACAATACATTCAGTTCTCTATCTACACACATGACAATACATTCAGTTCTCTATACACACACAATGACAATACATTCAGTTCTCTATGCACACACATGACAATACATTCAGTTCTCTATCTACACACATGACAATACATTCAGTTCTCTATGCACACACATGACAATACATTCAGTTCTCTATCACACACATGACAATACATTCAGTTCTCTATCTACACACATGACAATACATTCAGTTCTCTATGCACACACATGACAATACATTCAGTTCTCTATCTACACACATGACAATACATTCAGTTCTCTATCACACACATGACAATACATTCAGTTCTCTATCTACACACATGACAATACATTCAGTTCTCTATACACACATGACAATACATTCAGTTCTCTATGCAACACATGACAATACATTCAGTTCTCTATGCACACACATGACAATACATTCAGTTCTCTATCTACACACATGACAATACATTCAGTTCTCTATCTACACACATGACAATACATTCAGTTCTCTATCTACACACATGACAATACATTCAGTTCTCTATACACACATGACAATACATTCAGTTCTCTATCTACACACATGACAATACATTCAGTTCTCTATACACACATGACAATACATTCAGTTCTCTATGCACACACATGACAATACATTCAGTTCTCTATCTACACACATGACAATACATTCAGTTCTCTATGCACACACATGACAATACATTCAGTTCTCTATGCACACACATGACAATACATTCAGTTCTCTATCTACACACATGACAATACATTCAGTTCTCTATACACACACATGACAATACATTCAGTTCTCTATCCACACATGACAATACATTCAGTTCTCTATACACACACATGACAATACATTCAGTTCTCTATGCACACACATGACAATACATTCAGTTCTCTATCTACACACATGACAATACATTCAGTTCTCTATCTACACACATGACAATACATTCAGTTCTCTATCTACACACATGACAATACATTCAGTTCTCTATCCACACACATGACAATACATTCAGTTCTCTATACACACACATGACAATACATTCAGTTCTCTATGCACACACATGACAATACATTCAGTTCTCTATCTACACACACATGACAATACATTCAGTTCTCTATGCACACACATGACAATACATTCAGTTCTCTATACACACATGACAATACATTCAGTTCTCTATCTACACACATGACAATACATTCAGTTCTCTATATACACACATGACAATACATTCAGTTCTCTATCTACACACATGACAATACATTCAGTTCTCTATCTACACACATGACAATACATTCAGTTCTCTATACACACATGGCAATACATTCAGTTCTCTATCTACACACATGACATTAC
>CM026395.1:44789321-44838215 GCA_014843695.1 Archivesica marissinica | reverse complement strand
GGTTGTGAGGGATTCTTGTAACAACCCTCTCAGGCTGAATACTCACCTTTATAAGATGGCTTCACTGTAACCTCCATTACAGTTGGAGATAAACTGTATTTATACAAAGAAATTGACGGGCTTTATAAATTTCCACAGAGAGAAGGACTAGATTCTGCAGATTTTGTTTTACATGGTCCAAATGAAATATATGGAACGGAAGATGACGGATCCTTTATTATTGGTGTTGTAACAAAGGTACCTAATTCTGGAGAGGGTATGATCACTTGGTATAAATCTGGACATATCTTTGCAGCTGGGATAGATCTTTGCATAGTACGCATTAAAGAACCAGGAGAGTACAACATGGCTGTGCAATACAAGGATTGCATTTGTATGTTGATTAGTGCAGCAGATAATGTATTTCTCAGGGAATCTTTCAAATGTGATACAAGCACCAATGTTGACACACATACTCCTTGGGGGACTTGTTTGAAAAAAACGCTGGCCACCATGTTCAAGATGGCCGCCATAATCAATACCGACATATTGCTTTTTGCAATAAATATGCACAGACTTGCCCAATATGGACGATTTTGGTATCGAATCCTACATTTTAGACCACGCATAATCTGATTCTTGAACTTCTGAATCACTAAGAGTCTTTATGTTATCATAGTTGGGACTTCGGATCAAAATTACAGAAATGTGGTCAACCTTCATAATGAACAGACATGTGGTCAACCTACATAGTACAGTAGGTATTCGATGTATATAGTTTGTACACCATTCCCTATCTACATGGGGATGTCTGTCTATGCCAAGACTAGAAAGAGGACACTAGTCGAAATGCTTCATGAGCATGGTGTCAGCATTTCGTACGACAGAGTGTTGGATATATCTGCACAGCTGGGAGATGCAACAGTGAACAAGTATGTGGATGATGGTGTGGTCTGTCCACCAGTTCTGCGCAGAGGGTTGTGCACCACAGCAGCCACGAATAACATAGACCATAACCCCACTGCAACGACAGCTACCACTTCTTTCCATGGCACTAGCATCTCACTTTTCCAACATCCATCAAAGGATGACAAAGGTGAAGAGCGTTAACCATTCAAGTTTGGAGGAGAGAAGGTTAAGACAGTTCCAGAACTTCCTGACTCCTACACCAATATCCGTCCTGCCTTCTTTGCCAGGAAGAACACTTCTCCTCCACAGGGTAGTGTGACAGTTCCAGACGCCAGTCTCCTGAGACCACACCTGGCACTCGAGTATGAGTGGCTGGAGAAGGTCGGTGATACTGATGAAACAGATGGTATAGAGAACGTGACATGGGCAGCCCACCATGCCTCCAAGAAGAGAAGCCCTGTATTTGAGGCCACCATCACATCACTGTTACCTCTCCATCGAGATCCAGCCCACTGCGTTGCTACAGTCAGACATGTGATGGACAAGATCAAGGAGACTGTATCGTTCCTGAACCCAGGCCAAGTACCTGTCATGACAGCCGACCAGCCCATCTATGCAGTGGCAAAACAAGTCCAGTGGCACTTGCCTGAACAGTATGGTGAGGACAAGTTCGTCATCATGTTTGGAGGCCTACATATAGAGATGGCTGCCCTGAGGTCAATCGGAACTCTTCTCAAGGACAGTGGCTTGACTGGCGCCCTAGTGGAGGCAGGGGTGACTTCTTCAGGCACCGCGCCTTTCTTCCCCGGCGTCCGCTTCGTCCACGCCCCCCCCCCCCCCCCCCCCCCCCCCCCCCCCCCCCCCCCCCCCCCCCCCCCCCCCCCCCACCCCCCCCCCCCCCCCCCCCCCCCCCCCC
The DNA here is from genome assembly GCA_014843695.1 of Archivesica marissinica. NCBI lineage: Eukaryota > Metazoa > Mollusca > Bivalvia > Venerida > Vesicomyidae > Archivesica > Archivesica marissinica. Next base: position 44,836,411 of record CM026395.1, on the reverse strand, counting down.
CCCCCCCCCCCCCCCCCCCCCCCCCCCCCCCCCCCCCCCCCCCCCCCCCACCCCCCCCCCCCCCCCCCCCCCCCCCCCCCCCCCCCCCCCCCCCCCCCCCCCCCCCCCCCCCCCCCCCCCCCCCCCCCCCCCCCCCCCCCCCCCCCCCCCCCCCCCCCCCCCCCACCCCCCCCCCCCCCCCCCCCCCCCCCCCCCCCCCCCCCCCCCCCCCCCCCCCCCCCCCCCCCCCCCCCCCCCCCCCCCCCCCCCCCCCCCCCCCCCCCCCCCCCCCCCTCCCCCCCCCCCCCCAAACCCACCCCCCCCCCAACCACCCCCCACACACCCCCCCCCAACCCCAAAACACCACACAAACCCCACAACCCCACCCACCCCCCCCCCCCCCCCCCAAAACCCCCCCCCAAAAACCCAACCCCACAAACACCACACCAAAAAACAACACCCCCCCCCCCCCCCCCCCCCCCCCCAAAACAAACACCCACAACCCCCCCCCCCCCCCCCCCCTCCCCAAAACAACAACAACAAAACAAAACAGAGCAGTCTCAATCAACTCCTAAAGGCAGTCTACACTGACGACTGCACAGAGGCAGCTGCGAACCCTAAGGAAGTGGTGAGCTTTGATGTCTGGTGTGAGAAGCGCAAACTGGAAAGCACCCAGTTTCAGTTCTGGCACCTGGTGCTGTCCATGGAACTAGTGATCCTCCTCCTGGTTCGAGCATTTAGAGAAGCCAACTTCAGCCTGTACTGCCAATCACTGGCTGAGCTAATCCCATACTTCTTTGCCAACAACAACACAAACTATGCACGCTGGCTTCCAATCCATCTCAGAGACACGGTGACCCTGAAGGCGAAACATCCCCAGCTTGCCCAAGAATTCGAGAGTGGCACATTTGTTGTTCACAAGTCCAGTCGGAATTTCTCTGCAATGGCTATTGACCAAGCAAACGAACAGGCCAATGCTGTTATCAAAGCCGACGGGGGAGCCAATGGCGTGACTGAAGATCCATCAGCCCTGAGAAGATGGATGGTAGCCGGTCCCCAGGTCAGCCACCTAGTTGAGTTGTATGAGGCAGCATCCGAAGCGAAGGAGGCTATAAAACAAACTAGCCACCATGAGCAGACACAACGAGCTCAAAGAGATTTCCTTCAGAAGCTCTCCCATACTATGACAGATCTGGGAAATCCTTTCCAGGAGGAGAGTCAGAACCTGCTGTCTCTGGACACCAAGGACATTGCTGACCCCAGTGCAGTTAAACTGATCAGCACACATCATGAGAGAGGCAGAACCCGTTCCCATGAGTTCATGGCGGGACTGGCACTAGAAGTTACCACCTTCTATGAACCAATCAATAATAAGGTGGACATCTTCCGACAGCAACCAGCCTCGATTGATGCTACAAAGCAAAATATTCTGAAGGAAGACTGCCAACACTTCACTAAGCTGTTCATATCATGCTAGAACAGAGAATGTGACCTGCAGGAGTTCTTTCGTCATGAGAATCAGCAGTTCCCTGCTTCCCTGAGTGAAGGTGGGAATCTCTACACCTGTCAGAAATCCCAGCTTGCTGCCATTCTTGAAAGCCATGTCGAAATCCCTGACAGAGAACCTGAGGCTGATACAATCATCATTGACGGCTCAGCGCTGGTGAACTCTCTGCCACCACGAACTTCAAAGACTTTCGAGGACTATGCTATTGTGGTGGTCCTTCCAACCACCCAAGCATACTCCACCAAGTTTCCAGAGAACGGACCTTGTGTTTGATGTCTATCACCCATCAGGTTTGAAGGCAGAGACAAGGACCAAGTGAGAACGTGGAGTCAGATGAAGGGTGACAAGCAAGGGAAACATTCCCCGAAACTGGCAGAACTTCCTGAGAGACAATGACAATAAAACAGAGATGTTCAACTTTCTAGCTGAGAAGATTGCACAGATGTCTACACCCAATAAAGTCATTGTGACAAGACATGATGATGTTACTAGCAGCCATGCAGTCAGCACGGATAGGCTGGCTCCTTGTAGGCATGAAGAAGCTGACACACGCATCTTCCTCCATGCCAGGAATGCAGTAGAAGGGGATAGCAACGTCCTGATGGTCAAAGCCAATGACACAGATGTTCTCGTCATCGCCATCAGTGTACTGTCAGCCCTTCAAGAGATTGGTTTGCAGCAGCTGTGGGTGGCCTTTGGACAAGGACGGCATCTCAAATGAATTCCAGTGCATGACCTTCATCACTCCATAGGACAGGAAAAAAGCAAAGGGATTCTCTTCTTCCATGCATTAACAGGCTGCGATGTTTTGTCCGGATTCCGTGGTAAAGGGAAAAAGTCTGCATGGCAAACCTGGGATGTATGTCCAGAGGCTTCTGCTGTCTTCACAAAACTTAGCCAGTACCTACCAACAGTAGCTGATGGTGATCTGGAGACCCTGCAGAAGTTTGTGGTGACGATGTATTACAGGTCCAGTACAGCTGCAGGCGTGAATGACGCCAGGCTAGACATGTTTGCCAGGAAGCAGAGACCTTACGAAGGCATTCCTCCAACTAGAGCAGCACTGCTTCAGCATGCCAAGCGTGCAGCTTATGAGGCAGGTTACATATGTAGTCAGTCAACACTGCGCCAACCAGAAGCACAGAGCCCTGCTGACTGGGGCTGGACAAAGAAGGGTGATCTCTGGCAGGTCTTCTGGACAACACTTCCTCCTATTGCAGAGAGTTGTCAAAAGCTGACCAAGTGCGGGTGCAAGACAGAATGTTGTGTAGGAAGATGCAAATGCTACCGCTTTGGTCTAATTTGTACAGCATTATGCAGCTGCAGATGTGAGAATTAGGCCCAGCTCCAACTCATCTAGTTTTAAAGCACAAAAACAATGAAGGGCAACGAAGATTGTATACCACATACTACAACATGTCGTGTAGTAACTTCTAGGAATAATGTGTTTGTAAACTTTTATAGATTTAATACAACAACATTATGACCGTTGACTAGTTTGACTGCCCTCGGTATGGACATGGACATGATATTTGGGAGATATTTTCTACTTAAAAGATCTACAGCCGGTTGTCCAAAATATGCAGAATAGATGAATATACATGTTGTAAAATATACATGTATCACTGTTAATAACAGTTTGTTTCATATCATTGCAAATACTTCTTCCTTGTACATTGTTCACTGTTTTGGGCTAGAAATGATAGAATGAAGCTCCAAAGAGACCTTGGAGTTGTTGTTTTTTTTATTCCCCATGCTTGAAAACCTACTTTATTACTCAAAGATCAACTAAATCGGTTACTGTACTGAGATTCTGTGGTAAAATAGGCAATTTGTATGTCAGAATGGCGGCCATCTTGAAAACATGGCGGCCATCTTGAATTTCAGGTGGCCAGCGTTTTATTCCCACAAACGTGACCCCTAAGGAGTATGTATGCCAAGTTTGGTGCTTGTATCACATTTTGAAAGATAGTTTCAATTATCTGCTTCACTATGATACACCAGTTGTAGTTTCAAGGGCCAGGGATGATCAGACAATTGGAAATCATGAATCAACAAAATTTGGACATCAGGTAGCAACGGCGTTTGGGCATATGATAGCAACAGGATCTGTGAATCACGATATTATTGGAAATCAGGAAATAACAGGATCTGTGAATGATCAGATCATTGGGAATCACGTAACAACAGGATTTGGTTATGAGGTTGCAACAGGATTTGGTCATCAGATAGAAACAGAATGTGGACATATGGTAGCAACAGAATATGTGAATGATGAGATAACTGGAAATCAGAAAGCAAAACGATATGAAAAAAGAATTTGAAAGAGGAAAGGTGGTACCAACTGTTTATACAGAAATTAATATGCCTCGTAGAACATCAAGAACGAGTTTAAACTCCACCGACAAGAGTATCACCGAGCAGCCACCAGTTAAAAAAACAGTGCAACGCGTTAGAAGACAAGTGTTAGTAGCTTACATGTCAAATATGGAGATTCCAAAGTAATAGAAACAATTGGGGAGGGTGGCTTTGGTGAGGTGTACAAGGGAGAATACTTATGCACCGATGTTGCGGTGAAGAAATTAAAGGTTAAACGCATGAAGCTTGTGAAGCAATCAATATTACAAGAAGTTGAAATTAATAGCCACATAAGACATCCAAACATTGTTTTATTGATGGGTTATACCATACAAGCCGACTGTTTGTATATTCTTACAGAATTCATTACATGTCCTAATTTCGATGATGTGCTGTTCGGGGACTTGGGGTATGAACTCTCCTTCCCAAAGAAACATTCAATTACGTTGCAAGTATGTCAGGCAATATCGTACTTACATAATCGCAATCCAGTCATTATACATAGAGATATTAAGCCAGAGAACAGTATACTCTCAAAATACTTTGAAATTGCCAAAGTTTGTGACATGGGACTTTCCAAACTAATGGCTATGAATACACTGAACACTACAATTGCAGACAAACGAGCTATGCAGCCGGGAACCCCGGCTTATCAAGCTCCTGAGATTCTACTTAACTGTAGAACAGCGAGGGTGCCATCAGACATATGGTCTATGTTGCACCTACGGTGACCTGTATACGGAAAAACCTATCTGGAACATAGACCTTACATGCAGTGTAGACGACGAGGGAAGCAGTTCTGTGCAAATTATCATTAACTGCATGGAACGGAAAGAAGATCCACATGGATTAATTGACTTGGAAATGGAGCCCTGCATTTCATTTGAAATTAGGACGATTATCCGGGAAGGCTTACAACATGACATGTCAAAACGCTCATCTGCATTAGATATTTGCAAGGTATTAGCATAAACTTGACGTGACAGTATTATAGACAGGTTTTGTGATGGGATAGAATATTATGCTGTGTTAATATTAGACTTTGAGCTACTGCGGTCAGTACAGTAGTGTTGTGATTAATATGAGTAGTTATTGGCATAGAGAAAATGCCACTGGTGAAGCTTATGCTTAAATTCAATGTTGGAAGTAACCGCAACATTCTGGTATAAAAGTGTTCTGACACGGATGCTACACTGTATGTTGATCTGCTATTTTAAGATGTTTTACGAACTAGACTACACAGGTCATCAATAACCTTATTTTGGATGATTATGCAGCGAATGATAATAGAAAGAAAGGCACAATAAAGAAATGAGTTTGCCTTTTGAAAAGGCACGACTGATGTCAGGACATTGATTGATCAGGTTAATGCTAAGAACATTAATTTGCACATGTGCTGTTGTATTTTCGTTTATTGTTTAGCTTAAGTTGCCATATTAGTTTAAAATAAGCACTAACATGTTTATAAAATAGTGTCTGTTGTCATAAGTGTGAGGTAATGTGTATCCCTAGCAACCGTCATCATATTCTTAGCAACAATCCTTTACAATAATTGACTTCCCATGCCACCAGTAGCAAGTCATAAATCGCAAGTCATAAGCTACAAGTCATAAACCACAAGTCATAAGTCGCAAGTCGCAAGTCATAAGCTACAAGTCATACGCCACAAGTCGCAAGTCATAAGCTACAAGTCATAAGCCACAACTCATAAGCCACAAGTAGCAAGTCATAAGCTACAAGTCATAAGCCACAAGTCGCAAGTCATAAGCTACATGTCATAAGTCATAAGCCACAAGTCGCAAGTCATAAGCCACAAGTCGCAAGTCATAAGCTACAAGTGATAAGCCACAAGTCGCAAGTCATAAGCCACAAGTCATAAGCTACAAGTGATAAGCCACAAGTCATAAGCTACACGTCATAAGCCACAAGTCATAAGCCACAAATCGCAAGTCATAAGCCGCAAGTCATAAGCTACAAGTCATAAGCCACAAGTCATATGCCACAAGTCGCAAGTCATAAGCCACAAGTCGCAAGTCATAAGCTTCCGGAATGTCGGTGTTTCTACCCGGGTGCCCGTCCGTGTCTGAAATATTGCTCGGTGGTAACTTGTCTCTTGCTTTACTTATGTTGGCATGAAGCTAACAAGTTTACCAAAATTCCGGACACTGGTTTAGGCCATTTTTATTGATTTGGTCTTCGTAATTCTTCTTTAACAAAAAAGTGAGATGGCCGGTCGAAACATAGAAAGAGTACCACAAATCACCAATATATTGTTAACGAAATCCTATATGCATCAGTCCAACAGAAAAATGCAAAATATATAGACAATGACCTGTCCGGGCATATTTAGCGAACTTGAATCGTTGGATGGAAAGAAAAAAAGATATATTTTTCTTTTTGTCACATTTTGAAACATATCCAGGGCGGCGGATCCGTCAACCGAATCATTAAGAAATGACTTAAAATTAAATGATTCAACTGAAACAATCAGATAAGAAACATTTTATCAGGATTTCTATGACGAAAAATAACGAACAATGCATTTATAAATGAGTGTGCTATCAACAATCGGCACCAATAAATATTGGGTAAGATATAAAAGTCTAGAATAAAACAAATCCTTCACCATAGACATAGAACACAGTCTACCCACCTCAGGAGGACATCTTTACTGTAAAGATAAAAAGTCTTTGGAACATTTGTTAGTAACAGCGATACTGGCAAACGACATGCCAAGCTTGAGCAAAAATACACTGTTCAATCCTGGTCTATTCTTGCCAGTAAATCATTTAACTCCAAGAATAAGCGCAGTGCGGCATCAGCATCTAATGGCATTTGAAGGTCGGGCTTTAAAAGATGTATTCATCAAAGTTTCTCTTTGGAATGGAATACATGTCTTTGCAACATCTCACATCACGTTTGTTAATCGTTGTGCCGTAATCATGGACGTCAAACATTTCCGGTAAAAAATACATAACGTCAGGTTTTCCATATTGTCCTTCCGTGTGGTGCTGGGGTCTTATATCATGAACACTCCATTGTTGTGCAATTCGGTCCAGATCGGTTTGTATCAAATGCATAAAACAAAATTTCAAATTCTCGCAATGTATTGGGTCTAGCTCATTGAAACGGCCAGAATCACGCAAGTCCTTGAAGAAGTTCATCCATCACTGTACTCCTTGTTGTCGTAGAGTACCCCACCATCTTTCAATACGCTGGTTAGACGTGCTTTTTCCAACAATAACGCTTCGACTACCTGAAACTGTATGAGTTGCATCATTCCGAAAGAATTGCTGTATATGACAAACAGCAGAGTTTTCTTTGCCCGCATCACAACGCAATATATGGGATGTTTTACCAATTTCCTTTAGTGCATCCAAATAATATTTTGCAATTAATTTTGGATTGTTGTTAGTGTCTGAAACTGCTAACCATATTAAGTTCCTGCTAAAACCATCTATAGCACCGTGTACACAAAATCCGAAGGGCTTCAACTTATCGTAACTGTCTATATGCCACATGTTGTTTGGCCCTTTTGCACAATATACCCGTCTTTGGAGTCGATGTGCCTTTCGCATAGCAACACCATTTGGATCCAGTTCCTTCATTATATCCATGACTTCATTACGCTTTACGTGTATATTATGATTTACTTTTAACCGGCGCCACAACATTCGATAGCCAACATATTGTCCACTATTCTGTATTTCCCTGTCGACTACATCAAAAACACTTCCCAGTGGAGTATATAAGTTATTACCGCGGCGTTTCAAGTTCAACCGTTGCAAGATCCGTTTTAGTCGACGCATTGACAACAAAATTCCATGTCTAAGTAGCAAAAGTCCGAGAATTTCACTGTATTTAAAACCTTGTTTGAAATATTCCACAATGAGCGATGACTTTTCAACATTCATAGATGATGAAGGCAGATAGGTTGGCACAACAGCAACTGCCATTCCCATCAGAGCGCACACACAAAACACAAACACGCATTTCATTTTGCTTCTCTGTCCCTTAAACCTGACCTGACTCACCGGATGACTCACATAGGCAACTAAAAGCATTAAATGCACATTCACCAACCATGTGTTTCTCGCACAATCGTCTTAATCATAAATTAAAAGTCACAAGTAAAAAGTCACAAGTCATAGATCAAAAGTCACAAGTCCGCAGACATAAGTCAAAAGGGCACTCCAGGGCTTCCATATGTTTGCAATGAACAGTAACTCTGTTCTGATATATAATGCTTATTTCCATTTTATATTTGATTTATGTTAAGTAAGGTGTGTGAATGTTCAGCCTTTTGTAATCTAGTCTGCTTGCAGTGAGTTCCAATTAGTTGTCACAATGGCGGATCATGTTGGCGTTCGTCTGGACCATAACGTCGTGACTTTCGTCGTCATTCACTGCGGATGTTCAAATAACGTGTAGCAATTTTCACTGTCATCAGACGATGTGTCATACACAAGACCCAGGTCCGTAAGTCAGTGCTCAAAGTGACATTTTGAAGTTACTGAGATGTTCACATAGTTCATCTCTTGGATTGGTCGGCCTTCTTCCACTGAATAGTTTTATGAAATGCTTGGTTTGTTTTGGTTTTAGTCATTATGAAGTTAATGATTACTAAGACAAACTAAGCTTCTCTTTACAATTAAAGATTAGGATATTCTTCACCTTACTTAGATACCATGTGTATACATTACATGTTATATTTATATAATATTTATAATAAATTAGAAGCATTGTAATTTTGCTTAATGTCGAATAAATGTTGTTATATTACCATCCCCTTTGATAAATTTATTAATAGCTAAAACTATCGACAAGAGTGTTTTGAAAGTTGTTTTCACGACTTAAGAAAATAATAATATACAGCATGTGCAATTAACATTTTATACTGGTCATTATTTGTGGGATTTACGCCGAGTATAGGTTCCATCACTATAATCATTGAGTGTCATATATTCTAGCATAGAATTCTTGCCCGAATAAAATTAACAGTCTTTCAGATGGGACTTTAAACCAAGGTCTCGTGTCGGTGCTTTACACTTACCAACTCTTATAAGTGTGCATCTTTGATTTCCGTATAACTTTTTTATTTATCAATATTTTTGCACGAAATTTTGTGTACTGACTATTGACTACATTCCGTGCTCCATGTGTTCAATTTAATCGATACGGCGCATTGAACCACGGAACGTCAACATCAACACAATGCACGAGGAAATGGTGCGCTGGCACAACATAAAACTGCATTTGGTCGTTGTGGACTTGATTACGATCCACACATCAGAAAAACATGACATGGGCAGGCTGACCATAGCGGAATGGGGAATAGCCGTCGGCTTCATCAACGCCGGTATACACCAAACAGATGTAAGTCTCAAAGTTAATTCAATGTCACTAATTAATTAAGTTTTTTTGTGTTATAAAAATTGAAAGTCACTAACATTCAGTTTTTTATCGAAAATATCCATAACAAATAAATTATATATTTTAATTACTAATTTCATGTTATCCGTATCATTTGCAGGTTGCGCGACGCATGGGTGTACACCGCAACACCATCAGAAAGCTGATGCTTAAGTACAGAGCGACTGGCAACGTTGGTAACCTCCCTCGCAGACAACGTGGGCGTTGTACAACAGCTGCACAAGATAATCACAGCGTACATGTGCATCGTCAGCAGAGAACACGTACAGCTGTCAAGACGGCCGGAGAAACGTGCGGGACGCACGGACGCCATATCTCTGCGCAGACCGTTAGAAGGCGTCTTCGATCGCTCGCCAACATGCGGTGTAGACGGCCCTTTAAGGGTATTGTATTGACTCAAAGGCATAGGGCACTGCGAGATCGTTGGGCTCGGCGTAATCTTAGAACAACACAGGCAGAATGGGGGCAGGTCCTGTTTACTGACGCAAAGAAGTTCTGCCTACACGGGTATATCGACAACGGAGAGAACGGTTCAACGACAACTGCGTCATCGAACGAGATAGGTACGGGGTGGGTCAGTAATGGTATGGGCTGGTGTCTCCTTACATCACAAGACATCGTGTTCATTAACGGTAATCTAAGCGCCGCCTGGTACCACAATGACTTGCTTCAAACTGAGGTAGTACCTATGTTTAGGAACAATAGAGGATTGCGGTTGCTGCAGGATGGCGCACCAGCCCACACGGCTAGGGCGATACGATTCTTTCTGAATGCTAACCACATCAATGTGATGGACATACCACCGAAGTCTCCCGACTTAAACATTATAGAAAATCTATGGGATGAATTGAATTGCCGCGTAAGAAGGACCGGCGCAGTGCCACAGATCATCGCCCAGCTCCGTGCGAAGATTGGGCAAGAGTGGGCAACTCTACCCCAGAACTATGTATGACGTTATGTCCCTTCCATGCGACGACGTTGCCAAGCTGTGATCCGCAGTCAGGGTGGACATACGCGATATTAGAATAATTAATTCTCATCGGCCTGAGTTTTATCATTGACATTATCATTTACGCACCATCACATTAATTAGTCATGTGTGTTAAATTTGTGTTTGTTATGAAATAAAATAAATGGAATATCATGAAATATATCTCAACTGTATTTGCTGAAAATGTCATCATTATCGGGCCAATATTGACGTGGATATGAAACCATTTATATATGCACACTTATAAGAGTTGTTAAGTGTACATCATGCACGTAAAAGAACTATTGGAAACTCTGGAATGGGTCTCTGTCTGTATCAATGAACTATCCTCCAATAATCTAAAATGATTAATATATCCAGGAGGCGTCGCTCACATGGGCAACCGGTAGCGACGATAAATCACGCACGCCAATGCATGCCTCATTTTAACAAACGTCTTTGTACGTATCACGGTGTGCTATAAATATGTACACCGGATCCACCTGTCAAAATGGACGTCCACGAAACTTTGCAGCTGTATGTTTCATAATTTAATAATTTTTATTGACACTTGTTCATATATATTGTTATTTTTATGGCATAGCAAATATCTTTACCTTTGTTATTCTTCTGATGAGAGGTCAGTCTGTTGCAGGTAGTTGCCATTCAACCACCCTGTAATCTAATTATAGCAACATTCAATCTGGATCTGGATCTGGATAGTAACGTTGCAGGGCCTTTCAGCGTAGACGCAACGGGAGAGAGAGAGTGTGGGAGTCTTCTAGTCCCACGTGTGGACAGCTGTTCTGAAGCTGCCGACTGCACTCGCGCATGCAACACTATCTTCCAGTTTATTCCAGTCAATAATAGTCTGTGGGAAGAATGACTGTCTATATTGTTTTGTCCTACACTGCACTGGCACAAAACACCTAGAGTGGTTCACAGTTTGTCTATCTATGATGTTGTCAGTATTATAGCCACTAAATGTCTTGGGGGTTACTTTACGTTTGTTCTTACGTACTGGTGTTAAAAAGTCATGGCTTGGCAGAGCTGGTACCAGCCCCTCGACCACCTTATAGAAGAATATCAGACGATTCGCCTTCCTTCGGTCCTGGAGGGATGGAAGCCTCAAGTCATGGAGCATTCGAGTGACGCACCCTGTAGAATTGGTGGTGTAGTCTCCTAATATGAACCTGGCGGTCTGTCTCTGTACTTTCTCAAGTTTGTCGGTGTCCTTCTGGTGGTAAGGGTCCCATATAATCGAGCTATATTCTAGTGTGGAGCGTACTAGCGAAAGGTAGGCTGTTCTGCGGCAAGATTCGCGGCATTGCTTTAGGTTTCTGCGGAGGAAGCCCAAGGTGGAGTTTGCTTTCTTCGTGATCTTGGTGATATGTGAGCTCCATTTGAGGTCTTCTGCTATCGTCACTCCAAGGTAGGGGTTTTCTGGGACCTGCTGTAAGATGTGGTTGTCCAGCTGATAGAACTTGGAGGACTTCTGGTTTATGCTCATAATGTAGCACTTTTTAGCATTAAACCTCATTCCCCAGGTATCTGCCCATGCTTCCAGTTGGCGTAAATCTTCTTGAAGGGTTTCGTGGTCATTCCTGTTTTTGATGTTGCGGTATAGGAGGCAGTCATCGGCGAACAAACGTACTGTGGATTTGACAGACTCTGGGAGATCATTAATGTGGCAGAGGAATAGTAGTGGGCCGAGCACTGTGCCTTGTGGGACACCGGAGTCGACAGAAGCTGTTTCTGATTCCTCTCCCTCAACAACAACCCTCATACTTCTGTTGGTGAGAAAGTCCCTGAGCCAGTGGTGTATGCTGCCTGTGATGCCATACTGTTCCAGTTTGTGTAGGAGTTTTCGGTGTGGTACGGTATCAAATGCCTTGCTGAAATCTAGGATGGCCATGTCGATCTGAGAACCCGAGTCAGTCTTGGCAAGGAGGTCATAATAATGATTTTATTAACAGCTATAATACATGTAAAACTATACATTTTCTGGTAGATCTCATCAAACCATTTGCAAAAATGTATAGTTTAACTTTGTTACACCACAAATTTTGAAATTAATGGACTTGTAAATGGTGAAAAATTGCAGTCGGAAAAGGCTTGATTTTCAATTTCTTAAAAAAGTTGACCCCAGCTTATTACTTGATCATGAAACGGTATTCTACATAGTAGTCAGTGCTATTTTCTTCTATAAACATTTCTCACCTGTTCTGTAACAATTTTATGCACACAGTACTTACAACACACTTATAAATTAATATAGTTTTAATATACCGACTCGTAACCGAGTACGAATGAACGGTGTACGGTAACCGAGTACGAATGAACGGTGTACGAACAGCCATTTTGATTTTAGAAAATTGCAAATACAAGCTAATTAATCTTCATTCAGCACAAATGCATATTTGCATTTATTTCAAACCACAATACCGTATCTATTTATACCTCAATCGAGCTTGAGAGAAGGACACACTGCAATATTTTAATGTTTTTTTTACTCTGCATGAATTACGATTCGGGACGGCGGAAGTGGAATATTGGTAATGGTTAAGTTTGATTACTTCCCTTGTCCGGTGAGACTTGTCATGTCACTCGGATGCGAGCCAAATACACAGGATATACGTCAAATTACATTCTTGGAAGTGCCCAGAATGAAAAGAATACTGATATATCTATCATAAAATACCAATTTCATTAGCGTATATGGCCGTTTTGGACAAATTTATGATATTTGAAAATTTCACTTTCGGTTTTGAACTGTAAATATATACTGCGTAACAGCCAAATGGGCATATACGCCATATTTGGTCATATCTCCTCCCACTTATGCAAATATTTCAATCGGAAAGCCTTTGCTCTGTTCATACAAGACCGTAATACACAGGACATATTTTGGGGTCAGTTTTTTATCGGAACACCGATTGCGCAATAATGCGCAGTAAAGATGCGTGGTGGTTGCTACTAATTATTCCTTCAGACCCCAGAACCAGGCACAGTAACACCTATACCTACAAACATATTCACGCAGCTAAAGACTCGTACAAATACTCTTTCTATCCTAGAGCCGTCACTCAGTGGAACATGCTACTGCCCACCATATATGCCGCAGACACAGTGGATGCCTTCAATGCCCTGATCCCTGTGTCTGTCCTCACCCCAATATATTTTGCATAAATTGCCACAATTATGTACATAGTTTTATAAAAAACACTTAAAAATATATCTAAAAATATGTCTATTCACTGTATCCTTTCTAATGAGCACTTTCTGATCAAGCACTTAACTAACACTTTTTATTACGGCGCCAGCACCTAATCTTCATAAGTGAAGGAGTGCTGTTTAAACAAAGAAGGGTTTCCTCTGGGTCAATTTTAGTTTCCGCCAGAAAATTCGCCAATCAGAAAAAGTTTGCGCCAATGGCTCCAATCTTGGAGCCAGCAGTGTATAGTGCCATATTCAATCGGACATCTGGTATGTGCTGAACAAGTTGTCAATTTATGTGCATTTAGTTAATTACTTGTACTTCTGCTGTAGTTGTCTACATCATAGTACATGTATCCTGTTTGCTCATATTATCGGGACTCTAACGCTGAAAAACGACCATCGGCAATACACATGAAATCGTGGAATTGTTCTTTTTGTCTTAATTAATAAACAAAACCTTCTTTTTTAACCTGCAATAAACAAAAACAGAACAAATATCCCATGTTTATATTATATAAACATTATAAAAGCTAACCTTCATGCTCTGTGTCATGCAGAAGCTTGCTCAAACTATCGGGAGTTTCTGGTTGGGTCAAATTTCATCCTATAGGACAATTCAATATTCTTCTGCTAATGGTAGTTGAATATTTTTAACTGTTTTGATTTGACAATCACTTATCAATTAATAAGAGATTTCGGAGAATTTTTCAATTTGTTTTCTCCGAAATCTCTTTTTGACGTACATTTTTGCCGAATAAACCTACACGTTAGTGGAAACACATTTTATTGATAATGTTATTCACTGTTAAAACTCTCCCGTCGAAGATTATTTTTTTTGTTGCTGACAGAACCCGTGTCCTAGTATGGAAATGTGACCTGCTATGGCCAATGTCTGTGGCAATTGTTTGCAAAGTATACATGCACGCAGCTTAAAGTTGTGTTTTATTTGAAGAACAATATAAAGACTCGGGATAGGCGTTATATTTGGACAGATTTGTACAAAATTGTTTCAGATAGGGCCATTTTACTGATCGATGCGAAATCTGACATCCCACAGAGTAGAATCCCTGTACTTAAATATATATACTAGTACCCCCAAACGTGCCGAATCCCTGTGTCGATAACCAGTATTTCCTTGTTAAAATCAGCATGGGGGGTTGATGAAATAATATTTATGTTATTTAATTGTTTATCGTTCTGAGCTCCGCAATAAACCACCTATTCATACGGCCTGCATGGTTAATTCCTACGCGTTGGAACTCCAAACAATGTTTTATTTATCCTTGAATACCGGGTTTCAACGCACCTAGGCGAAGAATCAACAATGCCATAACATAAAACGAATGAACTCGTGTAAATAGTGTATTATCTGTATAAATAGATCCGTTTCCACATATTCAACGTGAGAAATTAGCGTTTATTTTAAACTTTATTTATTTTACAACGATTGCAAAGCAAGTTCTAACAACTTATATTAATCACTCTCGTTGGCTCGGATGAAAGCATAAATGTGGTCATTCCTGTGGGAGGAACCAGAGTACCTGGAGAAAACCCACCTGTCCGATCTGGCGACCACCGTACCATCTCACATCCCGGTCCGAGGATCGAACCCGGGTTGCATTGGTGAGAAGCGAGCGTGCTAACCACTGTGCTAATCGGACAGCTTATTTAGTGTCAAATCTTGACAAACCAATAGGAATGTTGATTATAGCAAAAAAAATTATCTGCATTTAATTTTATTATGCACGAAATCGGTACGAAACGGATCGAGTATGGTTCGACGATATTGTAAAACCGTTAATTAGCATACATTTCTTATGTAAAGCGGACATATTCATTTCAATATCTATGAACATTTAAACACATGTGTATGCATTTATAATATGTATAACTGGTATCATTTGCGAAATCAACTAAAAGTCGAATCCGAAACTCGTAAATTATATTGGTTTTTTTGTTGTTACAAGCACTGGCTTCAGATACTTTGCAGTCAGGGCCACGGCATCAGCATATTCGAAATGCATGATTCTACACTGGCTATCAATTTTATATACGCTGCGCTGCATACATGTAGGCACCGCACTGAAAGCCAGACTGATAAATTTAGTCACAACCACAGAATATTACCTTAACCCGAGTAATTTTCCGTAAATAGCTTTGGGACATTCCAATTTTCAGCAAATTGATTTTTCATTAGTCAATTTTCGCATATATTTTCAACAATGACCAAATTTTAGTACTTTAGTACTTGTATTTCAACACTTGATTGTTATAAATTGGTATCCTGGTAGTGTGTATTCCAAACGACAAAGCAAACAAACGGATTAGAAAACATCGATAATTATGTAAAATTGTATTACATCAGCGTCTGATCGATTTTATTAAGTTTATTATACGGATGTCGGGGGAGATTAGCTTTTGGCTCAAGGCAGTATTTTGGACTGTCAAAATGCCATACGACGATACGGATTATCATGAATTAGCAAGTATGCCCTCCAGAAATAAGGAGAAGTGGATGTCGCCCTGATGTCTATTTTAGGCGAAGTGGCGGGGTTTTCTCCGGGACCAGGGTACTCCGTTTCCCCCACACGAATGACCACATTTACGCTTTCATCTGCTCCAATGAGAGTGATTAATATAAGTTGTTAAAGCTTGTTTTGTAATCGTTAATAATAAATAAAGTATAACTTTAATGATTGTTCTGTTGTAGGCATATTGTTCTGTTGTAGGCATATTGTTCTGTTGTTGTAGGCATATTGTTCTGTTGTAGGCATATTGTTCTGTTGTTGTAGGCATATTGTTCTGTTGTAGGCATATTGTTCTGTATACTGTTCTGTTGTAGGCATATTGTTCTGTATATTGTTCTGTTGTAGGCATATTGTTCTGTTGTAGGCATATTGTTCTGTTGTAGGCATACTGTTCTGTTGTAGGCATATTGTTCTGTTGTAGGCATATTGTTCTGTATATTGTTCTGTTGTAGGCATACTGTTCTGTTGTAGGCATATTGTTCTGTTGTAGGCATATTGTTCTGTTGTAGGCATATTGTTCTGTATATTGTTCTGT
Organism: Archivesica marissinica; assembly: GCA_014843695.1. Classification (NCBI taxonomy): domain Eukaryota; kingdom Metazoa; phylum Mollusca; class Bivalvia; order Venerida; family Vesicomyidae; genus Archivesica; species Archivesica marissinica. Next base: position 44,819,882 of record CM026395.1, on the reverse strand, counting down.
TGTAGGCATATTGTTCTGTATATTGTTCTGTTGTAGGCATATTGTTCTGTTGTAGGCATACTGTTCTGTTGTAGGCATATTGTTCTGTTGTAGGCATATTGTTCTGTATATGGTTCTGTTGTAGGCATACTGTTCTGTTGTAGGCATATTGTTCTGTTGTAGGCATATTGTTCTGTTGTAGGCATATTGTTCTGTATATTGTTCTGTTGTAGGCATATTGTTCTGTTGTTGTAGGCATATTGTTCTGTTGTTGTAGGCATATTGTTCTGTTGTTGTAGGCATATTGTTCTGTATATTGTTCTGTTGTAGGCATATTGTTCTGTTGTTGTAGGCATATTGTTCTGTTGTTGTAGGCAAATTGTTCTGTTGTAGGCATATTGTTCTGTATATTGTTCTGTTGTAGGCATATTGTTCTGTTGTAGGCATATTGTTCTGTTGTAGGCATATTGTTCTGTTGTAGGCATATTGTTCTGTTGTAGGCATTGTTCTGTTGTAGGCATATTGTTCTGTTGTTGTAGGCATATTGTTCTGTTGTTGTAGGCATATTGTTCTGTTGTGGCATATTGTTCTGTTGTAGGCATATTGTTCTGTGTATATTGTTCTGTTGTAGGCATATTGTTCTGTTGTAGGCATATTGTTCTGTTGTAGGCATATTGTTCTGTATATTGTTCTGTTGTAGGCATATTGTTCTGTTGTAGGCATATTGTTCTGTATTGTTCTGTTGTAGGCATATTGTTCTGTTGTAGGCATACTGTTCTGTTGTAGGCATATTGTTCTGTTAGGCATATTGTTCTGTTGTAGGCATATTGTTCTGTTGTAGGCATATTGTTCTGTTGTAGGCATATTGTTCTGTTGTAGGCATATTGTTCTGTTGTAGGCATATTGTTCTGTTGTAGGCATATTGTTCTGTATTCTGTTGTAGGCATACTGTTCTGTTGTAGGCATATTGTTCTGTTGTAGGCATATTGTTCTGTTGTAGGCATATTGTTCTGTTGTAGGCATATTGTTCTGTTGTAGGCATATTGTTCTGTATACTGTTCTGTTGTAGGCATATTGTTCTGTTGTAGGCATATTGTTCTGTTGTAGGCATACTGTTCTGTTGTAGGCATATTGTTCTGTTGTAGGCATATTGTTCTGTTGTAGGCATATTGTTCTGTTGTAGGCATATTGTTCTGTTGTAGGCATATTGTTCTGTTGTAGGCATATTGTTCTGTTGTAGGCATATTGTTCTGTATATTGTTCTGTTGTAGGCATATTGTTCTGTTGTAGGCATACTGTTCTGTTGTAGGCATATTGTTCTGTTGTAGGCATATTGTTCTGTTGTAGGCATATTGTTCTGTTGTAGGCATATTGTTCTGTTGTAGGCATACTGTTCTGTTGTAGGCATATTGTTCTGTTGTAGGCATATTGTTCTGTTGTAGGCATATTGTTCTGTTGTAGGCATATTGTTCTGTTGTAGGCATATTGTTCTGTTGTAGGCATATTGTTCTGTTGTAGGCATATTGTTCTGTATATTGTTCTGTTGTAGGCATATTGTTCTGTATATTGTTCTGTTGTAGGCATATTGTTCTGTTGTAGGCATATTGTTCTGTTGTAGGCATATTGTTCTGTTGTAGGCATATTGTTCTGTTGTAGGCATATTGTTCTGTATACTGTTCTGTTGTAGGCATATTGTTCTGTTGTAGGCATATTGTTCTGTTGTAGGCATACTGTTCTGTTGTAGGCATATTGTTCTGTTGTAGGCATACTGTTCTGTTGTAGGCATATTGTTCTGTTGTAGGCATATTGTTCTGTTGTAGGCATATTGTTCTGTTGTAGGCATATTGTTCTGTTGTAGGCATATTGTTCTGTATATTGTTCTGTTGTAGGCATATTGTTCTGTTGTAGGCATACTGTTCTGTTGTAGGCATATTGTTCTGTTGTAGGCATATTGTTCTGTTGTAGGCATATTGTTCTGTTGTAGGCATATTGTTCTGTTGTTGTAGGCATATTGTTCTGTTGTAGGCATATTGTTCTGTTGTAGGCATATTGTTCTGTTGTAGGCATATTACGTCGGACAAGTTTATCTTTGAGCCAATTGATACTGGAGAGAATGAACTTCTCATCATAGACCGAGTAACACAGGAAATATACCTCCACGGTAAGTTACATACACTACAGTGTACCGAGTAACGCAGGAAATATACCTCCATGGTAAGTTACATACACTACAGTGTACCGAGTAACGCAGGAAATATACCTTCACGGTAAGTTACATACACTACAGTGTACCGAGTAACGCAGGAAATATACCTTCACGGTAAGTTACATACACTACAGTGTACTGAGTAACGCAGGAAATATACCTCCATGGTAAGTTACATACACTACAGTGTACCGAGTAACACAGGAAATATACCTCCACGGTAAGTTACATACACTACAGTGTACCGAGTAACGCAGGAAATATACCTCCATGGTAAGTTACATACACTACAGTGTACCGAGTAACGCAGGAAATATACCTTCACGGTAAGTTACATACAGTGTACAGTATAGGCAGTGTACGCATACATGTCTCGTCAGTGTACAGTACAGGCAGTGTATGCATACATGTCTCCTCAGTATACAGTACAGACAGTGTATGCATACATGTCTCGTCAGTGTACAGTACATGTAGTATACGCATACATGTCTCGTCAGTGTACAGTACATGCAGTGTACGCATACATGTCTCGTCAGTGTACAGTACAGACAGTGTACGCATACATGTCTCGTCAGTGTACAGTACAGACAGTGTACGCATACATGTCTCGTCAGTGTACAGTACATGCAGTGTACGCATACATGTCTCGTCAGTATACAGTACATGCAGTGTATGCATACATGTCTCGTCAGTGTACAGTACAGACAGTGTATGCATACATGTCTCGTCAGTGTACAGTACATGCAGTGTATGCATACATGTATCGTCAGTGTACAGTACATGCAGTGTATGCATACATGTCTCATCAGTGTACAGTACAGACAGTGTACGCATACATGTCTCGTCAGTGTACAGTACAGACAGTGTACGCATACATGTCTTGTCAGTGTACAGTACATGCAGTGTACGCATACATGTCTCGTCAGTGTACAGTACAGACAGTGTATGCATACATGTCTCGTCAGTGTACAGTACATGCAGTGTACGCATACATGTCTCGTCAGTGTACAGTACATGCAGTGTATGCATACATGTCTCATCAGTGTACAGTACATGCAGTGTATGCATACATGTATCGTCAGTGTACAGTACATGCAGTGTATGCATACATGTCTCATCAGTGTACAGTACATGCAGTGTATGCATACATGTATCATCAGTGTACAGTACATGCAGTGTATGCATACATGTGTCGTCAGTATACAGTACATGCAGTGTATGCATACATGTCTCGTCAGTGTACAGTACATGCAGTGTACACATACATGTCTCGTCAGTGTACAGTACATGCAGTGTACAGTACATGCAGTGTATGCATACATGTCTTGTCAGTGTACAGTACATGCAGTGTATGCATACATGTCTCGTCAGTGTACAGTACATGCAGTGTATGCATACATGTCTCGTCAGTGTACAGTACATGCAGTGTACGCATACATGTCTCGTCGGTGTACAGTACATGCAGTGTACGCATACATGTCTCGTCAGTGTACAGTACAGACAGTGTAGGCATACATGTCTCGTCAGTGTACAGTACATGCAGTGTACGCATACATGTCTCATCAGTGTACAGTACATGCAGTGTACGCATACATGTCTCGTCAGTGTACAGTACATGCAGTGTATGCATACATGTCTCGTCAGTGTACAGTACATGCAGTGTACGCATACATGTCTCGTCAGTGTACAGTACAGGCAGTGTACGCATACATGTCTCGTCAGTGTACAGTACATACAGTGTATGCATACATGTCTTGTCAGTGTACAGTACATGCAGTGTATGCACACATGTCTCGTCAGTGTACAGTACATGCAGTGTATGCATACATGTCTCGTCAGTGTACAGTACATGCAGTGTACGCATACATGCCTCGTCAGTGTAAGGTACATGCAGTGTACGCATGCATGTCTCGTCAGTGTACAGTACAGACAGTGTACGCATACATGTTTCGTCAGTGTACAGTACATGCAGTGTACGCATACATGTCTCGTCAGTGTACAGTACATGCAGTGTACGCATACATGTCTCGTCAGTGTACAGTACATGCAGTGTACGCATACATGTCTCGTCAGTGTACAGTACAGACAGTGTACGCATACATGTCTCATCAGTGTACAGTACATGCAGTGTATGCATACATGTCTCATCAGTGTACAGTACAGACAGTGTACGCATACATGTCTCGTCAGTGTACAGTACATGCAGTGTATGCATACATGTCTCGTCAGTGTACAGTACATGCAGTGTACGCATACATGTCTCATCAGTGTACAGTACATGCAATGTACGCATACATGTCTCGTCAGTGTACAGTACATGCAGTGTATGCATACATGTCTCATCAGTGTACAGTACAGGCAGTATACCCATACATGTCTCATCAGTGTACAGTACAGACAGTGTACGCATACATGTCTCATCAGTGTACAGAACAGGCAGTGTACCCATACATGTCTCGTCAGTGTACAGTACAGACAGTGTACGCATACATGTCTCGTCAGTGTACAGTACATGCAGTGTACGCATACATGTCTCCTCAGTGTACAGTACAGGCAGTGTATGCATACATGTCTCGTCAGTGTACAGTACAGACAGTGTATGCATACATGTCTCGTCAGTGTACAGTACATGCAGTGTACGCATACATGTCTCGTCAGTGTACAGTACATGCAGTGTACACATACATGTCTCATCAGTGTACAGTACATGCAGTGTACGCATACATGTCTCGTCAGTGTACATTACAGACAGTGTACGCATACATGTCTCGTCAGTGTACAGTACATGCAGTGTATGCATACATGTATCATCAGTGTACAGTACATGCAGTGTATGCATACATGTCTCGTCAGTGTACAGTACATGCAGTGTACACATACATGTCTCGTCAGTGTACAGTACATGCAGTGTACAGTACATGCAGTGTATGCATACATGTCTTGTCAGTGTACAGTACATGCAGTGTATGCATACATGTCTCGTCAGTGTACAGTACATGCAGTGTACGCATACATGTCTTATCAGTGTACAGTACATGCAGTGTACGCATACATGTCTCGTCAGTGTACAGTACATGCAGTGTATGCATACATGTCTCGTCAGTGTACAGTACATGCAGTGTACGCATACATGTCTCGTCAGTGTACAGTACAGGCAGTGTACGCATACATGTCTCGTCAGTGTACAGTACATACAGTGTATGCATACATGTCTTGTCAGTGTACAGTACATGCAGTGTATGCATACATGTCTCGTCAGTGTACAGTACATGCAGTGTATGCATACATGTCTCGTCAGTGTACAGTACATGCAGTGTATGCATACATGCCTCGTCAGTGTAAGGTACATGCAGTGTACGCATACATGTCTCGTCAGTGTACAGTACAGACAGTGTACGCATACATGTCTCGTCAGTGTACAGTACATGCAGTGTACGCATACATGTCTCATCAGTGTACAGTACATGCAGTGTACGCATACATGTCTCGTCAGTGTACAGTACAGGCAGTGTACGCATACATGTCTCGTCAGTGTACAGTACATGCAGTGTATGCATACATGTCTCGTCAGTGTACAGTACAGACAGTGTATGCATACATGTCTCGTCAGTGTACAGTACATGCAGTGTATGCATACATGTCTCGTCAGTGTACAGTACATGCAGTGTACGCATACATGTCTCGTCAGTGTACAGTACATGCAGTGTACGCATACATGTCTCGTCAGTGTACAGTACAGACAGTGTACGCATACATGTCTCGTCAGTGTACAGTACATGCAGTGTACGCATACATGTCTCGTCAGTGTACAGTACATGCAGTGTATGCATACATGTCTCGTCAGTGTACAGTACAGGCAGTGTACGCATACATGTCTCGTCAGTGTACAGTACATGCAGTGTACGCATACATGTCTCGTCAGTGTACAGTACATGCAGTGTACGCATACATGTCTCATCAGTGTACAGTACATGCAGTGTACGCATACATGTCTCGTCAGTGTACAGTACAGGCAGTGTACGCATACATGTCTCGTCAGTGTACAGTACATGCAGTGTACGCATACATGTCTCGTCAGTGTACAGTACATGCAGTGTATGCATACATGTCTCGTCAGTGTACAGTACATGCAACCAGTGTACGCATACATGTCTCGTCAGTGTACAGTACATGCAGTGTACGCATACATGTCTCGTCAGTGTACAGTACATGCAGTGTATGCATACATGTCTCGTCAGTGTACAGTACATGCAGTGTATGCATACATGTCTCGTCAGTGTACAGTACATGCAGTGTATGCATACATGTCTCGTCAGTGTACAGTACATGCAGTGTATGCATACATGTCTCGTCAGTGTACAGTACATGCAGTGTATGCATACATGTCTCGTCAGTGTACAGTACATACAGTGTACGCATACATGTCTCGTCAGTGTACAGTACATGCAGTGTATGCATACATGTCTCGTCAGTGTACAGTACATGCAGTGTATGCATACATGTCTCGTCAGTGTACAGTACATGCAGTGTATGCATACATGTCTCGTCAGTGTACAGTACATGCAGTGTACGCATACATGTCTCGTCGCAGTGTACAGTACATGCAGTGTACGCATACATGTCTCGTCAGTGTACAGTACATGCAGTGTACGCATACATGTCTCGTCAGTGTACAGTACAGACAGTGTAGGCATACATGTCTCGTCAGTGTACAGTACATGCAGTGTACGCATACATGTCTCATCAGTGTACAGTACATGCAGTGTACGCATACATGTCTCGTCAGTGTACAGTACATGCAGTGTATGCATACATGTCTCGTCAGTGTACAGTACATGCAGTGTACGCATACATGTCTCGTCAGTGTACAGTACAGGCAGTGTACGCATACATGTCTCGTCAGTGTACAGTACATACAGTGTATGCATACATGTCTTGTCAGTGTACAGTACATGCAGTGTATGCACACATGTCTCGTCAGTGTACAGTACATGCAGTGTATGCATACATGTCTCGTCAGTGTACAGTACATGCAGTGTACGCATACATGCCTCGTCAGTGTAAGGTACATGCAGTGTACGCATGCATGTCTCGTCAGTGTACAGTACAGACAGTGTACGCATACATGTTTCGTCAGTGTACAGTACATGCAGTGTACGCATACATGTCTCGTCAGTGTACAGTACATGCAGTGTACGCATACATGTCTCGTCAGTGTACAGTACATGCAGTGTACGCATACATGTCTCGTCAGTGTACAGTACAGACAGTGTACGCATACATGTCTCATCAGTGTACAGTACATGCAGTGTATGCATACATGTCTCATCAGTGTACAGTACAGACAGTGTACGCATACATGTCTCGTCAGTGTACAGTACATGCAGTGTATGCATACATGTCTCGTCAGTGTACAGTACATGCAGTGTACGCATACATGTCTCATCAGTGTACAGTACATGCAATGTACGCATACATGTCTCGTCAGTGTACAGTACATGCAGTGTATGCATACATGTCTCATCAGTGTACAGTACAGGCAGTATACCCATACATGTCTCATCAGTGTACAGTACAGACAGTGTACGCATACATGTCTCATCAGTGTACAGAACAGGCAGTGTACCCATACATGTCTCGTCAGTGTACAGTACAGACAGTGTACGCATACATGTCTCGTCAGTGTACAGTACATGCAGTGTACGCATACATGTCTCCTCAGTGTACAGTACAGGCAGTGTATGCATACATGTCTCGTCAGTGTACAGTACAGACAGTGTATGCATACATGTCTCGTCAGTGTACAGTACATGCAGTGTACGCATACATGTCTCGTCAGTGTACAGTACATGCAGTGTACACATACATGTCTCATCAGTGTACAGTACATGCAGTGTACGCATACATGTCTCGTCAGTGTACATTACAGACAGTGTACGCATACATGTCTCGTCAGTGTACAGTACATGCAGTGTATGCATACATGTATCATCAGTGTACAGTACATGCAGTGTATGCATACATGTCTCGTCAGTGTACAGTACATGCAGTGTACACATACATGTCTCGTCAGTGTACAGTACATGCAGTGTACAGTACATGCAGTGTATGCATACATGTCTTGTCAGTGTACAGTACATGCAGTGTATGCATACATGTCTCGTCAGTGTACAGTACATGCAGTGTACGCATACATGTCTTATCAGTGTACAGTACATGCAGTGTACGCATACATGTCTCGTCAGTGTACAGTACATGCAGTGTATGCATACATGTCTCGTCAGTGTACAGTACATGCAGTGTACGCATACATGTCTCGTCAGTGTACAGTACAGGCAGTGTACGCATACATGTCTCGTCAGTGTACAGTACATACAGTGTATGCATACATGTCTTGTCAGTGTACAGTACATGCAGTGTATGCATACATGTCTCGTCAGTGTACAGTACATGCAGTGTATGCATACATGTCTCGTCAGTGTACAGTACATGCAGTGTATGCATACATGCCTCGTCAGTGTAAGGTACATGCAGTGTACGCATACATGTCTCGTCAGTGTACAGTACAGACAGTGTACGCATACATGTCTCGTCAGTGTACAGTACATGCAGTGTACGCATACATGTCTCATCAGTGTACAGTACATGCAGTGTACGCATACATATCTCGTCAGTGTACAGTACATGCAGTGTACGCATACATGTCTCGTCAGTGTACAGTACATGCAGTGTACGCATACATGTCTCGTCAGTGTACAGTACAGACAGTGTACGCATACATGTCTCATCAGTGTACAGTACATGCAGTGTATGCATACATGTCTCATCAGTGTACAGTACAGACAGTGTACGCATACATGTCTCGTCAGTGTACAGTACATGCAGTGTACGCATACATGTCTCATCAGTGTACAGTACATGCAGTGTATGCATACATGTCTCATCAGTGTACAGTACAGGCAGTATACCCATACATGTCTCGTCAGTGTACAGTACAGACAGTGTACGCATACATGTCTCATCAGTGTACAGAACAGGCAGTGTACCCATACATGTCTCGTCAGTGTACAGTACAGACAGTGTATGCATACATGTCTCGTCAGTGTACAGTACATGCAGTGTAAGCATACATGTCTCGTCAGTGTACAGTACATGCAGTGTACGCATACATGTCTCGTCAGTGTACATTACAGACAGTGTACGCATACATGTCTCGTCAGTGTACAGTACAGACAGTGTACGCATACATGTCTCGTCAGTGTACAGTACATGCAGTGTACGCATACATGTCTCGTCAGTATACAGTACATGCAGTGTATGCATACATGTCTCGTCAGTGTACAGTACAGATAGTGTATGCATACATGTCTCGTCAGTGTACAGTACAGACAGTGTATGCATACATGTCTCATCAGTGTACAGTACATGCAGTGTATGCATACATGTCTCGTCAGTGTACAGTACAGACAGTGTACGCATACATGTCTCGTCAGTGTACAGTACATGCAGTGTATGCATACATGTCTCGTCAGTGTACAGTACATGCAGTGTATGCATACATGTATCATCAGTGTACAGTACATGCAGTGTATGCATACATGTCTCGTCAGTGTACAGTACATGCAGTGTACACATACATGTCTCGTCAGTGTACAGTACAAGCAGTGTACAGTACATGCAGTGTATGCATACATGTCTTGTCAGTGTACAGTACATGCAGTGTATGCATACATGTCTCGTCAGTGTACAGTACATGCAGTGTATGCATACATGTCTCGTCAGTGTACAGTACATGCAGTGTACGCATACATGTCTCGTCAGTGTACAGTACATGCAGTGTACGCATACATGTCTCGTCAGTGTACAGGACAGACAGTGTACGCATACATGTCTCGTCAGTGTACAGTACATGCAGTGTACGCATACATGTCTCATCAGTGTACAGTACATGCAGTGTACGCATACATGTCTCGTCAGTGTACAGTACATGCAGTGTATGCATACATGTCTCGTCAGTGTACAGTACATGCAGTGTACGCATACATGTCTCGTCAGTGTACAGTACAGGCAGTGTACGCATACATGTCTCGTCAGTGTACAGTACATACAGTGTATGCATACATGTCTTGTCAGTGTACAGTACATGCAGTGTATGCATACATGTCTCGTCAGTGTACAGTACATGCAGTGTATGCATACATGTCTCGTCAGTGTACAGTACATGCAGTGTATGCATACATGCCTCGTCAGTGTAAGGTACATGCAGTGTACGCATACATGTCTCGTCAGTGTACAGTACAGACAGTGTACGCATACATGTCTCGTCAGTGTACAGTACATGCAGTGTACGCATACATGTCTCATCAGTGTACAGTACATGCAGTGTACGCATACATGTCTCGTCAGTGTACAGTACATGCAGTGTACGCATACATGTCTCGTCAGTGTACAGTACATGCAGTGTACGCATACATGTCTCGTCAGTGTACAGTACAGACAGTGTACGCATACATGTCTCATCAGTGTACAGTACATGCAGTGTATGCATACATGTCTCATCAGTGTACAGTACAGACAGTGTACGCATACATGTCTCGTCAGTGTACAGTACATGCAGTGTACGCATACATGTCTCATCAGTGTACAGTACATGCAGTGTATGCATACATGTCTCATCAGTGTACAGTACAGGCAGTATACCCATACATGTCTCGTCAGTGTACAGTACAGACAGTGTACGCATACATGTCTCATCAGTGTACAGAACAGGCAGTGTACCCATACATGTCTCGTCAGTGTACAGTACAGACAGTGTACGCATACATGTCTCGTCAGTGTACAGTACATGCAGTGTACGCATACATGTCTCCTCAGTGTACAGTACATGCAGTGTACGCATACATGTCTCCTCAGTGTACAGTACAGGCAGTGTACGCATACATGTCTCGTCAGTGTACAGTACAGACAGTGTATGCATACATGTCTCGTCAGTGTACAGTACATGCAGTGTAAGCATACATGTCTCGTCAGTGTACAGTACATGCAGTGTACGCATACATGTCTCGTCAGTGTACATTACAGACAGTGTACGCATACATGTCTCGTCAGTGTACAGTACAGACAGTGTACGCATACATGTCTCGTCAGTGTACAGTACATGCAGTGTACGCATACATGTCTCGTCAGTATACAGTACATGCAGTGTATGCATACATGTCTCGTCAGTGTACAGTACAGATAGTGTATGCATACATGTCTCGTCAGTGTACAGTACAGACAGTGTATGCATACATGTCTCATCGGTGTACAGTACATGCAGTGTATGCATACATGTCTCGTCAGTGTACAGTACAGACAGTGTACGCATACATGTCTCGTCAGTGTACAGTACATGCAGTGTATGCATACATGTCTCGTCAGTGTACAGTACATGCAGTGTACGCATACATGTCTCATCAGTGTACAGTACATGCAATGTACGCATACATGTCTCGTCAGTGTACAGTACATGCAGTGTATGCATACATGCCTCATCAGTGTACAGTACAGGCAGTATACCCATACATGTCTCGTCAGTGTACAGTACAGACAGTGTACGCATACATGTCTCATCAGTGTACAGAACAGGCAGTGTACCCATACATGTCTCGTCAGTGTACAGTACAGACAGTGTACGCATACATGTCTCGTCAGTGTACAGTACATGCAGTGTACGCATACATGTCTCGTCAGTGTACAGTACAGACAGTGTACACATACATGTCTCGTCAGTGTACAGTACAGACAGTGTATGCATACATGTTTCGTCAGTGTACAGTACATGCAGTGTACGCATACATGTCTCGTCAGTGTACAGTACATGCAGTGTACACATACATGTCTCATCAGTGTACAGTACATGCAGTGTACGCATACATGTCTCGTCAGTGTACATTACATACAGTGTACGCATACATGTCTCGTCAGTGTACAGTACATGCAGTGTATGCATACATGTATCATCAGTGTACAGTACATGCAGTGTATGCATACATGTCTCGTCAGTATACAGTACATGCAGTGTATGCATACATGTCTTGTCGGTGTACAGTACATGCAGTGTACACATACATGTCTCGTCAGTGTACAGTACATGCAGTGTATGCATACATGTCTTGTCAGTGTACAGTACATGCAGTGTATGCATACATGTCTCGTCAGTGTACAGTACATGCAGTGTATGCATACATGTCTCGTCAGTGTACAGTACATGCAGTGTACGCATACATGTCTCGTCAGTGTACAGTACATGCAGTGTACGCATACATGTCTCGTCAGTGTACAGTACAGACAGTGTACGCATACATGTCTCGTCAGTGTACAGTACATGCAGTGTACGCATACATGTCTCATCAGTGTACAGTACATGCAGTGTACGCATACATGTCTCGTCAGTGTACAGTACATGCAGTGTATGCATACATGTCTCGTCAGTGTACAGTACATGCAGTGTATGCATACATGTCTCGTCAGTATACAGTACATGCAGTGTATGCATACATGTCTCGTCAGTATACAGTACATGCAGTGTATGCATACATGTCTCGTCAGTGTACAGTACATGCAGTGTATGCATACATGTCTCGTCAGTATACAGTACATGCAGTGTATGCATACATGTCTCATCAGTGTACAGTACATGCAGTGTATGCATACATGTCTCGTCAGTATACAGTACATGCAGTGTATGCATACATGTCTCGTCAGTATACAGTACATGCAGTGTATGCATACATGTCTCGTCAGTGTACAGTACATGCAGTGTATGCATACATGTCTCGTCAGTATACAGTACATGCAGTGTATGCATACATGTCTCATCAGTGTACAGTACATGCAGTGTATGCATACATGTCTCGTCAGTATACAGTACATGCAGTGTATGCATACATGTCTCGTCAGTATACAGTACATGCAGTGTATGCATACATGTCTCGTCAGTGTACAGTACATGCAGTGTATGCATACATGTCTCGTCAGTGTACAGTACATGCAGTGTATGCATACATGTCTTGTCAGTGTACAGTACAGACAGTGTATGCATACATGTCTTGTCAGTGTACAGTACAGGCAGTGTACACATACATGTCTTGTCAGTGTACAGTACAGGCCACACGGATTAATCAGAATCCTCCCATCTTCGTGAAGCAAAAGGAAAACGAACAGAGACATCTCACATACATGTCTCATCAGGAAATGACGAAAAACTCTTGCAGACAGAATTAAATGCCATGGCGGCATGAATTGTCATAAGTCGTAAATGACAGAGAGGATAGTCACACCAGTTATTACATCATCATAATGCAGCAATATTCTTAAGCTCTTACATGGATCCGCGATTTTTAAAAATAAGCATAATGATTAAGGGATGGACATTAATGCATAATGTTCTCAAAAATTGTGTTTCTATTACATCTTATTGTGTCTATGTTACATCTTGAATCGAATATTCAAGAAATGACTATGATTTACAATGATATCCCGGCGTGAAGTATTTTCGCCCAGAACAAGTTTTCGTCTAACTGTGGGAATAGCAAGTCGTGAGAGATTGTGCGATATTTCACACTCCAGTTACCGGAAATATAAATAAACATACCTTGTGCACTTCCAATCTATTTCTAACCGATCATAGAGATCAGACAGGTAAATAAACGGTGAAAACCTACCCCAGTTTTCACTAATTTCACTATATCCGTTTTATGTCGCCATATAAATATAATTTTTTAAAGAAATTAGCATTTTTTTCTCCAAAATGACATATACATCGTCTGCCACGCCAATCTATTTACGAATAAAAATGTCATTATAGTCTCACTGCTCCATGTTTATGAGTTTCGTCCGTTATTACACACAAAGGGTCCTTATGAATAATATCGATTTTAACCGTTTTTCGCCTTCAGGTCCATGTGTTGTCACAGAGGTTCTCCAACTGATATACATAAACCTAGTTATTCTCTGTTAGGCACCGTGTGATGTGTTCGATGGATGGGTCCATTTACGGTTCTGCACCCAGTCAGAGTAATTAGGAGGGGTGACGACTTCTTATGCCCCGTGTGTTTGTCTAAGTTAAACTAAATGTTAGTGTTTTAGATACAGTATATAGATAAAATGCTATCCAACAAATGAATTTTGAGTGAAAATGATAAATTAAGCCTGTTATTAAAGTAAGTCTTCCTTATTTATATTGTTGCTTACATACTAATGCTCGCGCTGTAGGCAATTTCCACAGTTAGGCGAAAACATGTGACGTCATTCCGGATTACTGAGAATGAGGTACCGCTATTAATCGGTTTTCTTCGAGATTTTTGTGAATGAATGGTAAAATATTGTTTATTTGGTGACATATAATTGTTTGCAGTGTATGACCATTCTAAACCTATAGGAGTCCGTTATGTACTATGTCGGAAACCAGTAACACCGGGATATAACCACTTATACTATGCGTTCTAGCAAAGCAATACCAAATAGATGTATAAAAGGATGAATGTAAACTTTCATTTTGAACAAAGACACAACATTAACGAGTTAAGCTTGAGCCATTTGAGTGATTTGCCGGTTTGTTAACACGGTTTTACATGCAAATCAAGATAATATATCAGTTTGTGGTTTATATTGATGGTTGACATTATACACTATTTAGTGCAGTGCTCACTTTCTTAAGCAGATTTTGTTTGGTTTAAGCATATTTAAACATGGATAATGTACAGTACATATCTGTTGTATACAGAATGTACAGTACATATCTATTGTATACACAATGTACAGTACATATCTATTGTATACACAATGTACAGTACATGTCTATTGTATACACAATGTACAGTACATATCTATTGTATACACAATGTACAGTACATGTCTATTGTATACACAATGTACAGTACATATCTATTGTATACACAATGTACAGTACATATCTATTGTATACACAATGTACAGTACATATCTATTGTATACACAATGTACAGTACATATCTATTGTATACAGAATGTACAGTACATGTCTATTGTATACACAATGTACAGTACATATCTATTGTATACACAATGTACAGTACATGTCTATTGTATACAGAATGTACAGTACATATCTATTGTATACACAATGTACAGTACATATCTATTGTATACACAATGTACAGTACATATCTATTGTATACAGAATGTACAGTACATATCTATTGTATACACAATGTACAGTACATGTCTATTGTATACACATGTACAGTACATATCTATTGTATACACAATGTACAGTACATATCTATTGTATACACAATGTACAGTACATATCTATTGTATACACAATGTACAGTACATATCTATTGTATACACAATGTACAGTACATGTCTATTGTATACACAATGTACAGTACATATCTATTGTATACACAATGTACAGTACATGTCTATTGTATACACAATGTACAGTACATATCTATTGTATACACAATGTACAGTACATATCTATTGTATACACAATGTACAGTACATATCTATTGTATACACAATGTACAGTACATATCTATTGTATACACAATGTACAGTACATATCTATTGTATACACAATGTACAGTACATATCTATTGTATACACAATGTACAGTACATATCTATTGTATACACAATGTACAGTACATGTCTATTGTATACAGAATGTACAGTACATAGCTATTGTATACAGAATGTACAGTACATAGCTATTGTATACAGAATGTACAGTACATGTCTATTGTATACACAATGTACAGTACATGTCTATTGTATACACAATGTACAGTACATGTCTATTGTATACAGAATGTACAGTACATATCTATTGTATACACAATGTACAGTACATATCTATTGTATACACAATGTACAGTACATATCTATTGTATACACAATGTACAGTACATATCTATTGTATACACAATGTACAGTACATATCTATTGTATACACAATGTACAGTACATATCTATTGTATACACAATGTACAGTACATATCTATTGTATACACAATGTACAGTACATATCTATTGTATACACAATGTACAGTACATATCTATTGTATACACAATGTACAGTACATATCTATTGTATACACAATGTACAGTACATATCTATTGTATACACAATGTACAGTACATATCTATTGTATACACAATGTACAGTACATATCTATTGTATACACAATGTACAGTACATATCTATTGTATACACAATGTACAGTACATATCTATTGTATACACAATGTACAGTACATATCTATTGTATACACAATGTACAGTACATATCTATTGTATACACAATGTACAGTACATATCTATTGTATACAGAATGTACAGTACATGTCTATTGTATACACAATGTACAGTACATGTCTATTGTATACACAATGTACAGTACATGTCTATTGTATACACAATGTACAGTACATGTCTATTGTATACACAATGTACAGTACATGTCTATTGTATACACAATGTACAGTACATATCTATTGTATACACAATGTACAGTACATATCTATTGTATACACAATGTACAGTACATATCTATTGTATACAGAATGTACAGTACATATCTATTGTATACACAATGTACAGTACATATCTATTGTATACACAATGTACAGTACATATCTATTGTATACACAATGTACAGTACATATCTATTGTATACACAATGTACAGTACATATCTATTGTATACACAATGTACAGTACATATCTATTGTATACACAATGTACAGTACATGTCTATTGTATACACAATGTACAGTACATGTCTATTGTATACACAATGTACAATACATGTCTATTGTATACACAATGTACAGTACATGTCTATTGTATACACAATGTACAGTACATGTCTATTGTATACACAATGTACAGTACATGTCTATTGTATACACAATGTACAGTACATGTCTATTGTATACACAATGTACAGTACATGTCTGTTGTATACACAATGTACAGTACATGTCTGTTGTATACACAATGTACAGTACATGTCTGTTGTATACACAATGTACAGTACATGTCTGTTGTATACACAATGTACAGTACATGTCTGTTGTATACACAATGTACAGTACATGTCTGTTGTATACACAATGTACAGTACATGTCTATTGTATACACAATGTACAGTACATGTCTATTGTATACACAATGTACAGTACATGTCTATTGTATACACAATGTACAGTACATATCTATTGTATACACAATGAACATGGATTTCCTCGAAAGCTTTTGATTTTGTTTGTCGGAGACGTAACTTGTGATATATTTTCATGGAATCATCCGAATGTAAATTAAGTGTACATTTCTCAATAAACAAGGGATGTGTTTCCCATTTGATATACATTGAGCATAACCACATTTGACGCAAAATATTACAGTCCCATATTTAAATTAATATTAATAGTATAAAATACAATTTAGTAGTTACCAAGAAAGTTGTAAGGATGTTAATTTCAACTAACAAATATTCTTGTCCCACATGCGTTTTTTGATTAGTCAAAAGTGTCCAGTTGATTTCCTAAAATTAGATGAGCAACCCAAAAATGTCACACAAAATGTCCATAATTTCAAAATGATGTTTAGAATTATTACCTGGTATTTTTTAGCATCATCTACGAATAAATGATTATTTGAGATGTAAAGTAAATTCCTTGACAGCAAATTCTGGATAATACATATCAACATGTATACCTGACGATTCCGACACCTTCCATTTAGCAACCGTCGTGCCTCGAAACATGTATTGCAGTTTAAGCATCATTTGATGTTTTTTTGTGTTAATTTAGGAATATATTTACACTAAATAGATTTTCAGTCCGCCTCCGTGGTCGAGTGGTTACGGTCGCTGACTTGTATACCACTGTAACCTATCATCACTGATGGTCACGGGTTCGAGTCCCGCTCAGACCATGTCTGATTTATATGAAAAAGTTGGCAGTTTCTTATGGAGGTTGGTGCACCCAAGTACTGGTTAACCGTTGGAGCCTGCTCAGGAAAGGTGTTGTTAGGTAAACTGCCCGCCGGCGATATAGCCCAAAATGGTGCTGATGCAGGCGTAAAACCCGAAATATAACATCTATAAATAGATTTTCTGTGTTTAAGCTAGCATGACAAGATGTTCTACTACATGTACATGTACGTTATGTCTGTTCATGTATAGGCAACATGAAACCTCCCTGCACTGAAACAAGGGAGAAGTGAGGCTACACAAGCCAAGGGAGACCGGGGCCCGAGGTTATAAATCTTTTCTCAGATCTCAAGCTCAAGAAACTTGATTGGTTGAGTTTGAATTTTACACTCGGCTGAATCAATCAGAAGCTTAAGTTCTGAGTTTGAGATTGGAGAAAAGTTTTATAACCTTGGGGCCAGGTCTCCCTCTAGCTGAGAACCTGATTTGCCTCAAGCAATCACACACGTGAACATCACCCAATTCCACATGCGCGACCGCCCATTCCACTCATCGAATCATGCTGTTGGACCTCAAATATTATATTAATATGTGTTTCTATTTTTAGCCAATGATGGACAAATTCCAGCTGCAGGGGCTGTCTCGAAGTCGGTGTATGGAATTATGGGGATTATACGACTTATTGCGGGTAAATACATCTCTCGGGCATCGTTACGATTGTTGATTTTAATTCACTTGCCCCACTCCTCTATACATCAAATTGTTTCATGTGAGAAAGTGATCTAGCTGGATATTGGAAGTCAATAGCACTGCCCAGACAGACACTCATGATGCCCAGACAGACACTCATGATTCCCAGACAGACACTCCTGATGCCCAGACAGACACTCATGATGCCCAGACAGACACTCCTGATGCCCAGACAGACACTCATGATGCCCAGACAGACACGCCTGATGCCCAGACACTCATGATGCCCAGATAGACACTCATGATGCCCAGACAGACACTCCTGATGCCCAGACAGACACTCCTGATGTCCAGACAGACACTCCTGATGCCCAGACAGACACTCATGATGTCCAGACACTCCTGATGCCCAGACAGACACTCATGATGCCCAGACAGACACTCATGATGTCCAGACACTCCTGATGCCCAGACAGACACTCCTGATGTCCAGACACTCCTGATGCCCAGACACACCTGGTGCCCAGACAGACACTCATGATGCCCAGACAGACACTCATGATGCCCAGACAGACACTCATGATGCCCAGACAGACACTCATGATGCCCAGACAGACACTCATGATGCCCAGACAGACACTCATGATGCCCAGACAGACACTCATGATGCCCAGACAGACACTCCTGATGCCCAGACAGACACTCCTGATGCCCAGACAGACACTCCTGATGCCCAGACAGACACTCCTGATGCCCAGACAGACACTCATGATGCCCAGACAGACACTCCTGATGCCCAGACAGACACTCATGATGCCCAGACAGACACTCATGATGCCCAGACAGACACTCATGATGCCCAGACAGACACTCATGATGCCCAGACAGACACTCATGATGCCCAGACAGACACTCAATGCCCAGACAGACACTCATGATCTTCATCACCAATGCATCCATTTTCGATTCTTGGTCAGGGAAATATGTGATATGGTATTATGGCCACCAGAACATGCATACAGGTTTTCTCAGGGAACTCCTGTGTCCTCCCACACAAATGACCACATCTGCCCCAACAAGATAATTGTTAAAGCTTGTTTAGGTTTTAAATAAAGTTTATACATTGTTTGTATCGCCTAGGAGCTAAATATACATTGTCTGTACCATCTAGGAGCTAAACATACATTGTCTGTACCATCTAGGAGCTAATCATACATTGTCTGTACCATCCAGGAGCTAAACATACATTGTCTGTACCATCTAGGAGCTAAACATACATTGTCTGTACCATCTAGGAGCTAAACATACATTGTCTGTACCATCTAGGAGCTAAACATACATTGTCTGTACCATCTAGGAGCTAAACATACATTGTCTGTACCATCTAGGAGCTAAACATACACTTGTCTGTACCATCTAGGAGCTAAACATACACTTGTCTGTACCATCTGGGAGCTAAACATACATTGTCTGTACCATCTAGGAGCTAAACATACAGTCTGTACCATCTAGGAGCTAAACATACATTGTCTGTACCATCTAGGAGCTAATCATACATTGTCTGTACCATCCAGGAGCTAAACATACATTGTCTGTACCATCTAGGAGCTAAACATACATTGTCTGTACCATCTAGGAGCTAAACATACATTGTCTGTACCATCTAGGAGCTAAACATACATTGTCTGTACCATCTAGGAGCTAAACATACACTTGTCTGTACCATCTAGGAGCTAAACATACATTGTCTGTACCATCTAGGAGCTAAACATACACAAGTTTGTCTGTACCATCTGGGAGCTAAACATACATTGTCTGTACCATCTAGGAGCTAAACATACATTGTCTGTACCATCCAGGAGCTAAATATACATTGTCTGTACCATCTAGGAGCTAAAATACATTGTCTGTACCATCTAGGAGCTAAACATACATTGTCTGTACCATCTAGGAGCTAAACATACATTGTCTGTACCATCTAGGAGCTAAACATACATTGTCTGTACCATCTAGGAGCTAAACATACATTGTCTGTACCATCTAGGAGCTAAACATACATTGTCTGTACCATCTAGGAGCTAAACATACATTGTCTGTACCATCTAGGGCCATACCTGATAGTAATAACAAAGAAGGAGAAGGTTGGTGAAATACACGGGAACACAATATGGAAGGTGGCTGGAACAGAGTTACACTCCTTCAAGAGAACCATGTTTCATCTAACGGAGAAGCAGGTATAATAATGTTACAAGTATACTTAAATCCAAAAGGAACGGAACCGTATATCTGTATTTAAAACATTGTCGTGACGTCATACTTTTGTGTGTGCAGTCCATTATTCTTAATATATGTGACCCTCCATTACAAAATGGAGTCACATGGTTATTTTATGTGCTCATCTGAAAGGGCAATGCATTAGCTTTCCAATGATGTATACATTTTTGTTATAGGTTAAAAACTGACAAAGATATGGACTTTTTAAGTTGCAATAGCTACGGCTTCAGAAATATGAATAAAGTCCCAAAATCGAGGTTAAAGTTGCCAAAACAAACTCCTTAGCAATGCACATTACTATAAGTACAATGAAAATGAAATTTGAAGCATATATATATTCATACACAACCTTTATTTACACAAAATTTCATTAAAATATTTACATGGTAACATACAAAAAACGATTCATTCACATGTACATTTCATATGCACTATCATCATCATCATAGGTGTTGTCCAGATATTGTCAGAGTCTAATGAGGGCTACGACTGTGTGCACTCATTGTCATCTTCCCACGATCAAACGCACAGCCACGCCCGCGACCACGCCTGCTTCCACGACCACAAGTGACCAGACCGTCGCCATCCGAATCATCTGGTGGCATTACATCTGGTCTTCGACACACAATATCTTTATATGGATTGTTTACAAATTCTCTTATTGATTTATAGAGGTACTGCTGCCTCTGAAGGGGGAGTTCTGGGGGTTAGATCCCTGGAGCCTCTCCATCCGGAAAAGTTGTATTTGGCAGCAGTATTCGAAAGGCCACCTCCTCTGCTTCCGGGTCATTCTTGACAAACACTGTGACAGGATGGTCAGCATCAAACCTGAGAAACAAATGTATATATTCAGTGATTTCATTAAACAGACATCGACATATAGGATGCCCGAAATTATGAATAAAAAGGGAAATCATTGGGAGGACTGACCCCCCCTCAATTTTTTCGTCACACCAAGGTATCCCATTGCAGACAACTTATTGAAATGGTATATTAACATAATTGTTAATAAGAATTGGAAATATATACTGCTTTTATTAACATAATTGTTAATAAGAATTTGAAATATATACTGAGAACTTTTGTCCAATGTTGCCAAATTGAAAGCAGCTAATGTATAAGGATGGGACAATTCCTCATTTTTTAGGAAAAAATCCCTAAAATATCAATGAGGAAATTAAAAAATCAAGGGGATGGGCATGTGCCTCTTCAATCGATTAGCGTAGTGGTCAGCATGCTCGTGCTTCTCACCAATGCAACCCAGGTTTGATCCGAGAAGATTGTATAATGGTCACCAGATCGGACAAGTGTGTTTTCTCCCACACAAATGCTTTCATCCTCGCCAACTTGAGTGATTAGTTATAAATTGACAAAAAACCTTGTTTCGCAATCGTAAAACAATACTATTTACAAATCATTATAACGATTAACCTGTGTGTAGAGAATTGACAATTCCATACCTAATACATATGTTGTGTTAATTCTCTCATATCCATTCTGCGTCTAATCATGTCCTCTGGAACAAACTGTTGATAACACGGTTCACCATTACCATACTTGCATGTACAACTGAAAGTAGAGCAATATTATTAATAATTTCCAATGAAATACATTCGGTGATGCATCCGTGGTTCAGAGTTGGATTTGGAATTGTACATTCCCTGGTTCGATACTCGGTCAGGCCACATATTGAACAAGGCACCTCACACACATTGGCTTAGTATTGGTTAACCGGTTTGCGGCGATAAAGACTGCACAGGAAAATATGTCTAGGTCCCCAGGGTTTGTCATTAGCGGAACATACATACCGGTACACATTATATAATTATGTATCGATAAACTATAAATAAGAATTCCGCAGGAACACACAACGCTAGTCCACATGGTTCGCCGGAGGCGAGGGTAAATAATCTCAATCAGCACATACATCATGCATTGATGCCGTGTTTACCATCAATATCACTCCCTCGCACTAAACCTTACGGCGACCCTCACCCTTAGATTTGTGGCAGATGGCACCTCCCTCCGACATTGTTCACACCCCCCTCTATGTTTCTCTCTTCCATATATACCGGCTGTATAGACCAGCCTACATACATAGTTTCCATACCCCGGTTCCCAGTACAATTTTTGCAACCCTCCCCCATATTGATTCACTTCCATACCAACTAGATTAGACATGTTTTAACAAACCCACACACATTCTGTACTAATACACCTGATCCAATCCACTACCGTTTTCTTATTTTCCGTTGTGGTAACCAAATGGTATTATCAAATTGAAACCAGGAAGCGAAATAATTCAGGTTACTCGGGTCCATAGGCCCGATAGGGACGGGACGGTCGCTACTCGACCATCACACTAGCCTGTTAAAATAATAAATGGAACATATCTAGCAAAAGCCTCAAACAATGTCTAATAAAACTCACCTGAATTGTGTAGCCTTTTCCCATTCAAGTGTTTCGAAATTCTCGCCTGTGCACATCGCATACTATCACAGCGTCATTCTGCATAACTTGGTCAAAACAAAGTTCGTTTAGGGTCGAATTCGTCCTCAGAATCCAAGGAACTGCCTTCATCACTCGAGTTTCCTGATTCAATATCCTCTTCCCAAGAGTTTGAAAAATATTCTGTCACTACATCGCCTAATTCTGAGGTATCATTTGCATTTAAATTCAACAATTTCGCGATTTCTGCGTCCTTTTTACAATCGGAACTGCGTTTTGAAAATATACACAGAGCATGCGCAGAACTCAGCCAATTAAACACCGCGTTTCAGGTCACATGCTTGGTAACAAAAGAATTGTTTACATCGTAGGTGTTTGTTTCAACAGCTTTGATTGGTTAATACAGGGTTATGACATTATATCTTTATCAAATTTGAATAGAGGGAACTCCCAGCTCTATTTTAATACCAAACATGACGGGGATTTCCCGATACTTTATCCTGCAGTGTATTGTTTTCAAGGCCCATTTTTCATGGTTTTCATTGTTTTATGACTAATTTGTCAGAATTAATTAATTAGTGCTTTTACAAAATAAAGTTTTTATGCATTTTTGTAATACTTTTCACAAAATAACCTTGCCGTAGTTGCAATATACATATTTCTTAATATTTAAATGCTGAAATCCAAAATATGGTGATTTTAGCCTGTATCATGATTATTGGTCAATATCTTGAAATTGGATTTAGCGACTTCCGACTGGTTTTGTAATGGAGGGTCACATATTAAGTATTATATTCAATCCTATGCGTAAATGTGCGAAATTAACAATTTTAAGTAGTAGGATATTGTTATATAAGTGTGTGTTTTAAGTAAGATATAAGCCTCAAGGGGATCCAATATGTCAAATATTGGTACTGTCTTTGGTGCTACGTGCCTCGTTTTTGGCTTATATCCCATTTAATAATCAACGTTGAATTTCGTCATAATTATATACTAATTCATTTCGTTCTAGACAATGGCCTAGATATAATCCATTTGATACAGTTTCATGTAATAATCACCAGTAGATAGAGTATGTACAAAATGTTGTATTTCTTTTGCACATTTTATCTCTGTATTGCTGATAAGCAATAGACACACTGTACTACATACATACTCTATAATCAATATCGATGGGGGAATAGATAACATTGCTGAACAGCGGCTGTGTGCGGGAAGCGACAATGGTGTTGTATGACGTTTACGTGGAGTGAATGGTTAAAACATAGTATTTGATAAAAGGAAGAATTATACCGAGTTGTATTTTTGTTAAAATACGCTGATTTCCTAGGTTGTAAGTAATTTATGATATATTACCTACCCTGGCTGAAGATAATATGCAGTGACTGTTATTACTTTATTATTTAATTTTGCATTAAAACATTTTAATTTTGGATTTTTTTCTAGAGCGGAATGGCAGGGCGCCCTACCTTAGCTTTGCCCTTTTACCCCGCCATTTTCCCTATTTTAAAAAATATATATTTGAGATTTGTTTATATACGCCTCAACAGGTGGAATGCCTTCTGGTGGACAGACCTATATAACTTAGAACTCATCTACACTTTTCACCAATATGTACTGCCTTACTGCCTCTTTGATCAATCACCGTAAGTTAGCAACATTTCTAGGGGCTAATCCCAAAATACCCCCTCCCTCATCTTGGCTCAAAATGCATCCTGTCACGTTTTCTCTCCCACCCTGTCCTGTTTTCTGTCCCGTTTTCTGTCCCACCCAGCCACCCTGTCCCGTTTTCTGTCCC
This sequence comes from Archivesica marissinica, assembly GCA_014843695.1. Lineage (NCBI taxonomy): Eukaryota > Metazoa > Mollusca > Bivalvia > Venerida > Vesicomyidae > Archivesica > Archivesica marissinica. The sequence continues at coordinate 44,794,522 of CM026395.1, read as the reverse complement.
ACCCTGTCCCGTTTTCTGTCCCACCCTATCCTGTTTTTAATTTGTTTATACCATTGTATGCCTACCATATACCACCCTATGTAATAGATTGGTTTATACCATTGTATGCCTGCCATATACCACCCTATGTAATAGATTGGTTTATGCCATTGTATGCCTACCATATACCACCCTATGTAATAGATTGGTTTATACCATTGTATGCCTACCATATACCACCCTATGTAATAGATTGGTTTATACCATTGTATGCCTACCATATACCACCCTATGTAATAGATTGGTTTTACTGTGAACACGATGAAACAATGGAACACGAAATAAGATTGAAAATACTGAAGATTTCCCCATTCATTGACCTTGTCATAGACTATATACATGTTTAAAAAAATACATGATTGTAATGCATTCAAAGGCATACATTTCATGATGATTTTCTATCTCCATTAATATGCATTATTTGCGTTCACAAATTGTCATAGCAGACGAGAAGTTAATTCAATAAAATGCAGAAACGATATCAGAAGTTTCTTCGAATATGGAAGAATTCATAAGATTTAATAGTTGTTGTTTTTACGACTGATTTTTATGGTTCATTGTATCATGTGATTACAGTATCGTGGATTTATTACCCTGTTTCATTTGGGGAATGTTTTGTTACGTATATCTTACTGGGATTTATTACCCTGTTTCATTTGGGGAATGTTTTGTTACGTATATCTTACTGGGATTTATTACCCTGTTTCATTTGGGGAATGTTTGTTACGTACATGTATATCTTACTGGGATTTAATACCCTGTTTCATTTGGGGAATGTTTGTTACGTACATGTATATCTTACTGGGATTTAATACCCTGTTTCATTTGGTGAATGTTTGTTACGTATATCTTACTGGGATTTAATACCCTGTTTCATTTGGTGAATGTTTGTTACGTACATGTATATCTTACTGGGATTAGATGCACTGTGTGTTTATTAGCTTATTCCATTGTTATAACGCTCCATGGTTGCATAGCTGTGGTAGCTTAAACATAGTTAGGTTGCATAGCTGTGGTAGCTTAAACATAGTTTAGTTCAAACAATGATATAACATATTCAAACATACAAGTTACACAATATTTACATACGTGTATGATAAAGGATTAAAACTGAAGGCTATGGCTTCTACAGGTTTTCTCTTATAATGGTAGAAACTGAGATGTTATATTATGCTTTATATAGAAATTTATCAGTGAAATAAAATGTGTTATTGCACTTGTTAAAAGCAGTGGAATATTACATTTGATTTCTCACTGCTTTACACCTGTGTTCCGCTGCTGCAGGTTGAAATGTTTTCGACAGGAACTCGAGCTGTCAGTGTCGTCATTTAAAGGAGATTTTCTAGCGTCATTTAGTTCACGGTTACATCGTTTTCGATCATAAAAACACGTTCAACCTAAGATAAAATGAATATTTGTTTGTTTAAGTGAATGATCAAATTATGTTTCACTCATAAAGCTATTATTATCACTTGTGGATGTCACTCGCAATACTGCTTTCATTGTTCATTGGGCAACATATAATGTGATCATACACTGAAACAAACAAATATCCTCTATTACACACATGTATTATGTATCTTAATGAATAACAGTATTTTATCAGTCCAGTAAAACTTTATCGTGTCTGGTAAGAGTTCAATATTACCAGACTGTCTGTCCAGTATTTTATCAGTCCAGTAAAACTTCATCGTGTCTGGTAAGAGTTCAATATTTACCAGACTGTCTGTCCAGTATTTTATCAGTCCAGTAAAACTTCATCGTGTTTGGTAAGAGTTCAATATTTACCAGACTGTCTGTCCAGTATTTTATCAGTCCAGTAAAACTTCATCGTGTTTGGTAAGAGTTCAATATTTACCAGACTGTCTGTCCAGTATTTTATCAGTCCAGTAAAATTTCATCGTGTCTGGTAAGAGTTCAATATTTACCAGACTGTCTGTCCAGTATTTTATCAGTCCAGTAAAACTTCATCGTGTTTGGTAAGAGTTCAATATTTACCAGACTGTCTGTCCAGTATTTTATCAGTCCAGTAAAACTTCATCGTGTTTGGTAAGAGTTCAATATTTACCAGACTGTCTGTCCAGTATTTTATCAGTCCAGTAAAACTTCATCGTGTCTGGTAAGAGTTCAATGTTTACCAGACTGTCTGTCCAGTATTTTTTGAGGTCTTTCACATAGACTGAGATCTTTCGTTGATATTTAATATTTGGCAATTTCATGTTTTCTCGAATTCCTAGATTATCACTTGCTATAATAATTTCAATGCACTAGCTGATCCAAGGGTGTTTCCTTAGGCAAGACACTCAAGTCCTTGCCACTCACAGCTGTAAGATCAAATTCCTTGCCACTCACAGCTGTAGGTTCAAAGTCCTTGCCACTCACAGCTGTAGGTTCAAAGTCCTTGCCACTCACAGCTGTAGGTTCAAAGTCCTTGTCCCTCACAGCTGTAAGATCAAATTCCTTGCCCCTCACAGCTGTAGGTTCAAAGTCCTTGCCACTCACAGCTGTAGGTTCAAAGTCCTTGCCACTCACAGCTGTAGGTTCAAATCCTTGCCCCTCACAGCTGTATGTTCAAAGTCCTTGCCACTCACAGCTGTAGGTTCAAAGTCCTTGCCACTCACAGCTGTAGGTTCAAAGTCCTTGCCACTCACAGCTGTAGGTTCAAAGTCCTTGCCACTCACAGCTGTAGGTTCAAAGTCCTTGCCACTCACAGTTGTAGGATCAAATGATCTCTTTCCCTTTACAGCTGTAGGTTTGAATCTTCTGCCCTATCACAGCTGTAGGTTTTAATCCCGTCACAGCTGTAGGTTTTAATCCCCTGCCCCTCACAGCTGCAAGTTCAAATACCTTGCCCCTCACAGCTGCAATATCAAATACCTTGCCCCTCACAGCTGAAAGTTCAAATACCTTGCCCCTCACAGCTGCAAGTTCAAATACCTTGCCCATCACAGCTGGAAGATCAAATACCTTGCCCCTCACAGCTGCAATATCAAATACCTTGCCCCTGACAGCTGCAAGATCAAATACCTTGCCCCTCACAGCTGCAAGATCAAATACCCCTCACAGCTGCAAGATCAAATACCTTGCCCCTCACAGCTGCAAGATCAAATACCCCTCACAGCTGCAAGATCAAATACCTTGCCCCTCACAGCTGCAAGATCAAATACCCCTCACAGCTGCAAGATCAAATACCCCTCACAGCTGCAAGATCAAATACCTTGCCCCTCACAGCTGCAAGATCAAATACCTTGCCCCTCACAGCTGCAAGATCAAATACCTTGCCCCTCACAGCTGCAAGATCAAATACCGCCCTCACAGCTGCAAGATCAAATACCTTGCCCCTCACAGCTGCAAGATCAAATACCTTGCCCCTCACAGCTGCAAGATCAAATACCTTGCCCCTCACAGCTGCAAGATCAAATACCTTGCCCCTCACAGCTGCAAGATCAAATACCCCTCACAGCTGCAAGATCAAATACCTTGCCCCTCACAGCTGCAAGATCAAATACCCCTCACAGCTGCAAGATCAAATACCCCTCACAGCTGCAAGATCAAATACCCCTCACAGCTGCAAGATCAAATACCCCTCACAGCTGCAAGATCAAATACCTTGCCCCTCACAGCTGCAAGATCAAATACCTTGCCCCTCACAGCTGCAAGATCAAATACCTTGCCCCTCACAGCTGCAAGATCAAATACCTTGCCCCTCACAGCTGCAATATCAAATACCTTGCCACTCACAGCTGCAATATCAAATACCTTGCCCCTCACAGCTGCAAGATCAAATACCTTGCCCCTCACAGCTGCAAGATCAAATACCCCTCACAGCTGCAAGATCAAATACATTGCCCCTCACAGCTGCAATATCAAATACCTTGCCCTTCACAGCTGCAATATCAAATACCTTGCCCCTCACAGCTGCAAGTTCAAATACCTTGCCCCTCACAGCTGCAATCAAATACCTTGCCCCTCACAGCTGCAAGATCAAATACCTTGCCCCTCACAGCTGCAAGATCAAATACCCCTCACAGCTGCAAGATCAAATACCCCTCACAGCTGCAAGATCAAATACCTTGCCCTCACAGCTGCAAGATCAAATACTTGCCCCTCACAGCTGCAAGATCAAATACCCCTCACAGCTGCAAGATCAAATACCTTGCCCCTCACAGCTGCAAGATCAAATACCCCTCACAGCTGCAAGATCAAATACCTTGCCCCTCACAGCTGCAAGATCAAATACCTTGCCCCTCACAGCTGCAATATCAAATACCTTGCCCCTCACAGCTGCAAGATCAAATACCCCTCACAGCTGCAAGATCAAATACCTTGCCCCTCACAGCTGCAAGATCAAATACCCCTCACAGCTGCAAGATCAAATACCTTGCCCCTCACAGCTGCAAGATCAAATACCTTGCCCCTCACAGCTGCAAGATCAAATACCCCTCACAGCTGCAAGATCAAATACCTTGCCCCTCACAGCTGCAAGATCAAATACGCCTCACAGCTGCAAGATCAAATACCTTGCCCCTCACAGCTGCAAGATCAAATACCTTGCCCCTCACAGCTGCAATATCAAATACCTTGCCCCTCACAGCTGCAAGATCAAATACCCCTCACAGCTGCAAGATCAAATACCCCCACAGCTGCAAGATCAAATACCCCTCACAGCTGCAAGATCAAATACCCCTCACAGCTGCAAGATCAAATACCCCTCACAGCTGCAAGATCAAATACCTTGCCCCTCACAGCTGCAAGATCAAATACCTTGCCCCTCACAGCTGCAAGATCAAATACCCTCACAGCTGCAAGATCAAATACCTTGCCCCTCACAGCTGCAATATCAAATACCCCTCACAGCTGCAAGATCAAATACCCCCTCACAGCTGCAATATCAAATACCCCTCACAGCTGCAAGATCAAATACCCCTCACAGCTGCAAGATCAAATACCTTGCCCCTCACAGCTGCAAGATCAAATACCCCTCACAGCTGCAATATCAAATACCTTGCCCCTCACAGCTGCAAGTTCAAATACCTTGCCCCTCACAACTGTAAGATCAAATACCTTGCCCCTCACAGCTGCAAGATCAAATACCTTGCCCCTCACAGCTGCAAGATCAAATACCTTGCCCCTCACAGCTGCAATATCAAATACCTTGCCCC
>CM026395.1:44745204-44788321 GCA_014843695.1 Archivesica marissinica | reverse complement strand
CCCTCACAGCTGCAAGATCAAATACCCCTCACAGCTGCAAGATCAAATACCCCTCACAGCTGCAAGATCAAATACCCCTCACAGCTGCAAGATCAAATACCCCTCACAGCTGCAAGATCAAATACCTTGCCCCTCACAGCTGCAAGATCAAATACCTTGCCCCTCACAGCTGCAAGATCAAATATCCCTCACAGCTGCAAGATCAAATACCTTGCCCCTCACAGCTGCAAGATCAAATACCCCTCACAGCTGCAAGATCAAATACCCCTCACAGCTGCAAGATCAAATACCTTGCCCCTCACAGCTGCAAGATCAAATACCTTGCCCCTCACAGCTGCAAGATCAAATACCCCTCACAGCTGCAAGATCAAATACCTTGCCCCTCACAGCTGCAAGATCAAATATCCCTCACAGCTGCAAGATCAAATACCTTGCCCCTCACAGCTGCAAGATCAAATACCTTGCCCCTCACAGCTGCAATATCAAATACCTTGCCCCTCACAGCTGCAAGATCAAATACCTTGCCCCTCACAGCTGCAATATCAAATACCCCTCACAGCTGCAAGATCAAATACCCCTCACAGCTGCAAGATCAAATACCTTGCCCCTCACAGCTGCAATATCAAATATCCCTCACAGCTGCAAGATCAAATACCCCTCACAGCTGCAAGATCAAATACCTTGCCCCTCACAGCTGCAAGATCAAATACCTTGCCCCTCACAGCTGCAAGATCAAATACCTTGCCCCTCACAGCTGCAAGATCAAATACCTTGCCCCTCACAGCTGCAAGATCAAATACCTTGCCCCTCACAGCTGCAAGATCAAATACCTTGCCCCTCACAGCTGCAAGATCAAATACCTTGCCCCTCACAGCTGCAATATCAAATACCTTGCCCCTCACAGCTGCAAGATCAAATACCCCTCACAGCTGCAATATCAAATACCCCTCACAGCTGCAAGATCAAATACCTTGCCCCTCACAGCTGCAAGATCAAATACCTTGCCCCTCACAGCTGCAATATCAAATACCTTGCCCCTCACAGCTGCAATATCAAATACCTTGCCCCTCACAGCTGCAAGATCAAATACCTTGCCCCTCACAGCTGCAAGATCAAATACCCCTCACAGCTGCAAGATCAAATACTGCCCCTCACAGCTGCAATATCAAATACCTTGCCCCTCACAGCTGCAAGATCAAATACCTTGCCCCTCACAGCTGCAAGATCAAATACCTTGCCCCTCACAGCTGCAAGATCAAATACCTTGCCCCTCACAGCTGCAATATCAAATACCTTGCCCCTCACAGCTGCAATATCAAATACCTTGCCCCTCACAGCTGCAAGATCAAATACCTTGCCCCTCACAGCTGCAAGATCAAATACCCCTCACAGCTGCAAGATCAAATACCTTGCCCCTCACAGCTGCAATATCAAATACCTTGCCCCTCACAGCTGCAATATCAAATACCTTGCCCCTCACAGCTGCAAGATCAAATACCTTGCCCCTCACAGCTGCAAGATCAAATACCCCTCACAGCTGCAAGATCAAATACATTGCCCCTCACAGCTGCAATATCAAATACCTTGCCCTTCACAGCTGCAATATCAAATACCTTGCCCCTCACAGCTGCAAGTTCAAATACCTTGCCCCTCACAGCTGCAATATCAAATACCTTGCCCCTCACAGCTGCAATATCAAATACCTTGCCCCTCACAGCTGCAAGATCAAATACCTTACCCCTCACAGCTGCAATATCAAATACCTTGCCCCTCACAACTGCAAGATCAAATACCCCTCACAGCTGCAATATCAAATACCTTGCCCCTCACAGCTGCAATATCAAATACCTTGCCCCTCACAGCTGCAAGATCAAATACCTTGCCCCTCACGGCTGCAATATCAAATACCCCTCACAGCTGCAAGATCAAATACCCCTCACAGCTGCAAGATCAAATACCTTGCCCCTCACAGCTGCAAGATCAAATACCCCTCACAGCTGCAAGATCAAATACCTTGCCCCTCACAGCTGCAAGATCAAATACCTTGCCCCTCACAGCTGCAAGATCAAATACCCCTCACAACTGCAAGATCAAATACCTTGCCCCTCACAGCTGCAAGATCAAATACGCCTCACAGCTGCAAGATCAAATACCTTGCCCCTCACAGCTGCAAGATCAAATACCTTGCCCCTCACAGCTGCAATATCAAATACCTTGCCCCTCACAGCTGCAAGATCAAATACCCCTCACAGCTGCAAGATCAAATACCCCCACAGCTGCAAGATCAAATACCCCTCACAGCTGCAAGATCAAATACCCCTCACAGCTGCAAGATCAAATACCCCTCACAGCTGCAAGATCAAATACCTTGCCCCTCACAGCTGCAAGATCAAATACCTTGCCCCTCACAGCTGCAAGATCAAATATCCCTCACAGCTGCAAGATCAAATACCTTGCCCCTCACAGCTGCAAGATCAAATACCCCTCACAGCTGCAAGATCAAATACCCCTCACAGCTGCAAGATCAAATACCTTGCCCCTCACAGCTGCAAGATCAAATACCTTCCCCTCACAGCTGCAAGATCAAATACCTTGCCCCTCACAGCTGCAAGATCAAATACCTTGCCCCTCACAGCTGCAATATCAAATACCTTGCCCCTCACAGCTGCAAGATCAAATACCTTGCCCCTCACAGCTGCAAGATCAAATACCCCTCACAGCTGCAAGATCAAATACCTTGCCCCTCACAGCTGCAAGATCAAATATCCCTCACAGCTGCAAGATCAAATACCTTGCCCCTCACAGCTGCAAGATCAAATACCTTGCCCCTCACAGCTGCAATATCAAATACCTTGCCCCTCACAGCTGCAATATCAAATACCTTGCCCCTCACAGCTGCAATATCAAATACCCCTCACAGCTGCAAGATCAAATACCCATCACAGCTGCAAGATCAAATACCTTGCCCCTCACAGCTGCAATATCAAATATCCCTCACAGCTGCAAGATCAAATACCCCTCACAGCTGCAATATCAAATACCTTGCCCCTCACAGCTGCAAGATCAAATACCTTGCCCCTCACAGCTGCAAGATCAAATACCTTGCCCCTCACAGCTGCAAGATCAAATACCTTGCCCCTCACAGCTGCAAGATCAAATACCCCTCACAGCTGCAAGATCAAATACCCCTCACAGCTGCAATATCAAATACCCCTCACAGCTGCAAGATCAAATACCCCTCACAGCTGCAAGATCAAATACCTTGCCCCTCACAGCTGCAAGATCAAATACCTTGCCCCTCACAGCTGCAACAGCTGCAAGATCAAATACCTTGCCCCTCACAGCTGCAAGATCAAATACCTTGCCCCTCACAGCTGCAAGATCAAATACCCCTCACAGCTGCAAGATCAAATACCCCTCACAGCTGCAAGATCAAATACCTTGCCCCTCACAGCTGCAAGATCAAATACCTTGCCCCTCACAGCTGCAAGATCAAATACCTTGCCCCTCACAGCTGCAAGATCAAATACCCCTCACAGCTGCAAGATCAAATACCCCTCACAGCTGCAAGATCAAATACCCCTCACAGCTGCAAGATCAAATACCTTGCCCCTCACAGCTGCAAGATCAAATACCTTGCCCCTCACAGCTGCAAGATCAAATATCCCTCACAGCTGCAAGATCAAATACCTTGCCCCTCACAGCTGCAAGATCAAATACCCCTCACAGCTGCAAGATCAAATACCCCTCACAGCTGCAAGATCAAATACCCCTCACAGCTGCAAGATCAAATACCTTGCCCCTCACAGCTGCAAGATCAAATACCTTCCCCTCACAGCTGCAAGATCAAATACCTTGCCCCTCACAGCTGCAAGATCAAATACCCCTCACAGCTGCAAGATCAAATACCCCTCACAGCTGCAAGATCAAATACCTTGCCCCTCACAGCTGCAATATCAAATACCTTGCCCCTCACAGCTGCAAGATCAAATACCTTGCCCCTCACAGCTGCAATATCAAATACCCCTCACAGCTGCAAGATCAAATACCCCTCACAGCTGCAAGATCAAATACCTTGCCCCTCACAGCTGCAAGATCAAATACCCCTCACAGCTGCAAGATCAAATACCCCTCACAGCTGCAAGATCAAATACCTTGCCCCTCACAGCTGCAAGATCAAATACGCCTCACAGCTGCAAGATCAAATACCCCTCACAGCTGCAAGATCAAATACCTTGCCCCTCACAGCTGCAATATCAAATACCCCTCACAGCTGCAAGATCAAATACCTTGCCCCTCACAGCTGCAAGATCAAATACCCCTCACAGCTGCAAGATCAAATACCCTCACAGCTGCAAGATCAAATACCTTGCCCCTCACAGCTGCAAGATCAAATATCCCTCACAGCTGCAAGATCAAATACCCCTCACAGCTGCAATATCAAATACCTTGCCCCTCACAGCTGCAAGTCAAATACCTTGCCCCTCACAGCTGCAAGATCAAATACCTTGCCCCTCACAGCTGCAAGATCAAATACCTTGCCCCTCACAGCTGCAAGATCAAATACCTTGCCCCTCACAGCTGCAATATCAAATATCCCTCACAGCTGCAAGATCAAATACCCCTCACAGCTGCAAGATCAAATACCTTGCCCCTCACAGCTGCAAGATCAAATACCTTGCCCCTCACAGCTGCAAGATCAAATACCTTGCCCCTCACAGCTGCAAGATCAAATACCCCTCACAGCTGCAAGATCAAATACCCCTCACAGCTGCAAGATCAAATACCTTGCCCCTCACAGCTGCAAGATCAAATACCCCTCACAGCTGCAAGATCAAATACCTTGCCCCTCACAGCTGCAAGATCAAATACCCCTCACAGCTGCAAGATCAAATACCCCTCACAGCTGCAAGATCAAATACCTTGCCCCTCACAGCTGCAAGATCAAATACCTTGCCGCTCATGACTGCACTTTACTTTGTGTAATACACAGACGTAGGTTGAATCAATGAACATGTAGAAAGTAAAAATTACACCAGAAAAACATTAGTCCAAGTCTCAGCCGTGCGATCTTTGTATCGAGATTTAACTGTCAATTGTTATTGTGTTCCCTGTATTGGTGACAAATGGCCGTTGCCATGTGAAAATTGACACTCAGACATTTTTCAGGAAAATGGGAAGACGAGTGTTTAAATTAAACTAAAATTACGCATGTTTCCCATCTCTTCACATTACTGTATAATTTCATGGGATTATTAGTTAAAGATATGCCGTTTAAATTTCGATATGAAATAGCATAAAGAGTTTGCAACTGTTGCCATAGGAACAATGTTTCCAAGCTCATCACTTTGTTAGAAAAAGATAATGGCATGATATTTGGTCAAATCATGACATAAACTAAAGTTGTGGACTATGAATGTGAATGATCATGTGAACAATAGGAATTTCTTATATATATGTGCATTTCTGAAATTGATAAGAAATATTGATGTCATAAGCGACCAAAATTACAGAACATCATTAATGTAGGTGCGATGTTTCAAATGTTCTTTCAGAAACATCTGTTTACGTGCGTCACTAGACAAGTGATAACTTTCTCAAATCGGTAATATATTGAGTTGAAATGTTCAGCATTTTGTTTTAGAGACATTGTATTATTGACTTGATATATTAACTTCAGTTTTGTTAATTATGTCCAAGTGCCCCTTTTTCATGTGTCGCCGGTCATATGGTGTATACAGCACGTGTTACTTGTATGTGCCTGTTTAATTATGTTATTATGTCTTGTGGCATACGTGGGAATGGTGGCATGTTTGAGGCATGTTTGGGAACCGTCATCTAAATCACAATCCAACTTGTTAATTATTAGTATATATTGTTTCTAATATTATCAATGCCTTGTGGGAAATTAACTAATTGTGGGGGGCATTCGGAAATGTCGAGGGAGGGGGTCATTCGGAAATGTCGATGGTGGGGGTGGGGGGTCATTTGAAAATGTGTGGGGGGGTCATTTGGAAATGTCGAGGGTGGGGGGTCATTCAGAAATGTGGGGGGGGGGGGTCATTTGGAAATGTCGAGGGTGGGGGAGGGATCATGCAGAAATGTCGAGGGGGAGGGGGGATAATTCGGTAATGATCGAGGGGATGCATGTGAGGAAGCTGTCCAGCTGGCTTGTGGAAGGTCAGTGGTTCTACCCCAATGCTTGCCCACGCCCGGGGTCTTCCTCAGCCAATAATTGCTGGAAAGAAGCCTTATAACCAATGTAAACCCCAAATAGAAACAACCAAACAAATATATGTGTAATGTTTTCATTCAGGAGACTGCGCTGTTTACGCTATGTAGAATTCTATTAACTTTGTGTAATGTTTTCATTCAGGAGACTGCGCTGTTTACGCTATGTAGAATTCTATTAACTTTGTGTAATGTTTTCATTCAGGAGACTGCGCTGTTTACGCTATGTAGAATTCTATTAACTTTGTGTAATGTTTTCATTCAGGAGACTGCGCTGTTTACGCTATGTAGAATTCTATTAACTTTGTGTAATGTTTTCATTCAGGAGACTGCGCTGTTTACGCTATGTAGAATTCTATTAACTTTGTGTAATGTTTTCATTCAGGAGACTGCGCTGTTTACGCTATGTAGAATTCTAATAATTTTGTGTTATGTTTTCAGTCTCGAGATTGCACTGTTTATGCTATGTAGAATTCTATTAACTTTGTGTTGTGTTTTCAGTCTCGAGACTGCACTGTTTATGCTATGTAGAATTCTATTAACTTTGTGTTGTGTTTTCAGTCTCGAGACTGCACTGTTTATGCTATGTAGAATTCTATTAACTTTGTGTTATTTTTTCAGTCTCGAGACTGCGCTGTTTACGCTATGTAGAATTCTATTAACTTTGTGTTATGTTTTCAGTCATGAGACTGCGCTGTTTACGCTATGTAGAATTCTATTAACTTTGTGTTATGTTTTCAGTCTCGAGACAATGCTGTTTACCTGTCGATGGTGGAGAGCCTGTTGAAGACGGGATATTTCTACTTCAGTACGACGTACGACATCACACATACTCTACAGAGATTGCATAACACCAGTCCCGATTTCATCTCGATACCACTGCATGAAAGAGTATGTTAAATTTCTGTATAAAGAATGGTATGTCGAATAGTTACAGTCGCTGACTTGTATACCACTGTAACCTAACATCACTGATGGTCATGGATTCGAGCCCCGTTCAGGCAGTGTCTCTTTATATGAAAAAGTTGGCAGTTTCTTACGGAGGTTGGCGCACCAAGTACTTGTTAACTGCTGGAGCCTGTCCAGGAAAGGTGTTGTTAGGTAAACTTCCCGTCGGCGATAAAGGTCAAAATGGTGCTGATGAAGGCGTAAAACCCGAACAAACAAACAATATAGAATGACTACATGTTGGTTCAAATATATTTTATCGAATTTCAGGGTGAACATGACAATGGCTGTATGCATGTGTTGTGCCAAATGATATGATTCAGTAGGTCAATATGAGCAATCCAAGATACCGCTGTCACTAATCTAACCTTCAATTTCTGCTTCTTATCTCCCTCATGGCAATGTATTCCACCAGGAATGAGATGTTGAATGATTAAACTAATGTTTAATGTTGTAAGAACTTGTTTTGCAATCAAGCTACAATCAGTTTATACAACCTATCGCACCAAGGCTGCTTAATTATTGTTTCATGAATATAAGGTGACTCGTGGAACGTCGGTGGTTCATGGGTGCCTGACATAATGCCTGGATATGTACCAGAAGTCTTCATCCATCTCAGTTATAGGTGCCACTTCATAACCCATATCAAATTGACTTTATATTGTCTAACTTGCTCATGCGACCTTGTGTGTTAAGCGTCCACTTCCAAATCCACCCAAATCAATTTTGTTGTATAATTTAAGTGGACCTATCCCTTAAGGCCGCCAACGGCAACTATTCTTCTGCTAAAATCGTGATAAGTGACCATAAAGTCATAACGTGCAATCAATTTCAATCTGAAAATGTGAAACAAAGATTCTCAATTCTAATATTGACTATTCACCAAGAAACATATTTCCGGGTAATTATCGAGACTTGAAAACGATGCGAAAAACAGCTGGAAAGTCAGGTATTCTAATAACAAATTTCTCACACAACATATTTCTAGGAATTCTTATTCTAGCTTAACATATAAACATTATTTATCTTACAACGATTGCGAAACAAGCTTTAGCAACTTGTGTTAATCCGTATATGTAGTCATTTGTGTTGGAGGAAACCGGAGTACCTGGAGAAAACCCACCTGTCCAGTCTGACGACGGCTGTACCATCTCACGAGAGGATCAAACCCATATTGCACTGATGAGAAGAGCTTGAGCCATGACATAAATGTAATATAAACATACTATTTCAGGCGGATCAACGTTTCCTGTGGAACGGTTTCGTGCTACGGGAGTTATCACAACAAGTAGAACTGGGTCGATACTGTCTGCCCGTCATGCACGGCTGTATCCTTTTAACTTTTGTACATGCGATACCCGTGGAAGATCAGTTTTTGAAATCCACACAATTCTTTAAAACTGTATCATAACCGCAAGAAAAAAAATAGAGCTGTCTGAATTTGTTTTGATTTATGATGTCTGGCAAAACAGAAGATCTCCATATTGCTGATGAACATCAATTATCAATTAATATCATATATTATCACATAACTTTACTTGTATTCAGTGTAATACAGCCATCACATATTTTCTTATATGTACACACGTGTTATATAACCAATAAAATATTATTAAATTAATGTATTATAACCTGGAAGGATTCTGATTGGTTGAGTGAATAATCCTCATAATTTATAAATTAAACTTTAAATTATGCATATTTCTAGGTAGATAACATGAGCGATAAGATAAACGACGATTTAAAAGAAGTCTGTCTCAATGTAATTATGACGCTGTCTATGACGTAAATATAATGCTGGTTTGCGTAGTGTCATAAAATGACAAAAAGCTCCAAAATGAAATTAGCAACGTTATTTTGTACAAAGTATGATTAAAACGCGCGCTATGGTAATGTGATAAAAAGGATCTTACACTCTGGGTGAGTTCATACCATATTTTTATGAAACAAATTTCATAAAATTTGGTAATGAAATCACACAGAGTGTAAGATGCTATATTTATAAAATAAATAACGGTGAAATGGCAGCTACATGGGAGTCGATGTTGTACGGTGTTTATGTGGAGTAAAGGGTTAACAATTGTTTTCTAACTTTGTAATAAAAGTACAAACTTTATTTAATTTACAACGATTGCGAAACAAGCTTCAACAACGTATATCACTCTCGTTGGCACAGATGAAAGCGTATTATGTGGTCATTCGAGTCGGAGGAAACCTGAGTACCCGGGGATGACCCACCTGTCCGATCTGGCGACCATCGTACCAGCTTGCATACATCTCGGACATCATTGGCCACAAAGTAAAAAATAATGCGATGACAAAATAGCAATTTATTAACGTTTATCAATAGCTCATAATGCAAATTGATGTCATAGTATTTTGGTATTTTGACGGCTGCTTAGCAGAGGTCAGATAAATATATGATAAGATGCTAGTTTGGGAATCTGACAGTTGGCTGCAACTGCTTAGTTGTTTCCTCGGAAACCACTGATCTTCAGTTTCTGGAATCAATTTTGTTATTGCACTAACTTGGAATCCTTTATATAAAGATATTTTTTTATTTTAACTTTTTACATTTATGTTTCTTATTAATATAAACATTGTTTAATGATTCCAGTTTAAATTGGAAACAGTGTTTCTTATTAACATAGATATATATTTTTTATTGTCGAGTGGTTAAGGTCGCTGACTTGTACACCACTGTAACCTATCATTACTGATGGTCACTGGTTTGAGCCCTGCTCCAACCATGTCTCTTTATATGAAAACGTTGGCAGTTTCTTACGGAGATTGGTGCACTAAATACTGGTTAGCCGCTGTAGCCTGCCCAGGAAGGGTGCCCAGGAAGGCTGCCCAGGATTAGGTAAACTGCCCGCCGGCGATATTGCCCAAAATGATGCTGATGTAAAACCCGATCAATCAAACAACAATCAACTTTAACTTTGAATCAGTTGTAAGCATAACGTCAGCAATAATTGACAACAAGTCCATTGATTACATGCTGATCTCGAGGCGGTGCGTGTACCGAGCCGGCACGAGATTTAATGTGCGTGGCGTAGACTTGGAAGGACAGGTGGCCAACTTCGTAGAAACGGAACAAATTGTGCTGTATGAAGGAACGTCCTGTTCCTATGTGCAGGTACATTTTAATTATTTTAGATACATTTATTTATAGTTGTGGGGCGAAACCTCTAGAAATATATGGAGGATTGTGCATTATACACAGGAGGCTCCAATTTCATGACAATGTTAATAGCACACGCACGCACGCACGCACGCACGCACGCACACCCCACCCCCCCACACGCACGCACACCCCCCACCCACCCCCCCCCCCCCCCCACACGCACACACACGCACACGCCACGCACACACCCCACCCCCACCACGCACGCACACACCCCACCCACCCCCCCCACACGCACGCACACACACCCCCCCACACGCACGCACACACCCCACCCCCCCACACGCACGCACACACCACCCACCCCCCCACACGCACGCACACACCCCACCCACCCCACGCACGCACCCACCCCACCCACACGCACACCACACCCCACCCCACCCACACGTACGCACGCACGCAAGCATGCACGAACGAACGTGTGTAATACAGTGTCAACATGTCAACACAAGTTTTCTTCAGAAGAACATGACTTTTTAACTGAATATAGAAGTATATACGTTAACAATCACTATATTATGTAGATCTATATAGCATTAAATATAATTATTTAAACAATTTCTTTCTTAAAGGCAGCATTACATCGTATGACATAAAATATATTAGAAAAATTCAAATTTTACGTATGGGTAGCAATGCTGCAACACATTCTTATATTATAAATTGTATAATTATGTTCAATTAGTAAACAGTGTTTTTTGCAATAAAACAAACTCGAAACCGAAAGTAGGACTTTCCAAGTCGAACAGGTCACGCGCATTTATTTACAATCGGAACCGGATGTACATTCGGGATGAATCGTTCGCCTTCGGCAATGATGAAAAAACGTGGTATTTTGTCGTCCATTTTCCAGCAAGAAATATTACAGTAAGTTGAAACGGCTTCAATTAGTATTACAATGTATCCCAAATGATGTAAATGTGATTGGGTTTTAATTGGATATCGTGCAAAATGTTTCATATGCCGAATAAGTATTAAATTAATGTGAAACCACCTCGGAAGTCATTGGGGCGCATATGGGGTATTTTAACAAATCATTATAAAGATGCAGAATGTAGGCATCAAGTATCTGGATCGTATTTATTAATTAATAGATTCGTGTGGGGCGGGGAGGGCTTACATATCCTGTTTTTATTGTGGCTAAAGTGCATTTCAAGTATTTAGTTTATAAAAAAATATTTTAGCTCGATTGCGAAACATGTTAATTGTTATTAAACTTATATTAATCACTCTCAAGACCTCATTCCTGATGGAATCCATCGCCACGAGGGAGAGAGAAGAGGCAACATGGAATTTAAATGCCTAGCCTAAGGGCATAATTGTAACGGCTCCAGCGTGGCTCGAACTCCGGACCTTTCTTCCGTGGGCCAGCATCGCATTTGGAATTGAACGGTCCCAGGTGTCATTGAGCAAGGCACCTTACACAAATGGCTTAGTACTGTTTAACCGTTTAAGTCGGCTAAACCTGCCCAGGACAACATAATAGGGGTTTGACATTAATGGAACATACATACAAATTGGTTTGTTTCGGAAAATGTCGCACTTGCCCGGGATTCATACATGGTTTACCACTATAATGTGTGGCGTGCGTGGTCCAGTGGTAGAGTGTCGGATTTGAAATCGAACGGTCCCGGGTTCGATACTCGGTCAGGCCACGTATGTAGTGTCATTGAGCAAGGCACCTCACACACATTGCTTAGTACTGGTTAATCGCTCAGGTCGGCTAAGCCTGCCCAGGAAAACATGTCTAAATCCCGGAGAGGGGTTTGACATTAAAGGAACATACATACATAATATTACTGAGGCGACCACAGGTGAGAACTGTTTATTGCCCGGTACCGAACCTAGTTGACCACAGCTGGCACAAGCTACATTGAATATATACGTCGTAGTAGATGACGTGTACAAATTTGAATGCTTAAATTTTAAAGGAAGAAAAGAACAGAATTGCAATAAATGTAATTCAGTGGCAATCGATGATGATTTTCTGCCACTCATTCTAAATGCAACTACATGCAAATTGTACAAGACTTAGTATATACATATATTACATGTCGTCTATTGTTGCAACCGTATATAATAATGAACATGTATTATTTACTTTTCACAGCTATTATAGTGAAAAGACGGAGAAGAACTTGGCAGGGAGGTAAACGTGCAGAGGGGTTGTGGTAGAGGTGGCAAAGAGGAAGTTCTAGGAGTTAGTATATGAAGAGGTATTTATGAATGTTCCATTTTTGTCGACACAAGCGATTGACCAATACTAAGCACTTTGTATGAGGAGCCTTGCTCAATGACACTACATTTGTTCCGTGACCGAGTATCGAACCTGGAACCCTTCAGGCTTTCTATTCCAAATCTGGCACTCTACCATGGGTGTCATACAATTAAATACACATTCCAGCTTTATGTCTTATAACTAACATATCTAAACCATCAAAGCATCAGTAGCAACATAGCTTTTTGTTGTTTTTGCAATACCTTTGATGATGTTTGCTGTGCAGACATACATGGCCATTATAATACAGTATTGTGCGCGAGATGTAGTCCTTTTAGACAGTACATTTGCTCATTCGGATGCGTATCAATGATATAAAAAGTGTTCTTCACTGAATCATGGATGTCACACAGGGCCACGACACACACAGTGAGTGATGCACCATCACCGTGAAGTCACATTGTTTGTTTAAAATGTTTTAATAAGATATTGTATTTTTTTCTTAATGGGATTCTGGCTGTTTATTTATGTACCTCATAGAAAATTCATTGCATTTACAGGTTGTCATTGAGCAGGGTGTTGAGAAGATGCAGAATCTGGTACTCAATGATCAATCTCCACCACCATAACCAGACCTCTACAACCAGCTGTTAGTACACAATATTGGTACAGGTGTGGACATTGCAATGAGATGGGGGCAGACTTATACAAATAGTGTGGATGTCTGCCCAGCAACTACATTTCAATGCGCAACGTAAGAATATATTCCAGTCATATATAGAGTATCAGTCAAATATGACTGTGCCAGTGCAAGTCATAAATGTTTGGATGATATTTGCATCAGTTAAAGTGTTACAAATGGAAGTTGATTGTGTGTGTATTTTACGGATATTTAACATCGCTACCGGTTGCCCATATGAGCTACACCTCTTGAAGAGATTAGTGATTTTAGTGGATTGTGCAATGATACATACAGAGTCTCCTCTGCCTCGTTTACGTGAACGGTTTTGAGTCTTATCCGAAAGACTATGATGCGAGTCATTTTAGTATGGTATAGTGGTGAGTTTAACATGCGTGTTTAACCACTGGACCGCTACATAATTGAAATTGATTCTGATCACAAATTATTATTCACTTGTTTATAAGTAACCTCACATATATAGTTGTGGCTGTCCGATTAGCGCTCGCTTCTCACAAATGCAACCCGTGTTCGATCCTCACATTTGGAAGTATGTGAGATGGTACGGTGGTCACCAGATCAGACAGGTGACCAGATCAGACAGGTGGGTTTTCTCCGGGTACTCTGGTTTCCTCCGACCACAAATACTCAGTCATCCGCTCAAACAAGAGTGATTAATACAAGATGTTACAGCTTGTTTCACAGTCATTGTTATATAAATAAAGTTTAAACTTAACCTCATACAGTTGTCACAGGTGAGCTTCCATTGGACATCATTGATATACCTCATCCCCCCTCCCTTATGTCATAATGTTAATTGACGAAACTTCCAACATTTTAAAAATCATCTTTAATATCAGAAACCATAATTCTCTTCTCAGATATAGTGGATATGTATACTAGCTGTGTTGCAACTATAAGCATTCATTGGGTGACCTGTTATGTTAAACTAGCATTAAATAGAATACAAATAGTGTAAAGCATTGTTTATTTTAATGTCACCCTTATTGAAAGGGCCAGTCATTTCTTGCGAGGTTCAAACTTTCAACCGCCTGCTACATATATGTGGACGCCTTAACCACTAGGCCATGGAGAATATGCGAACGTTCCAGATACTTTGTTTGTATAACCCTTTGAACTCTGGTGAGCACACTGAGGCCTTCAAAAGTTCATGGTGCTCTTGTTTAAATTAACTTGCATCCTAGAAATTACTAACTAATACGAAATGTCAATAATACATTCAGGCTTTTGATGATAATTTACTATTGTTTCAGATTGAACGGTTGATCCTAGACGGACAGGTTCTGACAGTGTCTTCGGTACTACATGGAAATGTTGGGACGCAATGGAATATACGTATGGAAATGTTGAGACGCAATGGAACAAACTAATAACCAATCTTAATGAAATGAATTGCTGTATAATCATCTGGAATAAAAGTGCATTAAATGACAATTGTTCTCTTTCATTTCTTTGTTTCAAATAAAGTTTTAGTTTGAGGGGGAGATAAGTTACAGTCAGTAATCCTCGAATCATGTTGGCTCATCACAGTTTGTTCTGTCCGTTTTTCTTCACACTGCATAGTGTCTGGTTAGATTGGCATTATCGCATATATATCCATACTACTTCGGTTCTTTCACAGCATAATGTGTCCAGTTGTTGCTATATTCTACATAGCCTGTAAATAAAATACAATATCAATAATACTGGTACTAAACCAAACTAGAGACAGTTTACCCTGACAAACCAGACAATGGTTAAAATTATCGTCAAACTACTGATCTGGTTTTGTACGAAGCAACTGTTGTGTAAATGAGTTATCACACAAGTTAGTATTGTAAGCTGGCCTAGTTTTACACAATGATCCCATTTTAACTCGGAAGTTTATATGAAGCTATTGACAGAGTGCTACATCCACTATCTGTCTGCAACACCCACTATATCTCCATAGATGAGTATCTAAGGTAGTCGGTCACCTGCTTCTCAACTATATAGGTTCAAATTCCACTGGTGGTGTCCAATTATATCAGGTTGGTGGTTTTACAAGGTGCATGAAATACTGCTCAGAGGGCACCTGGATATATAAGCTGTTCTGCTGTCGGTAATATACAAATTTCAGAATGACCATAAAGTCTAGATAGGCCTGTAAACAGTGTTTTACAAAATGTCACAAATACATCTATAAAACATGAAAAAGTTGGCAGTTTCTTACGGAGGTCGTGCACCCAAGTACTGGTTAACTGCTGAAGCCTGCCCAGGAAAGGTGTTGTTAGATAAACTGCCCGCCAGCGATATAGCCCAAAATGGTGCTGATGCAGGTGTAAAACCCGAAATATAACATCTATAAAACTAGAGAATAGCACTTGGATTGCTGGTATTTGACAAAAGATTAGCATGACCCCGATTCGACATTGAAAGGTCAAACACATGGTATTGTTTATTTGACAGTTCATACAAGGTTTCCTACTATAGAAATCAATTGGAGTGGACCCGTCGCTGATCACACAAGACATTTGACCGAATTCACACACAATCGTACACCAGCAAACATCCACAAAGTCTATCAACATATTTTTGAGATACCCTGTCCTTAGACAGACGTAGCTATAAACATTAGCACCCATTCCTATCGCATGGTTAATTATTTATTGATGGAAAAAACAAATTACATTCTCCAAGTAATATGAACATTTCTTTAGGTGGTGGCATATTCACGACCCTTTGAGGAGGGTTATATAGTTATATATAGTCGATAGAATAAACTATTACATGGTCATTCAGGCATTATAAATTTATACCTATTTATATAATAATAATAAATAAGGTGTGAGAATCTGGTCTATTAAAATAAAATAATTAATATGCGACACAACTGCTTTAGTGTAGATTCAATGTGTATTAATGAAGTTACCTTATGAATGATCTCTCTGTTATTCAATATTGTGGTGTTTGCGTCCTCGTTCATCTTGTGGACACTCGACAGTACCCTGATGCCTGACATGTCTTCAATAATACACAGTTCTGATCCAATTCTGCAACAAGAATGACACATACCCATAACAATTCTTAATTTTAGCTGGGTGAATATCTGATCTAGTTTATTCAAATTGCTTGATTGCGAAACAAGTTATTTCATCATTAGTTTAATTGATCTCGCTGCCTCCCCTTAATGGAACACATTGTCACGAGGAAGAGGCCGTGTTGATTTAAACGGCTTCACTACATACATCATCACTATGGTTCTGGTGGGGCTCACACCATTATGGCATATTATTAAAACCTTTCAAAGTAAAGGGTATTGCATACATGTGCAAACTCACAAAATGGTGTTAATTAGATTCCTGGCAAAAGGAACAACAAATGCCTAGCAGACCATCTGTTAACCCTTTCCTTTATAGAGATTTAGGTTAATATACTATTATATCTCCATACAAACGACAGCCATTTAGCTATCATGCAGTGGATAAGAAGCCGCCATATATATCCCACCTCCATAGATATTACTGGGACTACACGATATTCTGGCCTTTATTATGAACATTGGTTTGGCTACTACATTGTCAATGTATGTCGCATTGGTAATGGCGTCAAGAGGTGCTTCTATGAGGGAATGGGTTACGGTACAAATATGTAATTTGTAGTTGTCCCTAAACAAAGACCCCCCTGTTCAAGCAGGTTGTCAACCCTGCCCCACCTTGGCCATTTTAGAAAGGTGTATGGTAAGTGGAGTAACATGTAGATGTGTTGCCAGAAATAAACCCACCAAAAATGCAAACTGGTTTTGGACGCCCCCCCCCCGACAAAAGAACGTCCAAAGGGGGGCGGGGCTATTTTTTTCGAATAGCCTTTAATGCATGAGAATCAGTAATAGAAATGTATGCAATGATTCGTAATAATTATGTATCAATCTTTCTTATGGCAGTCTTTGATATTGCTAAACACCATTTTCCACTTGTCTCCTGCATGTATATATTACCTTCAGAATTAATAGCGTATTAACTGTAAAAACAAATACATCCATTGTTACTTTGAATATCAAAAGTATTATAAGCACAACCAATTTGGTATTTACGAACATATATAGTCGATAAAGTAACTGTCTTCCTTCTCAAATATGTCTTGGTTTTATACCCCGTGGGGAGCCCCATAAATTATAACGATTGTTTGTAAACAAGTATGTCCAGTTTGTCCACTGACATATACCGTAGTATGTTGATTTTAACCGCTACAATGATTAAACAACTACTGGTAGTTATAAGATACATCGTTAGTGCTCAAAACGAAATAATTCTTACAAAATAAAACGTAGCAACAAACCTTGCATTTAGTAGATACTACCGTACTACGCGACGGAATTGGTGAATTTCAATGTCTTTGTCTTTCTAAATCCTCCACATTTGCCCCACGTTGTCTGTTTTAATTGAATTACTTGATATGTCGATTCATAACCACTGTTGTATAGTTTCATGCAAGGGGTTTGACATTAATGGGACATACGTACACTTCTGTCATGTTCAACGTGCTTTTCTACATCCGCTATTTCACGCATGCGCGTTGTGCGTGTTTACATTTTGGTTTGTTGATAAACAGTGCGTGTTGATGTAAACAAATTCGCGTATACGACGGTTTAAATTTATCGGAATTTTATCGTTTCTGAGCGACTATTTCGATTTTTGTAAACACACACCTATTAGTATTTACATTTTACACAAAACATCCTTTATTAGATGTAATGCTGCTTTAAGAAAATAAACTTGATGAAAAGGTTTTTTAAAATGAATCTTGATAAATCTCGTGATACAAATGATCATCTTGTGACTGTCATACAATACTGGCTAATATGGATACTGTCCCTCAATCAGTGCAACAACCTCAATTGGGTGGGTCAGTTTGTCCGTATATAATTATTTTGCATGTCGTGAGATTTGAACCGTTTTGCTTGTGGAATTGTTATTTACATGTGAGCGGTATACATCGGATCTCTGTTTGCTCCCCTGAAGTATGTGCCAAAATGCAGGTGCACGTTGTACATGAATGCGTGTTATACATCAATAAATACGGTATGCAAAAATCATGTATACAAATCTCATAATTATACAAATAAAAACCAACACATATACAAATTGCATAATACAAATCACTTCTGCAAATCACATGCAAATTACATATGCACATGAGTAAGCTATCCCACTGGCTTGCAGATGGTCTGTGGTTGTACCCAGGTGCCTATCCGTGCCTAAAATACTGCTCAGATGGCTCGGGCACCAGGGTCTTCCGCCACCAATAATAACGGGAGATTTACCATATGACCTAAGCTGTTGATGCTTTAATAAACGATAAACACAAACAAACATATGCTAATCACTTCTGTAGATCAATGACTATGCTCCAGAATGGGCCCTGCACATACAGGAGAAGGGAAACAGCTAATGGATTACATTTGAGTTTATAATATTTATTTCAGACCAGGGGGTCCATGCCTTTGTTCTGGACACAGAGACCATGTCTGAAATACATGCCACTACCTCAGCTCCGACCAACTAACCATGTAAGTTGTTTCTCATGTCTGAAATACATGCCACTACTGTAGCTCCCACCCACTAACCATGTAAGTTGTATCTCATGTCTGAAATACATGCCACTACCTCAGCTCCGATCCACTAACCATGTAAGTTGTATCTCATGTCTGAAATACATGCCACTACCGTAGCTCCGACCCACTAACCATGTAAGTTGTATCTCATGTCTGAAATACATGCCACTACCTCAGCTCCGACCCACTAACCATGTACGTTGTATCTCATGTCTGAAATACATGCCACTACCTCAGCTCCGACCCACTAACCATGTACGTTGTATCTCATGTCTGAAATACATGCCACTACCTCAGCTCCGACCCACTAACCATGTAAGTTGTATCTCATGTCTGAAATATATGCCACTACCGTAGCTCCGACCCACTAACCATGTACGTTGTATCTCATGTCTGAAATACATGCCACTACCGTAGCTCCGACCCACTAACCATGTAAGTTGTTTCTCATGTCTGAAATACATGCCACTACATCAGCTCCGACCCACTAACCATGTAAGTTGTATCTCATGTCTCCCACTAACCATGTACGTTCTATCTCATGTCTGAAATACATGCCACTACCTCAGCTCTGACCCACTAACCATGTACGTTGTTTCTCATGTCTGAAATACATGCTACTACCGTAGCTCCGACCCACTAACCATGTACGTTGTATCTCATGTCTGAAATACATGCCACTACCGTAGCTCCGACCCACTAACCATGTACGTTGTATCTCATGTCTGAAATACATGCCACTACAGTAGCTCCGACTCACTAACCATGTAAGTTGTATCTCATGTCTGAAATACATGCCACTACCGTAGCTCCGACCCACTAACCATGTACGTTGTATCTCATGTCTGAAATACATGCCACTACCTCAGCTCCGACCCACTAACCTTGTACGTTGTATCTCATGTCTGAAATACATGCCACTACCGTAGCTCCGACCCACTAACCATGTAAGTTGTATCTCATGTCTGAAATACATGCTACTACCGTAGCTCCGACCCACAAACCATGTAAGTTGTATCTCATGTCTCCCACTAACCATGTACGTTGTATCTCATGTCTGAAATACATGCCACTACCGTAGCTCCGACCCACTAACCATGTACGTTGTTTCTCATGTCTGAAATATATGCCACCACCTCAGCTCCGACCCACTAACCATGTACGTTGTATCTCATGTCTGAAATACATGCCACTACCGTAGCTCCGACCAACTAACCATGTACGTTGTATCTCATGTCTGAAATACATGCCACTACCTCAGCTCCGACCCACTAACCATGTACGTTGTATCTCATGTCCTTCGGAAGCTTGCTGGCACCACATGGGGTGCCAATGATCACATCTTGAAGACTATTTACCAAGGTGTGGTCAATGAAGAGCACTCCAATCAAGGCCATGGAGAAAATTACTTCCATCCAGCCACTGCAAGAACGTCGCGTCACAAGAATTCTTCTACAGACAGAGAAGTTTTGATGTCAGGAAGAACAACCGATGAAGCAGAGAGTTGAGGCACTAACGAAGAATCGTCTAAAGCGAAGCAGTTTCATCCACTAGTCCAAGAAGCTTGCTCGAAAGCACACCAGCCATCTCCCAGCCAAGACATTGCCTCCAACGCCATTTCTATCCAAGCCATGGTTGACTAGCGATGAATCCAAGGTTACTATCTGCAGTACAATCCCATACATGACATCCAGAGATAGACAACATGATGACGTCAAACATGCCCTCACACTAGCACACATTGACAAGAGTTATCCTGGAGAAGCATGGCTACAAGTCTACACAGATGGTTCAGCCACAAGAGCAGTAGCAAACGGAGGAGCAGGCGTGTATGTCCGACACCCAGATGGATACACACAGTCAGTTGCTCTACCTACTGGAGTACACTGCAGCAACTATGGGGCAGAAGTACAGGCCCGTGAAACAGCAGCATCTCTAGTACACAACACTGTGGAGTGTGCCCAGGTTGTCTTCCTGACTGATGCGCTCTCAGTTCTGGATGCCCTGTCTAACAACAAAGAACCCCACCTGATGGAAGCCCTTCGAACAGTCAGCGTAACTAAAAGAACTGTCCTCCAGTGGGCACATAGGCATCCCTGGCAATGAAGCCGCTGACCAGCTTGCCAAGCAAGGTTCTACCGAGAGGCAACCAGACAAATATTTGACTTACAAGGAGAAATGCACCATAATCAAATCTGCATCAAAGCCAACAGTCGAGAAGGATGACTACCACCTTCTCACCAGACAGGAGCAAGTCACGATATTCCGGCTTAGAACAGGGCATAACCGCCTGAACTTCCATATGTGTCGGAAGCTTGGATTAGCTCCATCAACTGCCTGCAGCTGCAACGTAGGGGACCAGACTGCAGAACACATCCTCCAGGAGTGTCCCAATCTTCATGGGCTGAGGAAAACAACCTGGCCAACAGATACTTCTCTCCAGATGAGGTTACATGGCTGCCGGGAGGATCTGAGGAGGACGGCCCATTTCGTGTTTGCTGCTGGCTTGTCCAGGTGATTCGCGAACGACAAGAAGAAGAAGATGTCTGAAATACATGCCACTACCGTAACTCCGACCCAACCATGTAAGTTGTATCTCATGTCTGAAATACATGCTACTACCGTAGCTCCGACCCACTAACCATGTAAGTTGTATCTCATGTCTGAAATACATGCTACTACCGTAGCTCCGACCCACTAACCATGTAAGTTGTTTCTCATGTCTGAAATACATGCTACTACCGTAGCTCCGACCCACTAACCATGTAAGTTGTATCTCATGTCTGAAATACATGCTACTACCGTAGCTCCGACCCACTAACCATGTAAGTTGTATCTCATGTCTGAAATACATGCTACTACCGTAGCTCCGACCCACTAACCATGTAAGTTGTATCTCATGTCTGAAATACATGCTACTACCGTAGCTCCGACCCACTAACCATGTAAGTTGTATCTCATGTCTGAAATACATGCTACTACCGTAGCTCCGACCCACTAACCATGTAAGTTGTATCTCATGTCTGAAATACATGCTACTACCGTAGCTCCGACCCACTAACCATGTAAGTTTATCTCATGTCTGAAATACATGCTACTACCGTAGCTCCGACCCACTAACCATGTAAGTTGTTTCTCATGTCTGAAATACATGCTACTACCGTAGCTCCGACCCACTAACCATGTAAGTTGTTTCTCATGTCTGAAATACATGCTACTACCGTAGCTCCGACCCACTAACCATGTAAGTTGTATCTCATGTCTGAAATACATGCTACTACCGTAGCTCCGACCCACTAACCATGTAAGTTGTATCTCATGTCTGAAATACATGCTACTACCGTAGCTCCGACCCACTAACCATGTAAGTTGTATCTCATGTCTGAAATACATGCTACTACCGTAGCTCCGACCCACTAACCATGTAAGTTGTATCTCATGTCTGAAATACATGCTACTACCGTAGCTCCGACCCACTAACCATGTAAGTTGTATCTCATGTCTGAAATACATGCTACTACCGTAGCTCCGACCCACTAACCATGTAAGTTGTATCTCATGTCTGAAATACATGCTACTACCGTAGCTCCGACCCACTAACCATGTAAGTTGTATCTCATGTCTGAAATACATGCTACTACCGTAGCTCCGACCCACTAACCATGTAAGTTGTATCTCATGTCTGAAATACATGCTACTACCGTAGCTCCGACCCACTAACCATGTAAGTTGTATCTCATGTCTGAAATACATGCTACTACCGTAGCTCCGACCCACTAACCATGTAAGTTGTATCTCATGTCTGAAATACATGCCACTACCGTAGCTCCGACCCACTAACCATGTAAGTTGTATCTCATGTCTGAAATACATGCTACTACCGTAGCTCCGACCCACTAACCATGTAAGTTGTATCTCATGTCTGAAATACATGCTACTACCGTAGCTCCGACCCACTAACCATGTACATTGTATCTCATGTCTGAAATACATGCTACTACCGTAGCTCCGACCCACTAACCATGTAAGTTGTATCTCATGTCTGAAATACATGCCACTACGTAGCTCCGACCCACTAACCATGTAAGTTGTATCTCATGTCTGAAATACATGCTACTACCGTAGCTCCGACCCACTAACCATGTAAGTTGTATCTCATGTCTGAAATACATGCTACTACCGTAGCTCCGACCCACTAACCATGTAAGTTGTATCTCATGTCTGAAATACATGCTACTACCGTAGCTCCGACCCACTAACCATGTAAGTTGTATCTCATGTCTGAAATACATGCTACTACCGTAGCTCCGACCCACTAACCATGTAAGTTGTATCTCATGTCTGAAATACATGCTACTACCGTAGCTCCGACCCACTAACCATGTAAGTTGTATCTCATGTCTGAAATACATGCTACTACCGTAGCTCCGACCCACTAACCATGTACATTGTATCTCATGTCTGAAATACATGCTACTACCGTAGCTCCGACCCACTAACCATGTAAGTTGTATCTCATGTCTGAAATACATGCCACTACCGTAGCTCCGACCCACTAACCATGTAAGTTGTATCTCATGTCTGAAATACATGCTACTACCGTAGCTCCGACCCACTAACCATGTAAGTTGTATCTCATGTCTGAAATACATGCTACTACCGTAGCTCCGACCCACTAACCATGTAAGTTGTATCTCATGTCTGAAATACATGCTACTACCGTAGCTCCGACCCACTAACCATGTAAGTTGTATCTCATGTCTGAAATACATGCTACTACCGTAGCTCCGACCCACTAACCATGTAAGTTGTATCTCATGTCTGAAATACATGCTACTACCGTAGCTCCGACCCACTAACCATGTAAGTTGTATCTCATGTCTGAAATACATGCTACTACCGTAGCTCCGACCCACTAACCATGTAAGTTGTATCTCATGTCTGAAATACATGCTACTACCGTAGCTCCGACCCACTAACCATGTAAGTTGTATCTCATGTCTGAAATACATGCTACTACCGTAGCTCCGACCCACTAACCATGTAAGTTGTATCTCATGTCTGAAATACATGCTACTACCGTAGCTCCGACCCACTAACCATGTAAGTTGTATCTCATGTCTGAAATACATGCTACTACCGTAGCTCCGACCCACTAACCATGTAAGTTGTATCTCATGTCTGAAATACATGCTACTACCGTAGCTCCGACCCACTAACCATGTAAGTTGTATCTCATGTCTGAAATACATGCTACTACCGTAGCTCCGACCCACTAACCATGTAAGTTGTATCTCATGTCTGAAATACATGCTACTACCGTAGCTCCGACCCACTAACCATGTACGTTGTATCTCATGTCTGAAATACATGCTACTACCGTAGCTCCGACCCACTAACCATGTAAGTTGTATCTCATGTCTG
This sequence comes from Archivesica marissinica, assembly GCA_014843695.1. NCBI lineage: Eukaryota > Metazoa > Mollusca > Bivalvia > Venerida > Vesicomyidae > Archivesica > Archivesica marissinica. Next base: position 44,764,038 of record CM026395.1, on the reverse strand, counting down.
AAATACATGCCACTAACGTAGCTCCGACCCACTAACCATGTAAGTTGTATCTCATGTCTGAAATACATGCCACTACCGTAGCTCCGACCCACTAACCATGTAAGTTGTATCTCATGTCTGAAATACATGCTACTACCGTAGCTCCGACCCACTAACCATGTAAGTTGTATCTCATGTCTGAAATACATGCTACTACCGTAGCTCCGACCCACTAACCATGTAAGTTGTATCTCATGTCTGAAATACATGCCACTACCGTAGCTCCGACCCACTAACCATGTAAGTTGTATCTCATGTCTGAAATACATGCTACTACCGTAGCTCCGACCCACTAACCATGTAAGTTGTTTCTCATGTCTGAAATACATGCCACTAACGTAGCTCCGACCCACTAACCATGTAAGTTGTATCTCATGTCTGAAATACATGCTACTACCGTAGCTCCGACCCACTAACCATGTACATTGTATCTCATGTCTGAAATACATGCTACTACCGTAGCTCCGACCCACTAACCATGTAAGTTGTATCTCATGTCTGAAATACATGCTACTACCGTAGCTCCGACCCACTAACCATGTAAGTTGTATCTCATGTCTGAAATACATGCCACTACCGTAGCTCCGACCCACTAACCATGTAAGTTGTATCTCATGTCTGAAATACATGCTACTACCGTAGCTCCGACCCACTAACCATGTAAGTTGTTTCTCATGTCTGAAATACATGCCACTACCGTAGCTCCGACCCACTAACCATGTAAGTTGTATCTCATGTCTGAAATACATGCTACTACCGTAGCTCCGACCCACTAACCATGTAAGTTGTATCTCATGTCTGAAATACATGCCACTACCGTAGCTCCGACCCACTAACCATGTAAGTTGTATCTCATGTCTGAAATACATGCCACTACCGTAGCTCCGACCCACTAACCATGTAAGTTGTATCTCATGTCTGAAATACATGCTACTACCGTAGCTCTGACCCACTAACCATGTACGTGTATCTCATAATGTACTCATTACATGAGGATATTTATTTGTTTAAGGGTATGATTGGGTTATATTATATATATATATTATAACACTGAAAGCAATAATTAATAATTATCATGAGTGGCCAAGTGTGATATTATAGCTTTCTATGTTCATGAATGACACATAATTTAATCATTTACTTAAGCAAACAAATTTTATTTTAGTTCAACATGCAGTGGCTAGGTACCACACAGGTGTTATTTCAGTTCAACAGGCAGTGGCTAGTTACCACACAGGTGTTATTTCAGTTCAACATGCAGTGGCTAGGTACCACACAGGTGTTATTTCAGTTCAACATGCAGTGGCTAGGTACCACACAGGTGTTATTTCAGTTCAACAGGCAGTTGCTAGTTACCACACAGGTGTTATTTCAGTTCAACAGGCAGTGGCTAGTTACCACACAGGTGTTATTTCAGTTCAACAGGCAGTGGCTAGTTACCACACAGGTGTTATTTCAGTTCAACATGCAGTGGCTAGGTACCACACAGGTGTTATTTCATTGCTTTCAACCAGTGGAAGAACACTTATTTTACTGATAAATGTTTAAATTTCATTGGAAAGCACAATATAAGTTTTGTTGGTAGCTTTGAGAACATTGGTGTGAGGTGTAGAATATAGTTTTCCCCGGACATTTGAAACCTGTCCCTGTAACTTCAAGGATGAATGCTACTTTTGTATTCATAATCACCAATATTAGGCCACTACGATTAAATTGAGACGTTCCTACCAGGAATATCATCGCATTTCATGTATCTTCTCGTAAAATGCCAATATTCACGCTGTCGACTACATATCACATACAGTAAAACCCCTATAATAAGACCACCTATGGGACTTCCAAAAAGTGGTCTTATTAGCGAGGTGGTCTCATTATCGAGTTTGGTCAAGAAGACCAAATTATGATAATTTTACTACATGTACAATGTACTTTCACACATGATAATTTCTTGGTGTTTCTGGTTTAATTACAGAAGAGTTGGTTGTTTCTATGGTTTAGGATTGTACAACTGTATATCACAATTAATGAATTAATTAATAAATAAAGTACAATGTAAATGAGTTAATCCATTTATTTTCAAAATTTATTTTCTTGTTTTGATTGTGTATATAACACAGTAGTTTCCTTGAAAAGTACATATCATCATCAATCATTCATTATTTTAAAAAAAACGTTCTGCTTATATAAACAATTCACTTTCACAGATTATTTCTCGATCTCATGTTGGATGTTATTAGCTAAGTCCTCTGACAGAGTGCCCAAGTCTTACACATGCAGTACAACTTTAGCTGTGATATCCATTCCAGACAATATACAAAAGATTAAAAGCAATCAAAACCAATCATTTACAATCAACACTTCCCTGTTTATCTCACTTAACCTTGGCCGATACCATAAAGTGGTCCCTTAATTGTAGTAAAACTGGGACATATGTTTTATCATGTCGCACCGATCAATGAAAGTGAGAAAATCGCCCCGGTCGTATTAGGGGTTCAATTAGCATAGGATTAATGGCATTTGGGGGTAGAGAGGGGTATGGATTGTTACTAGTATTTCTGGGTTTGGGGGTAGAGAGGGGTATGGATTGTTACTAGTATTTCTGGGTTTGGGGGTAGAGAGGGGTATGGATTGTTACTAGTATTTCTGGGTTTGGGGGTAGAGAGGGGTATGGATTGTTACTAGTATTTCTGGGTTTGGGGGTAGAGAGGGGTACGGATTGTTACTAGTATTTCTGGGTTGGGAGTAGAGAGGGGTATGGATTGTTACTAGTATTTCTGGGTTTGGGAGTAGAGAGGGGTACGGATTGTTACTAGTATTTCTGGGTTTGGGGGTAGAGAGGGGTATGGATTGTTACTAGTATTTCTGGGTTGGGGGTAGAGAGGGGTATGGATGTTACTAGTATTTCTGGGTTTGTGGATAGAGAGGGGTATGGATGTTACTAGTATTTCTGGGTTGGGGGTAGAGAGGGGTATAGATTGTTACTAGTATTCTGGGTTGGGGGTAGAGAGGGGTATGGATTGTTACTAGTATTTCTGGGTTTGTGGGTAGAGAGGGGTATGGATTGTTACTAGTATTTCTGGGTTTGGGGGTAGAGAGGGGTATGGATTGTTACTAGTATTTCTTGGTTTGGGGGTAGAGAGGGGTATGGATTGTTACTAGTATTTCTGGGTTTGGGGTAGAGAGGGGTATGGATTGTTACTAGTATTTCTGGGTTTGGGGGTAGAGAGGGGTATGGATTGTTACTAGTATTTCTGGGTTTGGAGGTAGAGAGGGGTATGGATTGTTACTAGTATTTCTGGGTTTGGGTTGTAGAGAGGGGTATGGATTGTTACTAGTAGTTCTGGGTTTGGAGGTAGAGAGGGGTATGGATTGTTACTAGTATTTCTGGGTTTGGGGGTAGAGAGGGGTATGGATTGTTACTAGTATTTCTGGGTTTGGAGGTAGAGAGGGGTATGGATTGTTACTAGTAGTTCTGGGTTTGGAGGTAGAGAGGGGTACGGATTGTTATTAGTATTTCTGGGTTGTTATAGAACTTCCATTCTGTTATTTCAGTTTGAGGGTATGAAGAGACATTTTGATGATCAGATGTATATTTATGGCGATCAAGTTGTTGTCAGTTTAGTAAGTATTTTGTCAGTATTACTTTATGGTGGGGAATTATGGGGGTTTGACTTGTACCATGAATAGTAACATATAACGATGACAGGTAAACTGTAGGAAATAAGAATCAATGCTTGACTTTTCTTTTTACTTGCATCATGCTTTCACTTCTACGGACCCAACTGGGATGCCCCACAAGCTATAACACCACCGACAACAAGATATAGCTCCATGTTGTACAAGTAAATTTGAAACATATTGATTTGATAAAAATGGCTTGGATTGCAGAATATCATCTCAATTCATAGCTTCCCGCAATAAATCGATATGTAGTAGGTGTAAATAATAAGCACATGTTTGCAAACATAATTAAAGTGAATGATTAGTTAATTACATCGCTGCTATTAAATACGTGTGTATTAATTAATCTGGGGTTTACATGCACTATTCAAAGGTGATAATTACGTCAGCGCATAAGGCATTTCACGGGGAAATTATTCTTCACAATATTGTACAGCAAGAGCACCACGCAGGATTTGTAACATACCATATATTAGATCGATATCAAATTATTACGCCTTGCCGAATTCATCTGTCAATCATAGAAATTGCTCGTGAACAAATATAACAGGTGGATATAGTAACTGTCCAGTCCGAGATTGATTGACAGCTCAAGGTTGTAGTTGGGGAAAAATTGGGTGTGACTTCATTGTCTCAGTCATTAGCAATACTACAGGGATTGGGCGCATATAAATTTAAGTACAGGCTTGAGTGTTTATTTCTACTAGTGGGATGTCAGATTTCGCACCGATCAACAAAATGGCAAATATCACAAACAATAGTAAACAAATCTGTCCAAATATAGCACCTCCCGAGTCTTTATTTTGTCCTTAAAATCACACACAACCTTGAACTAGATGCATGTATGCATACTTTCTAAGTAATTGCATCGTGCCAGATTTCACACAAAAACATGGGTTCGTTCACAATTATTTTTATTTTCGACGGGGTGCTTCAACAGTGTATATCAATAAAAAAAAATAATATAGATATATCCCCATTAGTATTGGTCACCCAATATTCACAGTCTTACACGTAATTTGAAGAAATTTTTTATTGATCAATGAAAATATAAGACAATTTCTAATCATCCTCTCCTTAGAATATCTTGGTGTGTAGCATATTCTATGAATGCGCAATATGGGGTTTTAAATATTAGATCCGTGATGCACAGAAGAAGGGATAAATACCCCCCCCCCCCCCATTAAACACTGTTGCTGCCACAGTTATTGATGTATTTATATATAAACAGGTAAATTCTAAGGGATATGAAGGGCAGTTGGAGAAGGCTTTACAGCAATCAGTCAGGAACGTTCAAAATCCAAAAGTCAGGTACACAAATCTCCACTGTTGTTTAGTTTGATGCAGGCATGAATTCTTAGTCTGGGTAGATTTTAAACTAGGGAGAAGTTTGTAGTAATTTAGAGAGCACTTTTTGCAGACACGATTTCTCGATGATTGCTCTGGGTATTCATGACTTTAAGACTTTAAGATAGTCAGATAGAGAGAAGTTTTGTGACCCAGCCATGTTTAAAGTTTAAACTTGATTTATTTTACAATGATTGCGAAGCAAGTTCTAACAACTTATATTAATCACTCTCATTGGCGCGGATGAAAGCGTATATGTGGTCATTCATGTGGGAGGAAACCGGAGTACCCGGAGAAAACCCACCTTTCCGATCTAGCGACCACCGTACCATCTCACATACTTCCCAGTCCGAAGATCGAACCCGGGTTGCATTGGTGAGAAGCGAGTGAGCTAACCACTGCGCTAATCGGACAAACAGACAGACAGACAGACAGACAGACAGACCCAACCATGTGCTCTCTAAATATACCTTTATGCATGTATTAAATTACTTCTCCCTCACCTGAAAATAGTGAGACTGCTAAGGGAGACTGCTTCATCCTAGTCTGAAGAGAGAAGTGAAATATCTCAGGGAGACTACTTTATCCTAGTTTGAAGAGAGAAGTAAAATATCTCAGAGAGACTACTTCATCCTAGTCTGAAGGGAGAAGTGAAATATCTCAGGGAGAATACGTTATCCTAGTCTGAAGAGAGAAGTGAAATATCTCAGGGAGACTACTTTATCCTAGTCTGAAGAGAGAATTGAGACTGCTACTATTTCATCCTAGTCTCCCTCTAGCTTAAACCCTGAAGGGAGAAGTGAGACTGCTACTACTTCTTCCTAGTCTCCCTCTAGCTTAAACCCTGAAGGGAGAAGTGAGACTGCTACTACTTCATCCTAGTCTCCCTCTAGCTTAAACCTTGAAGGGAGAAGTGAGACTGCTACTACTTCTTCCTAGTCTCCCTCTAGCTTAAACCCTGAAGGGAGAAGTGAGACTGCTACTACTTCATCCTAGTCTCCCTCTAACTTAAACCTTGAAGGGAGAAGTGAGACTGCTACTACTTCATCCTAGTCTCCCTCTAGCTTAAACCTTGAAGGGAGAAGTGAGACTGCTACTACCTCGTCCTAGTCTCCCTCTAACTTAAACCCTGAAGGGAGAAGTGAGACTGCTACTACTTCATCCTAGTCTCCCTCTAGCTTAAGCCCTGAAGGGAGAAGTGAGACTGCTACTACTTCATCCTAGTCTCCCTCTTGCTTAAGCCCTGAAGGGAGAAGTGAGACTGCTACTACTTCTTCCTAGTCGCCCTCTAACTTAAGCCCTGAAGGGAGAAGTGAGACTTCTACTACTTCATCCTAGTCTCCCTCTAGCTTAAGCCGTGAAGGGAGAAGTGAGACTGCTACTACTTCATCCTAGTCTCCCTCTAGCTTAAACCTTGAAGGGAGAAGGGAGACTGCTACTACTTCATCCTAGTCTCCCTCTAGCTTAAGCCCTGAAGGAAGAAGTGAGACTGCTACTACTTCATCCTAGTCTCCCTCTAGCTTAAGCCCTGAAGGGAGAAGTGAGACTGCTACTACTTCATCCAACTCTCCCTCTAGCTTAAACCCTGAAGGGAGAAGTGAGACTCTACTACTTCATCCAACTCTCCCTCTAGCTTAAGCCCTGAAGGGAGAAGTGAGACTGCTACTACTTCATCCTAGTCTCCCTCTAGCTTAAGCCCTGAAGGGAGAAGTGAGACTGCTACTATTTCATCCTAGTATCCCTCTAGCTTAAATCCTGAAGGGAGAAGTGAGACTGCTACTACTTCATCCTAGTCTCCCTCTAGCTTAAGCCCTGCAGGGAGAAGTTGCCAGATCGGACAGGTGGTTTTTCGCCAGGTACTCCGGTTTCCACCCACACGAAGGATCACACACACGCTTTCATCTTCGCCAACGAGAGTGATTAATATAAGTTGTTATTTAAGGCCTTGTATCGCAAATGTTGTAAAATAAATAACGTTTATAAGGCCATTAAAGAAGTTGCGAAAAGCCTGGAGATCGCGCCACACTCGAGCTGTTATGATTGTGCCCTTAGGCAAGGCATTTAAATTACGGCCTCTTCTCTCTCCCTCGTAGCGATGGATTCTATCAGGAATGAGGTCTCGAGAGTGATTATCTATTATTGTATGTACAATGTCAGTTAAATCTGCTTTTTTGTTTGTGGATACATTTTTTTTATCGTCTCTACTTTGTTACTCGTGGGGGGGGGGGGGGGCGGGAAGTGGGCTTGGAAGTATTTTAGTTGTATGAGGATAGTGCAAGATACTGAAGATGCTCCAATTCTAGATGTATAGCATCGATACATGAGACCTCGGTGTATAGCATCGATCCATGAGACCTCGGTGTATAACATCGATCCATGAGACCTCGGTGTATAGTCCAATCTGACACACTCTTAATAGGATGAGGCTGGCGATTGTACCTGCGATACATGGATCAGCAGACCGTGTTAACCACTGGAACTCTGATCCGTCTGTTGAATCTACACCAATATTGTGTGCATATATGTTGTCAGCTGTTGATGTTTCTAGGATGTCAGTGGATTCATTGTTAATCTTCAGTTCCAGTCTGGGTACATTGTAAATCTTCAGTTCCAGTCTGGGTACATTGTAAATCTTCAGTTCCAGTCTGGGTACATTGTAAATCTTCAGTTCCAGTCTGGGTACATTGTAAATCTACAGTTCCGATGTGGATTCATTGTAAATCTTCAGTTCCGATGTGGATTCATTGTAAATCTTCAGTTCCAGTCTGGATACATTGTAAATCTTCAGTTCCGATGTGGATTCATTGTAAATCTTCAGTTCCGATGTGGATTCATTGTAAATCTTCAGTTCCAGTCTGGGTTCATTGTAAATCTTCAGTTCTGATGTGGATTCATTGTAAATCTTCACTTCCAGTCTGGGTTCATTGTAAATCTTCACTTCCAGTCTGGGTTCATTGTAAATCTTCAGTTCCTGTGTGGGTTCATTGTATATCTTAGTTCCAATGTGGGTTCATTGTAAATCTTCAGTTCCAGTCTGGATACCATGTAAATCTTCAGTTCCAGTCTTGATACATTGTAAATCTTCAGTTCCAGTCTGGGTTCATTGAAAATCTTCAGTTCCAATGTGGGTTCATTATAAATCTTCAGTTCTGATGTGGGTTCATTGTAAATCTTCAGTTCCGATGTGTGTACATTGTAAATCTTCAGTTCCGATGTGTGTACATTGTAAATCTTCAGTTTCGATGTGGGTTCATTGTAAATCTTCAGTTCCGATGTGGGTTCATTGAAAATCTTCAGTTCTGATGTGGGTTCATTGTAAATCTTCACTTCCAGTCTGGGTTCATTGTAAATCTTCAGTTCCTGTGTGGGTTCATTGTATATCTTAGTTCCAATGTGGGTTCATTGTAAATCTTCAGTTCCAGTCTGGATACATTGTAATTCTTCAGTTCCAGTCTTGATACATTGTAAATCTTCAGTTCCAGTCTGGGTTCATTGAAAATCTTCAGTTCCGATGTGGGTTCATTGTAAATCTTCAGTTCCGATGTGGGTTCATTATAAATCTTCAGTTCTGATGTGGGTTCATTGTAAATCTTCAGTTCCGATGTGTGTACATTGTAAATCTTCAGTTCCGATGTGTGTACATTGTAAATCTTCAGTTCCGATGTGGGTTCATTGTAAATCTTCAGTTCCGATGTGGGTTCATTGAAAATCTTCAGTTCTGATGTGGGTTCATTGTAAATCTTCAGTTCTGAGAGGGTTCATTGTAAATCTTCAGTTCCTGTGTGTGTACATTGTAAATCTTCAGTTCCGATGTGGGTTCATTGTAAATCTTCACTTCCAGTCTGGGTTCATTGTAAATCTTCAGTTCCGATGTGTGTTCATTTTAAATCTTCAGTTCCTGTGTGTGTTCATTGTAAATCTTCAGTTCCGATGTGGGTTTAATGTAAATCTTCACTTCCAGTCTGGGTTCATTGTAAATCTTCAGTTCCAATGTGTGTTCATTTTAAATCTTCAAGTTCCTGTGTGTTTTCATTGTGCATCTTCAGTTCCGATGTGGATTCATTGTAAATCTTCAGTTCCAGTCTAAGTACATTGTAAATCTTCAGTTCCAGTCTGGGCACATTGTAAATCTTCAGTTCCAGTCTGGATACATTGTAAATCTTCAGTTCCGATGTGGGTTCATTGTAAATCTTCAGTTCCGATGTGGGTTCATTGTAAATCTTCAGTTCCGATGTGGGTTCATTGAAAATCTTCAGTTCTGATGTGGGTTCATTGTAAATCTTCAGTTCCAGTCTAAGTACATTGTAAATCTTCAGTTCCAGTCTGGGCACATTGTAAATCTTCAGTTCCAGTCTGGATACATTGTAAATCTTCAGTTCCGATGTGGGTTCATTGTAAATCTTCAGTTCCGATGTGGGTTCATTGTAAATCTTCAGTTCCGATGTGGGTTCATTGAAAATCTTCAGTTCTGATGTGGGTTCATTGTAAATCTTCAGTTCCAGTCTAAGTACATTGTAAATCTTCAGTTCCAGTCTGGGCACATTGTAAATCTTCAGTTCCAGTCTGGATACATTGTAAATCTTCAGTTCCGATGTGGGTTCATTGTAAATCTTCAGTTCCTGTGTTGTGGCATTATAATAGTCTTCATTTCCGTTTATTTGCAGGTACGAGTACTTTGATTTCCACCATGAATGTAGAAAGATGAGATGGGACCGCCTTTCTCTGCTGGTCAGTAGATTGGAGCCTCAACGTAAACAATTTGGGTAAGTTTTCCACTGTATTTGGCTAGGAGACTATTTCAGTGGAAGAAACTCGGTATATAGTTTATATGTACATCAGATACAATATCTCACACAGCTTCATGTCCCTGGAGCCTCAGTGTATGTACACCAGATACAATATCTCACACAGCTTCATGTCCCTGGAGCCTCAGTGTATGTACACCAGATACAATATCTCACACAGCTTCATGTCCCTGGAGCCTCTGTGTATGTACATCAGATACAATATCTCACACAGCTTCATGTCCCTAGAGCCTCAGTGTATGAACATCAGATACAATATCTCACACAGCTTCATGTCCCTGGAGCCTCAGTGTATGTACATCAGATACAATATCTCACACAGCTTCATGTCCCTGGAGCCTCAGTGTATGTACATCAGATACAATATCTCACACAGCTTCATGTCCCTGGAGCCTCAGTGTATGTACATCAGATACAATATCTCACACAGCTTCATGTCCCTGGAGCCTCAGTGTATGTACATCAGATACAATATCTCACACAGCTTCATGTCCCTGGAGCCTCCGTGTATGTATATCAGATACAATATCTCACACAGCTTCATGTCCCTGGAGCCTCAGTGTATGTACATCAGATACAATATCTCACACAGCTTCATGTCCTTGGTTCCTCAGTGCATGTACATCAGATACAATATCCCAAACAGCTTCATGTCCCTGGAGCCTCAGTGTATGTACATCAGATACAATATCTCACACAGCTTCATGTCCCTGGAACCTCAGTGTATGTACATCAGATACAATATCTCACACAGCTTCATGTCCCTGGAGCCTCAGTGTATGTACATCAGATACAATAGCTCACACAGCTTCATGTCCCTGGAGCCTCAGTTTACGTACACCAGATACAATATCTCACACAGCTTCATGTCCCTGGTGCCTCAGTGTATGTACACCATATACAATATCTCACACAGCTTCATGTCCCTGGTTCCTCAGTGTATGTACATCAGATACAATATCTCACACAGCTTCATGTCCCTGGTGCCTCAGTGTATGTACATCAGATACAATATCCCACACAGCTTCATGTCCCTGGAGCCTCAGTGTATGTACATCAGATACAATATCTCACACAGCTTCATGTCCCTGGTGTCTCAGTGTATGTACACCTTCAAATCCCTGGTGCCTCAGTGTATGTACACCAGATACAATATCTCACACAGCTTCATGTCCCTGGTTCCTCAGTGTATGTACATCAGATACAATATCTCACACAGCTTCATGTCCCTGGAGCCTCAGTGTATGTACATCAGATACAATATCTCACACAGCTTCATGTCCCTGGTGCCTCAGTGTATGTACACCTTCAAATCCCTGGTGCCTCAGTGTATGTACACCAGATACAATATCTCACACAGCTTCATGTCCCTGGTTCCTCAGTGTATGTACATCAGATACAATATCCCACACAGCTTCATGTCCCTGGAGCCTCAGTGTATGTACATCAGATACAATATCTCACACAGCTTCATGTCCCTGGTGCCTCAGTGTATGTACACCTTCAAATCCCTGGAGCCTCAGTGTATGTACATCAGATACAATATCTCACACAGCTTCATGTCCCTGGAGCCTCAGTGTACGTACACCAGATACAATATCTCACACAGCTTCATGTCCTTGGAGCCTCATTGTATGTACATCAGATACAATATCTCACACAGCTTCATGTCCATGGAGCCTCAGTGTACGTACACCGGATACAATATCTCGCACAGCTTCAAATCCATGGAGCCTCAGTGTATGTACATCAGATACAATATCTCACACAGCTTCATGTCCCTGGTACCTCAGTGTATGTACACCTTCAAATCCCTGGTGCCTCAGTGTATGTACATCAGATACAATATCTCACACAGCTTCATGTCCTTGGAGCCTCAGTGTATGTACACCAGATACAATATCTCACACAGCTTCATGTCCCTGGTTCCTCAGTGTATGTACATCAGATACAATATCCCACACAGCTTCATGTCCCTGGAGCCTCAGTGTATGTACATCAGATACAATATCTCACACAGCTTCATGTCCCTGGTGCCTCAGTGTATGTACACCTTCAAATCCCTGGTGCCTCAGTGTATGTACACCAGATACAATATCTCACACAGCTTCATGTCCCTGGTTCCTCAGTGTATGTACATCAGATACAATATCCCACACAGCTTCATGTCCCTGGAGCCTCAGTGTATGTACATCAGATACAATATCTCACACAGCTTCATGTCCCTGGTGCCTCAGTGTATGTACACCTTCAAATCCCTGGAGCCTCAGTGTATGTACATCAGATACAATATCTCACACAGCTTCATGTCCCTGGAGCCTCATTGTATGTACATCAGATACAATATCTCACACAGCTTCATGTCTCTGGAGCCTCAGTGTACGTACATCAGATACAATATCTCACACAGCTTCATGTCCCTGGAGCCTCAGTGTACGTACACCAGATACAATATCTCACACAGCTTCATGTCCCTGGAGCCTCATTGTATGTACATCAGATACAATATCTCACACAGCTTCATGTCTCTGGAGCCTCAGTGTACATACATCAGATACAATATCTCACACAGCTTCATGTCCCTGGTGCCTCAGTGTATGTACACCAGATACAATATCTCACACAGCTTCATGTCCATGGAGCCTCAGTGTACGTACACCGGATACAATATCTCACACAGCTTCAAATCCCTGGAGCCTCAGTGTATGTACATCAGATACAATATCTCACACAGCTTCATGTCCATGGTACCTCAGTGTATGTACACCTTCAAATCCCTGGTGCCTCAATGTATGTACATCAGATACAATATCTCACACATCTTCATGTCCCTGGAGCCTCAGTTTATGTACATCAGATATAATATCTCACACAGCTTCATGTCCCTGGTGCCTCAGTGTATGTACATCAGATACAATATCTCACACAGCTTCATGTCCCTGGTTCCTCAGTGTATGTACATCAGATACAATATCCCACACAGCTTCATGTCCCTGGAGCCTCAGTGTATGTACATCAGATACAATATCTCACACAGCTTCATGTCCCTGGTGCCTCAGTGTATGTACACCTTCAAATCCCTGGAGCCTCAGTGTATGTACATCAGATACAATATCTCACACAGCTTCATGTCCCTGGTTCCTCAGTGTATGTACATCAGATACAATATCCCACACAGCTTCATGTCCCTGGAGCCTCAGTGTATGTACATCAGATACAATATCTCACACAGCTTCATGTCCCTGGAGCCTCAGTGTATGTACATCAGATACAATATCTCACACAGCTTCATGTCCCTGGAGCCTCAGTGTATGTACATCAGATACAATATCTCACACAGCTTCATGTCCCTGGAGCCTCAGTGTATGTACATCAGATACAATATCTCACACAGCTTCATGTCCCTGGAGCCTCCGTGTATGTTTATCAGATACAATATCTCACACAGCTTCATGTCCCTGGAGCCTCAGTGTATGTACATCAGATACAATATCTCACACAGATTCATGTCCTTGGTTCCTCAGTGCATGTACATCAGATACAATATCCCACACAGCTTCATGTCCCTGGAGCCTCAGTGTATGTACATCAGATACAATATCTCACACAGCTTCATGTCCCTGGAGCCTCAGTGTATGTACATCAGATACAATATCTCACACAGTTTCATGTCCCTGGAGCCTCAGTGTACGTACACCAGATACAATATCTCACACAGCTTCATGTCCCTGGAGCCTCAGTGTATGTACATCAGATACAATATCTCACACAGCTTCATGTCCCTGGAGCCTCCGTGTATGTATATCAGATACAATATCTCACACAGCTTCATGTCCCTGGAGCCTCAGTGTATGTACATCAGATACAATATCTCACACAGCTTCATGTCCTTGGTTCCTCAGTGCATGTACATCAGATACAATATCCCACACAGCTTCATGTCCCTGGAGCCTCAGTGTATGTACATCAGATACAATATCTCACACAGCTTCATGTCCCTGGAGCCTCAGTGTATGTACATCAGATACAATATCTCACACAGCTTCATGTCCCTGGAGCCTCAGTGTATGTACATCAGATACAATATCTCACACAGCTTCATGTCCCTGGAGCCTCAGTGTATGTACATCAGATACAATATCTCACACAGCTTCATGTCCCTGGAGCCTCAGTGTATGTACATCAGATACAATATCTCACACAGCTTCATGTCCCTGGTTCCTCAGTGTATGTACATCAGATACAATATCCCACACAGCTTCATGTCCCTGGAGCCTCAGTGTATGTACATCAGATACAATATCCCACACAGCTTCATGTCCCTGGTACCTCAGTGTATGTACACCTTCAAATCCCTGGAGCCTCAGTGTATGTACATCAGATACAATATCTCACACAGCTTCATGTCCCTGGATCCTCAATGTATGTACATCATATACAATATCTCACACAGCTTCATGTCCCTGGTGCCTCAGTGTATGTACACCTTCACATCCCTGGTTCCTCAGTGTATGTACATCAGATACAATATCTCACACAGCTTCATGTCCCTGGATCATCAGTGTATATACACCTTCAATTCCCTGGAGCCTCAGTGTATGTACATCAGATACAATATCTCACACAGCTTCATGTCCCTGGTGCCTCAGTGTATGTACACCTTCAAATCCCTGGTGCCTCAGTGTATGTACATCAGATACAATATCTCACACAGCTTCATGTCCCTGGAGCCTCAGTGTATGTACATCAGATACAATATCTCACACAGCTTCATGTCCCTGGAGCCTCAGTGTATGTACATCAGATACAATATCTCACACAGCTTCATGTCCCTGGTGCCTCAGTGTATGTACACCTTCAAATCCCTGGTGCCTCAGTGTATGTACACCAGATACAATATCTCACACAGCTTCATGTCCCTGGTACCTCAGTGTATGTACACCTTCAAATCCCTGGAGCCTCAGTGTATGTACATCAGATACAATATCTCACACAGCTTCATGTCCCTGGATCCTCAGTGTATGTACATCATATACAATATCTCACACAGCTTCATGTCCCTGGTGCCTCAGTGTATGTACACCTTCATATCCCTGGTGCCTCAGTGTATGTACATCAGATACAATATCTCACACAGCTTCATGTCCCTGGATCATCAGTGTATATACACCTTCAATTCCCTGGAGCCTCAGTGTATGTACATCAGATACAATATCTCACACAGCTTCATGTCCCTGGTGCCTCCGTGTATGTACACCTTCAAATCCCTGGTCCCTCAGTGTATGTACATCAGATACAATATCTCGCACAGCTTCATGTCCCTGGATCCTCAGTGTATATACACCTTCAATTCCCTGGAGCCTCAGTGTATGTACATCAGATACAATATCTCGCACAGCTTCATGTCCCTGGATCATCAGTGTATATACACCTTCAATTCCCTGGAGCCTCAGTGTATGTACATCAGATACAATATCTCACACAGCTTCATGTCCCTGGATCATCAGTGTATATACACCTTCAAATCCCTGGAGCCTCAGTGTATGTACATCAGATACAATATCTCACACAGCTTCATGTCCCTGGTGCCTCAGTGTATGTACACCTTCAAATCCCTGGAGCCTCAGTGTATGTACATCAGATACAATATCTCACACAGCTTCATGTCCCTGGAGCCTCAGTGTACGTACACCAGATACAATATCTCACACAGCTTCATGTCCTTGGAGCCTCATTGTATGTACATCAGATACAATATCTCACACAGCTTCATGTCTCTGGAGCCTCAGTGTACGTACATCAGATACAATATCTCACACAGCTTCATGTCCCTGGAGCCTCCGTGTATGTACACCTTCAAATCCCTGGTGCCTCAGTGTATGTACACCAGATACAATATCTCACACAGCTTCATGTCCCTGGAGCCTCAGTGTACGTACACCAGATACAATATCTCACACAGCTTCATGTCCATGGAGCCTCAGTGTACGTACACCGGATACAATATCTCACACAGCTTCAAATCCCTGGAGCCTCAGTGTATGTACATCAGATACAATATCTCACACAGCTTCATGTCCCTGGTACCTCAGTGTATGTACACCTTCAAATCCCTGGTGCCTCAGTGTATGTACATCAGATACAATATCTCACACAGCTTCATGTCCTTGGAGCCTCAGTGTATGTACACCAGATACAATATCTCACACAGCTTCATGTCCCTGGTTCCTCAGTGTATGTACATCAGATACAATATCCCACACAGCTTCATGTCCCTGGAGCCTCAGTGTATGTACATCAGATACAATATCTCACACAGCTTCATGTCCCTGGTGCCTCAGTGTATGTACACCTTCAAATCCCTGGTGCCTCAGTGTATGTACACCAGATACAATATCTCACACAGCTTCATGTCCCTGGTTCCTCAGTGTATGTACATCAGATACAATATCCCACACAGCTTCATGTCCCTGGAGCCTCAGTGTATGTACATCAGATACAATATCTCACACAGCTTCATGTCCCTGGTGCCTCAGTGTATGTACACCTTCAAATCCCTGGAGCCTCAGTGTATGTACATCAGATACAATATCTCACACAGCTTCATGTCCCTGGAGCCTCATTGTATGTACATCAGATACAATATCTCACACAGCTTCATGTCTCTGGAGCCTCAGTGTACGTACATCAGATACAATATCTCACACAGCTTCATGTCCCTGGAGCCTCAGTGTACGTACACCAGATACAATATCTCACACAGCTTCATGTCCCTGGAGCCTCATTGTATGTACATCAGATACAATATCTCACACAGCTTCATGTCTCTGGAGCCTCAGTGTACATACATCAGATACAATATCTCACACAGCTTCATGTCCCTGGTGCCTCAGTGTATGTACACCAGATACAATATCTCACACAGCTTCATGTCCATGGAGCCTCAGTGTATGTACACCGGATACAATATCTCACACAGCTTCAAATCCCTGGAGCCTCAGTGTATGTACATCAGATACAATATCTCACACAGCTTCATGTCCCTGGTGCCTCAGTGTATGTACACCTTCAAATCCCTGGAGCCTCAGTGTATGTACACCAGATACAATATCTCACACAGCTTCATGTCCCTGGAGCCTCAGTGTATGTACATCAGATACAATATCTCACACAGCTTCAAATCCCTGGTGCCTCAGTGTATGTACATCAGATACAATATCTCACACAGCTTCAAATCCCTGGAGCCTCAGTGTATGTACATCAGATACAATATCTCACACAGCTTCAATTCCCTGGAGCCTCAGTGTATGTACATCAGATACAATATCTCACACAGCTTCATGTCCCTGAGCCTCATGTATGTACATCAGATACAATATCTCACACAGCTTCATGTCCCTGGAGCCTCCTGTATGTATATCAGATACAATATCTCACACAGCTTCATGTCCCGGAGCCTCAGTGTATGTACATCAGATACAATATCTCACACAGATTCATGTCCTTGGTTCCTCAGTGCATGTACACAGATACAATATCCCACACAGCTTCATGTCCCTGGAGCCTCAGTGTATGTACATCAATACATATCTCACACAGCTTCATGCCCTGAGCCTCAGTGTATTACATCAGATACAATACTCACACAGCTTCATGTCCCTGGAGCCTCAGTGTACGTACACCAGATACAATATCTCACACAGCCTCATGTCCCTGGAGCCTCAGTGTATGTACATCAGATACAATATCTCACACAGCTTCATGTCCCTGGAGCCTCAGTGTATGTATATCAGATACAATATCTCACACAGCTTCATGTCCCTGGAGCCTCAGTGTATGTACATCAGATACAATATCTCACACAGCTTCATGTCCTTGGTTCCTCAGTGCATGTACATCAGATACAATATCCCACACAGCTTCATGTCCCTGGAGCCTCAGTGTATGTACATCAGATACATATCTCCACAGCTTCATGTCCCTGGAGCCTCAGTGTATGTATCAGATACAATATCTCACACAGCTTCATGTCCCTGGAGCCTCAGTGTACGTACACCAGATACAATATCTCACACAGCTTCATGTCCCTAGTGCCTCAGTGTATGTACACCATATACAATATCTCACACAACTTCATGTCCCTGGTTCCTCAGTGTATGTACATCAGATACAATATCTCACACAGCTTCATGTCCCTGGTTCCTCAGTGTATGTACATCAGATACAATATCTCACACAGCTTCATGTCCCTGGTGCCTCAGTGTATGTACATCAGATATAATATCTCACACAGCTTCATGTCCCTGGTTCCTCAGTGTATGTACATCAGATACAATATCTCACACAGCTTCATGTCCCTGGTACCCAAACACCCAAACCCAGCCTCAGTGTATGTACATCAGATACAATATCTCACACAGCTTCATGTCCCTGGATCCTCAATGTATGTACATCATATACAATATCTCACACAGCTTCATGTCCCTGGTGCCTCAGTGTATGTACACCTTCACATCCCTGGTTCCTCAGTGTATGTACATCAGATACAATATCTCACACAGCTTCATGTCCCTGGATCATCAGTGTATATACACCTTCAATTCCCTGGAGCCTCAGTGTATGTACATCAGATACAATATCTCACACAGCTTCATGTCCCTGGTGCCTCAGTGTATGTACACCTTCAAATCCCTGGTGCCTCAGTGTATGTACATCAGATACAATATCTCACACAGCTTCATGTCCCTGGAGACTCAGTGTATGTACATCAGATACAATATCTCACACAGCTTCATGTCCCTGGAGCCTCAGTGTATGTACATCAGATACAATATCTCACACAGCTTCATGTCCCTGGTGCCTCAGTGTATGTACACCTTCAAATCCCTGGTGCCTCAGTGTATGTACATCAGATACAATATCTCACACAGCTTCATGTCCCTGGAGCCTCAGTGTATGTACA
>CM026395.1:44692641-44744204 GCA_014843695.1 Archivesica marissinica | reverse complement strand
ATATCTCACACAGCTTCATGTCCCTGGTTCCTCAGTGTATGTACACCTTCAAATCCCTGGTGCCCCCGTGTATGTACATCAGATACAATATCTCACACAGCTTCATGTCCCTGGATCCTCAGTGTATATACACCTTCAATTCCCTGGAGCCTCAGTGTATGTACATCAGATACAATATCTCACACAGCTTCATGTCCCTGGTTCCTCAGTGTATGTACACCTTCAAATCCCTGGTGCCCCAGTGTATGTACATCAGATACAATATCTCACACAGCTTCATGTCCCTGGATCCTCAGTGTATATACACCTTCAATTCCCTGGAGCCTCAGTGTATGTACATCAGATACAATATCTCACACAGCTTCATGTCCCTGGTTCCTCAGTGTATGTACACCTTCAAATCCCTGGTGCCCCCGTGTATGTACATCAGATACAATATCTCACACAGCTTCATGTCCCTGGATCCTCAGTGTATATACACCTTCAATTCCCTGGAGCCTCAGTGTATGTACATCAGATACAATATCTCACACAGCTTCATGTCCCTGGAACCTCAGTGTATGTACATCAGATACAATATCTCACACAGCTTCATGTCCCTGGTGCCTCAGTGTATGTACACCTTCAAATCCCTGGATCCTCAGTGTATGTAAATCAGATACAATATCTCGCACAGCTTCATGTCCCTGGATCACAAAACACCTTCAATTCCCTGAGCCTCAGTGTATGTACATCAGATACAATATCTCACACAGCTTCATGTCCCTGGTTCCTCAGTGTATGTACACCTTCAAATCCCTGGTGCCTCAGTGTATGTACATCAGATACAATATCTCACACAGCTTCATGTCCCTGGCTCCTCAGTGTATGTACATCAGATACAATATCCACACACCTTCAAACCGCCTCAGTGTATGTACATCAGATACAATATCTCCAAGCTTCATGCCTGGATCATCAGTGTATATACACCTTCAATCCCTGGAGCCTCAGTGTATGTACATCAGATACAATATCTCACACAGCTTCATGTCCCTGGATCATCAGTGTATATACACCTTCAATTCCCTGGAGCCTCAGTGTATGTACATCAGATACAATATCTCACACAGCTTCATGTCCCTGGATCATCAGTGTATATACACCTTCAAATCCCTGGAGCCTCAGTGTATGTACATCAGATACAATATCTCACACAGCTTCATGTCCCTGGAGCCTCAGTGTATGTACATCAGATACAATATCTCACACAGCTTCATGTCCCTGGAGCCTCAGTGTATATACACCTTCAAATCCCTGGTGCCTCAGTGTATGTACATCAGATACAATATCTCACACAGCTTCATGATCCCTGGAGCCTCAGTGTATGTACATCAGATACAATATCTCACACAGCTTCAAATCCCTGGAGCCTCAGTGTATGTACACCAGATACAATATCTCACACAGCTTCATGTCCCTGGAGCCTCAGTGTATGTACATCAGATACAATATCTCACACAGCTTCATGTCCCTGGGCCCAAACAGCTTCAAATCCCTGGTGCCTCAGTGTATGTACATCAGATACAATATCTCACACAGCTTCAAATCCCTGGAGCCTCAGTGTATGTACATCAGATACAATATCTCACACAGCTTCAATTCCCTGGAGCCTCAGTGTATGTACATCAGATACAATATCTCACACAGCTTCATGTCCCTGGTTCCTCAGTGTATGTACACCTTCAAATCCATGGTGCCTCAGTGTATGTACATCAGATACAATATCTCACACAGCTTCAAATCACTGGTGCCTCAGTGTATGTACATCAGATACAATATCTAACACAGCTTCATGTCCCTGGAGCCTCAGTGTATGTACATCAGATACAATATCTCACACAGCTTCATGTCCCTGGTGCCTCAGTGTATGTACACCTTCAAATCCCTGGAGCCTCAGTGTATGTACATCAGATACAATATCTCACACAGCTTCATGTCCCTGGTTCCTCAGTGTATGTACATCAGATACAATATCCCACACAGCTTCATGTCCCTGGAGCCTCAGTGTATGTACATCAGATACAATATCTCACACAGCTTCATGTCCCTGGAGCCTCAGTGTATGTACATCAGATACAATATCTCACACAGCTTCATGTCCCTGGAGCCTCAGTGTATGTACATCAGATACAATATCTCACACAGCTTCATGTCCCTGGAGCCTCAGTGTATGTACATCAGATACAATATCTCACACAGCTTCATGTCCCTGGAGCCTCAGTGTATGTACATCAGATACAATATCTCACACAGCTTCATGTCCCTGGAGCCTCAGTGTATGTACATCAGATACAATATCTCACACAGCTTCATGTCCCTGGAGCCTCAGTGTATGTACATCAGATACAATATCTCACACAGCTTCATGTCCCTGGAGCCTCAGTGTATGTACATCAGATACAATATCTCACACAGCTTCATGTCCCTGGAGCCTCAGTGTATGTACATCAGATACAATATCTCACACAGTTTCATGTCCCTGGAGCCTCAGTGTACGTACACCAGATACAATATCTCACACAGCTTCATGTCCCTGGAGCCTCAGTGTATGTACATCAGATACAATATCTCACACAGCTTCATGTCCCTGGAGCCTCCGTGTATGTATATCAGATACAATATCTCACACAGCTTCATGTCCCTGGAGCCTCAGTGTATGTACATCAGATACAATATCTCACACAGCTTCATGTCCTTGGTTCCTCAGTGCATGTACATCAGATACAATATCCCACACAGCTTCATGTCCCTGGAGCCTCAGTGTATGTACATCAGATACAATATCTCACACAGCTTCATGTCCCTGGAGCCTCAGTGTACGTACACCAGATACAATATCTCACACAGCTTCATGTCCCTGGTGCCTCAGTGTATGTACACCATATACAATATCTCACACAACTTCATGTCCCTGGTTCCTCAGTGTATGTACATCAGATACAATATCTCACACAGCTTCATGTCCCTGGAGCCTCAGTGTATGTACATCAGATATAATATCTCACACAGCTTCATGTCCCTGGTTCCTCAGTGTATGTACATCAGATACAATATCTCACACAGCTTCATGTCCCTGGTACCTCAGTGTATGTACACCTTCAAATCCCTGGAGCCTCAGTGTATGTACATCAGATACAATATCTCACACAGCTTCATGTCCCTGGATCCTCAATGTATGTACATCATATACAATATCTCACACAGCTTCATGTCCCTGGTGCCTCAGTGTATGTACACCTTCACATCCCTGGTTCCTCAGTGTATGTACATCAGATACAATATCTCACACAGCTTCATGTCCCTGGATCATCAGTGTATATACACCTTCAATTCCCTGGAGCCTCAGTGTATGTACATCAGATACAATATCTCACACAGCTTCATGTCCCTGGTGCCTCAGTGTATGTACACCTTCAAATCCCTGGTGCCTCAGTGTATGTACATCAGATACAATATCTCACACAGCTTCATGTCCCTGGAGCCTCAGTGTATGTACATCAGATACAATATCTCACACAGCTTCATGTCCCTGGAGCCTCAGTGTATGTACATCAGATACAATATCTCACACAGCTTCATGTCCCTGGTGCCTCAGTGTATGTACACCTTCAAATCCCTGGTGCCTCAGTGTATGTACACCAGATACAATATCTCACACAGCTTCATGTCCCTGGTACCTCATTGTATGTACACCTTCAAATCCCTGGAGCCTCAGTGTATGTACATCAGATACAATATCTCACACAGCTTCATGTCCCTGGATCCTCAGTGTATGTACATCATATACAATATCTCACACAGCTTCATGTCCCTGGTGCCTCAGTGTATGTACACCTTCACATCCCTGGTGCCTCAGTGTATGTACATCAGATACAATATCTCACACAGCTTCATGTCCCTGGATCATCAGTGTATATACACCTTCAATTCCCTGGAGCCTCAGTGTATGTACATCAGATACAATATCTCACACAGCTTCATGTCCCTGGTGCCTCCGTGTATGTACACCTTCAAATCCCTGGTCCCTCAGTGTATGTACATCAGATACAATATCTCGCACAGCTTCATGTCCCTGGATCATCAGTGTATATACACCTTCAATTCCCTGGAGCCTCAGTGTATGTACATCAGATACAATATCTCACAATATCTCACACAGCTTCATGTCCCTGGTTCCTCAGTGTATGTACACCTTCAAATCCCTGGTGCCCCCGTGTATGTACATCAGATACAATATCTCACACAGCTTCATGTCCCTGGAGCCTCAGTGTATGTACACCTTCAAATCCCTGGAGCCTCAGTGTATGTACATCAGATACAATATCTCACACAGCTTCATGTCCCTGGAACCTCAGTGTATGTACATCAGATACAATATCTCACACAGCTTCATGTCCCTGGTGCCTCAGTGTATGTACACCTTCAAATCCCTGGTTCCTCAGTGTATGTAAATCAGATACAATATCTCGCACAGCTTCATGTCCCTGGATCATCAGTGTATATACACCTTCAATTCCCTGTAGCCTCAGTGTATGTACATCAGATACAATATCTCACACAGCTTCATGTCCCTGGTTCCTCAGTGTATGTACACCTTCAAATCCCTGGTGCCCCCGTGTATGTACATCAGATACAATATCTCACACAGCTTCATGTCCCTGGAGCCTCAGTGTATGTACACCTTCAAATCCCTGGAGCCTCAGTGTATGTACATCAGATACAATATCTCACACAGCTTCATGTCCCTGGTGCCTCAGTGTATGTACACCTTCAAATCCCTGGTTCCTCAGTGTATGTACATCAGATACAATATCTCGCACAGCTTCATGTCCCTGGATCATCAGTGTATATACACCTTCAATTCCCTGGAGCCTCAGTGTATGTACATCAGATACAATATCTCGCACAGCTTCATGTCCCTGGATCATCAGTGTATATACACCTTCAATTCCCTGGAGCCTCAGTGTATGTACACCAGATACAATATCTCACACAGCTTCATGTCCCTCGAACCTCAGTGTACGTACACCAGATACAATATCTCACACAGCTTCATGTCCCTGGAGCCTCAGTGTATGTACATCAGATACAATATCTCACACAGCTTCAAATCCCTGGAGCCTCAGTGTATGTACATCAGATACAATATCTCACACAGCTTCATGTCCCTGGTGCCTCAGTGTATGTACACCTTCAAATCCCTGGTGCCTCAGTGTATGTACACCAGATATAATATCTCACACAGCTTCATGTCCCTGGAGTCTCAGTGTATGTACATCAGATACAATATCTCACACAGCTTCAAATTCCTGGATCCTCAGTGTATGTACATCAGATACAATATCTCACACAGCTTCATGTCCCTGGTGCCTCAGTGTATGTACATCATATACAATATCTCACACAGCTTCATGTCCCTGGTGCCTCAGTGTATGTACATCAGATACAATATCTCACACAGCTTCATGTCCCTGGTGCCTCAGTGTATGTACATCAGATACAATAGCTCACACAGCTTCATGTCCCTGGTGCCTCAGTGTATGTACACCTTCAAATCCCTGGGGCCTCAGTGTATGTACATCAGATACAATATCTCACACAGCTTCATGTCCCTGGTTCCTCAGTGTATGTACATCAGATACAATATCTCACACAGCTTCATGTCCCTGGTCCCTCAGTGTATGTACATCAGATGCAATATCTCACACAGCTTCATGTCCCTGGTTCCTCAGTGTATGTACACCTTCAAATCCATGGTGCCTCAGTGTATGTACATCAGATACAATATCTCACACAGCTTCAAATCACTGGTGCCTCAGTGTATGTACATCAGATACAATATCTCACACAGCTTCATGTCCCTGGAGCCTCAGTGTATGTACATCAGATACAATATCTCACACAGCTTCATGTCCCTGGCCTCAGTGTATGTACACCTTCAAATCCCTGGAGCCTCAGTGTATGTACATCAGATACAATATCTCACACAGCTTCATGTCCCTGGAGCCTCAGTGTATGTACATCAGATACAATATCTCACACAGCTTCATGTCCCTGGTGCCTCAGTGTATGTACACCTTCAAATCCCTGGTGCCTCAGTGTATGTACATCAGATACAATATCTCACACAGCTTCATGTCCCTGGATCATCAGTGTATATACACCTTCAATTCCCTGGAGCCTCAGTGTATGTACATCAGATACAATATCTCACACAGCTTCATGTCCCTGGTTCCTCAGTGTATGTACACCTTCAAATCCCTGGTGCCCCCGTGTATGTACATCAGATACAATATCTCACACAGCTTCATGTCCCTGGATCCTCAGTGTATATACACCTTCAATTCCCTGGAGCCTCAGTGTATGTACATCAGATACAATATCTCACACAGCTTCATGTCCCTGGTTCCTCAGTGTATGTACACCTTCAAATCCCTGGTGCCCCCGTGTATGTACATCAGATACAATATCTCACACAGCTTCATGTCCCTGGAGCCTCAGTGTATGTACACCTTCAAATCCCTGGAGCCTCAGTGTATGTACATCAGATACAATATCTCACACAGCTTCATGTCCCTGGAACCTCAGTGTATGTACATCAGATACAATATCTCACACAGCTTCATGTCCCTGGTGCCTCAGTGTATGTACACCTTCAAATCCCTGGTTCCTCAGTGTATGTAAATCAGATACAATATCTCGCACAGCTTCATGTCCCTGGATCATCAGTGTATATACACCTTCAATTCCCTGGAGCCTCAGTGTATGTACATCAGATACAATATCTCACACAGCTTCATGTCCCTGGTTCCTCAGTGTATGTACACCTTCAAATCCCTGGTGCCCCCGTGTATGTACATCAGATACAATATCTCACACAGCTTCATGTCCCTGGAGCCTCAGTGTATGTATACCTTCAAATCCCTGGAGCCTCAGTGTATGTACATCAGATACAATATCTCACACAGCTTCATGTCCCTGGATCCTCAGTGTATGTACATCAGATACAATATCTCACACAGCTTCATGTCCCTGGTGCCTCAGTGTATGTACACCTTCAAATCCCTGGTTCCTCAGTGTATGTACATCAGATACAATATCTCGCACAGCTTCATGTCCCTGGATCATCAGTGTATATACACCTTCAATTCCCTGGAGCCTCAGTGTATGTACATCAGATACAATATCTCGCACAGCTTCATGTCCCTGGATCATCAGTGTATATACACCTTCAATTCCCTGGAGCCTCAGTGTATGTACATCAGATACAATATCTCACACAGCTTCATGTCCCTGGAGCCTCAGTGTATGTACATCAGATACAATATCTCACACAGCTTCATGTCCCTGGAGCCTCAGTGTATATACACCTTCAAATCCCTGGTGCCTCAGTGTATGTATACCAGCTATAATATCTCACACAGCTTCATGTCCCTGGAGCCTCAGTGTATGTACATCAGATACAATATCTCACACAGCTTCAAATCCCTGGAGCCTCAGTGTATGTACACCAGATACAATATCTCACACAGCTTCATGTCTCTGGAGCCTCAGTGTATGTACATCAGATACAATATCTCACACAGCTTCAAATCCCTGGTGCCTCAGTGTATGTACATCAGATACAATATCTCACACAGCTTCAAATCCCTGGAGCCTCAGTGTATGTACATCAGATACAATATCTCACACAGCTTCAATTCCCTGGAGCCTCAGTGTATGTACATCAGATACAATATCTCACACAGCTTCATGTCCCTGGTTCCTCAGTGTATATACACCTTCAAATCCCTGGTGCCTCAGTGTATGTGCACCTACAAATCCCTGGTGCCTCAGTGTATATACACCCTCAAATCCCTGGTACCTCAGTGTATATACACCTTCAAATCCCATGTGCCTCAGTGTATGTACATCAGATACAATATCTCACACAGCTTCAAATCCCTGGCGCCTCAGTGTATGTACATCAGATACAATATCTCACACAGCTTCATGTCCCTGGAGCCTCAGTGTATGTACACCTTCAAATCCCTGGAGCCTCAGTGTATGTACATCAGATACAATATCTCACACAGCTTCAAATCCCTGGTGCCTCAGTGTATGTACATCAGATACAATATCTCACACAGCTTCATGTCCCTGGTGCCTCAGTGTTTGTACACCTTCAAATCCCTCGTCCCTCAGTGTATGTACATCAGATACAATATCTCGCACAGCTTCATGTCCCTGGATCATCAGTGTATATACACCTTCAATTCCCTGGAGCCTCAGTGTATGTACATCAGATACAATATCTCACACAGCTTCATGTCCCTGGTTCCTCAGTGTATGTACACCTTCAAATCCCTGGTGCCCCCGTGTATGTACATCAGATACAATATCTCACACAGCTTCATGTCCCTGGAGCCTCAGTGTATGTACACCTTCAAATTCCTGAAGCCTCAGTGTATGTACATCAGATACAATATCTCACACAGCTTCATGTCCCTGGATCCTCAGTGTATGTACATCAGATACAATATCTCACACAGCTTCATGTCCCTGGTGCCTCAGTGTATGTACACCTTCAAATCCCTGGTTCCTCAGTGTATGTACATCAGATACAATATCTCGCACAGCTTCATGTCCCTGGATCATCAGTGTATATACACCTTCAATTCCCTGGAGCCTCAGTGTATGTACATCAGATACAATATCTCACACAGCTTCATGTCCCTGGTTCCTCAGTGTATGTACACCTTCAAATCTATGGTGCCCCCGTGTATGTACATCAGATACAATATCTCACACAGCTTCATGTCCCTGGTGCCTCAGTGTATGTACACCTTCAAATCCCTGGAGCCTCAGTGTATGTACATCAGATACAATATCTCACACAGCTTCATGTCCCTGGAACCTCAGTGTATGTACATCAGATACAATATCTCACACAGCTTCATGTCCCTGGATCATCAGTGTATATACACCTTCAATTCCCTGGAGCCTCAGTGTATGTACATCAGATACAATATCTCGCACAGCTTCATGTCCCTGGATCATCAGTGTATATACACCTTCAATTCCCTGGAGCCTCAGTGTATGTACATCAGATACAATATCTCGCACAGCTTCATGTCCCTGGATCATCAGTGTATATACACCTTCAATTCCCTGGAGCCTCAGTGTATGTACATCAGATACAATATCTCGCACAGCTTCATGTCCCTGGATCATCAGTGTATATACACCTTCAATTCCCTGGAGCCTCAGTGTATGTACATCAGATACAATATCTCACACAGCTTCATGTCCCTGGAGCCTCAGTGTATGTACATCAGATACAATATCTCACACAGCTTCATGTCCCTGGAGCCTCAGTGTATATACACCTTCAAATCCCTGGTGCCTCAGTGTATGTATACCAGCTATAATATCTCACACAGCTTCATGTCCCTGGATCCTCAGTGTATGTACATCAGATACAATATCTCACACAGCTTCAAATCCCTGGAGCCTCAGTGTATGTACACCAGATACAATATCTCACACAGCTTCATGTCTCTGGAGCCTCAGTGTATGTACATCAGATACAATATCTCACACAGCTTCAAATCCCTGGTGCCTCAGTGTATGTACATCAGATACAATATCTCACACAGCTTCAAATCCCTGGAGCCTCAGTGTATGTACATCAGATACAATATCTCACACAGCTTCAATTCCCTGGAGCCTCAGTGTATGTACATCAGATACAATATCTTACACAGCGTCATGTCCCTGGTTCCTCAGTGTATATACACCTTCAAATCCCTGGTGCCTCAGTGTATGTGCACCTACAAATCCCTGGTGCCTCAGTGTATATACACCCTCAAATCCCTGGTACCTCAGTGTATGTACATCAGATACAATATCTCACACAGCTTCAAATCCCTGGTGCCTCAGTGTATGTACATCAGATACAATATCTCACACACCTTCAAATCCCTGGTGCCTCAGTGTATGTACATCAGATACAATATCTCACACAGCTTCAAATCCCTGGCGCCTCAGTGTATGTACACCTTCAAATCCCTGGTGCCTCAGTGTATATACACCTTCAACTCCCTGGAGCCTCAGTGTATGTACACCTTCAAATCCCTGGTGCCTCAGTGTATGTACAATACAATATCTCACACAGCTTCAAATCCTTGGAGCCTCAGTGTATATATATACATATATATTTAATTCAAACAGTTTATTATTGGCTGCTAAGAACTAGTTGAAAGTTTTACTTCAGGAAAGCACAACAACAGGTGCTCTTTCAGCTGTCAGAGTAACAATACATATGTTTCACTTCGTTTTGCTTTACTTCTAAAAATAGAAGAGTTTCCCAAAAAATATTTCATTCATAAAAAATTCCATTATCAGTGCATCTGAATATCAGAGAAACGCTGCCCAGGCACTGCGAAATGTGCTTAATTTGAGTGAGTGTGGCAGAGCTCTGCATGTCATTATTTGAGAACCCTCATACGAATATGTATATAATCAAGGCACATATGTTCATTGAAGGAAATACAGTGTAAATATATAGTAATATTATTTCATCTTCTATAAAAGAGACTGACAGAAGTTATTCACCGACAAACCTTAGAAGTCCGAAAACCTGTATGGCCATGTTAACTAATTGTTCACGCATTTCTCTTATAACCTATTTTATGGTGACTAGAGATGGGGCACTGATCAATCTGCTTGAATGTGCTATCAACGCTAGCTGTATTGACTGTTTTCTAATATTTCAGATAGCTATAATAATTCAGATAGTTCTCTGAAATGTTTTAGATATTTCTCTAATATTTTAGGTATATTTTCTCTAATATTTTCAGATAGCTCTCTGATATTTCTGTAATATTTTAAATATATGTCTCTAATATTTCAGATAATTTCTCTATGTCAGATAGCTCCCTAATATTTTGGGTATAATTTCTCCAGTATATTTAAAAAAAAAAATTGGTATAATTTCTCTAATATTTCAGATATTCTCTAATATTTTAAGTATACTTTCTGTAATAGTTCAGATAGTTCTTCAATATTTCAGATATTCTCTAATATTTTAGGTATACTTTCTCTAATATTTTAGGTATAATTTCTCCAATATTTCAGATAGTTCTCTAAATGTTATTTCTCTTAATATTTCAGATAGCTCTCTAATATTTGGATATTTAAAAAAAAGAAAGAAGAAATTTCTCTAATATTTCGCTAATATCTCAGAAAGTTCTTCAATATCTCAGATATTTCTCTAATATTACAGATATTTTGTGGTGGCTAGAGGTGGGACACCGACCAACCAGCAAGAAGGTGTGTTCAGGACGAGCTGCATGGATTGCTTAGATAGAACCAACGTTGTTCAGGGTCTGTTTGCCAAGGTCACATTGGAGGAACAGTTGCATGTAAGTAGTCAGATACTCTGTTGTAAAAAATTGGATCCAATTTGAAAAACTTTGAGCTAACTACATGTAAGAGCCATATAGTTCACAGATAAATATTTGAAGCCGTGTACATTTTGCTAAAGTTGTAGATTTCCATGATATCAGTACATATTACATAAAACCAGGAACATAGATAATCGAAAATATCCTGATAAAAATTGCACTTTTTAATTTGAACCTCAAAGGGCCCCTATTATTTTTTTATAGTTTATTTAACGTCGCTACCTGTTGCCCATTTGAGTGACGGGCAGTTTACCTAACAACACCATTTCCGAGCGGTCTCCAGCAGTTAACCAGTACTTGGTGCACCAACTTCCGTAAAACACTGCTAACTTTTTCGTATAAAGAGACACGGTCTGAGTGGGGCTCGAACCTGTTACCAACAGTGATGATAGGTTACAGTGGTATTCCAGTCAGTGACCTTATTCACGGAGATGGAAGAGACAGCCCCTACTCCACATGTAATGTTTGTAATTGAATTACAACTATCATTTGACTGGTCACATGTCTGTGCTTTTAGGAAAATCTGTAAAAAACAACTTGTTTAATTTCTCTTGAAAATGTTACCCTAGTTTGGATGGTGGGGTGGGGGTAAGCAAAGAGGACTGTGCTATAGCACAAGTGCAGCAGAAGTACAGATTGATCCCAGGTTTGCCTTGTTTAATCTTTATGTTTGTAGGTTTAGGGTTTGGTGATAGGGTTAGTTTTAATAGGGGGATTATGTCCGCCTTTGTCACAGTTATGGACAAAACATGCTGCACCAAAAAAAAACAAGTTGTGCCAATTCACAAAATGTAGCGCCAGTATTTGTTTTTTTGGTCACAATTGGTGCCATTGGCGACCGACAGCGGGAACCCTGGGTGGTTTGAGAAAGAATGAAAAAAGTAAGAGAAAAACGATAAAAAAAAAGTTTATGAAATTATTATTACAATAGAAAAGAACCTTAGTCCAGTTATATCATGTGAGGCATCCAGCTGGACTGTCCGAAATAGAGTTGTTTTTACTACTAATTTACATTGACTTATAACTGTAAGACATTCCATGAAGCAAAACAATAGCAATTCCACGTACATGTATACATGATATTGCTATTACAAATTCTTCCGAAATAATTTGAACTGGATAAAGTCTGGATTATTTATTGCCTTCCGATGTTTTTTTTATTAATTTTGCAATGTCTGCTATCTAACTTTTCATCTACACTTCTGTGATAAAGCAAGCATATTGGTGAAGGATATCGGTGGCTCTGGTACAATCTATTGTCATACCATACATACTCGCCTATAAGACGATCTCGACTATAAGACAACCCCCCCCCTCAACTTTGGTCTGAAATCAGTTGTATTTTGCATAGACCCGTGTATACAATGGGTTGAGAAAATGGAAACCACTTGTAAGTAAAGACCAAACAAATTAATTAACACTGTAAGTTATGTCAAATCATAAAAAAATGCACTGATTTACAACAATAAATTTGATTTGCTAAAATGCTATTGACAAGTTCAGTTTACAGACCCTTCCAATTATTTAATATAGGATCATCACTGATGTATTGTTTTATATATATATGTTATCATTCACTTAAAGGCGGGAAGCCACTTAGAGGCCATAATCTGGTGATAAAGTTACGGTATATCAGAATAAGTATGATATATCTGAGTAAGTACAGTACATTAGAGTATGTACTGTATATCAGAGTATGTACGGTATATCAGAATAAGTACAGTATATTAGAGTAAGTATGGTATATCAGAATAAATACGGTATATCCGAATAAGTACGGTATATCAGAATAAGTACAGTATATCGGAGTAAGTACTGTATATCGGAGTAAGTACGGTATATCAGAATAAGTACGGTATATCAGAATAAGTACTGTATAGCGGAGTAAGTATGGTATATCACAGTAAGTACGGTATATCGGAGTAAGTACGGTATATCAGAATAAGTACGGTATATCAGAATAAGTACTGTATAGCGGAGTAAGTATAGTATATCAGAGTAAGTACGGTATATCAGAGTAAGTACGGTATATCCGAGTATGTACCTTGTATATCAGAGTAAGTACCTTGTATATCAGAGTAAGTACGGTATATCAGAATAAGTACGGTATATCAGAGTAAGTACGCTATATCAGAGTATGTACGGTATATCAGAATAAGTACTGTATATCAGAATATGTACGGTATATCAGAGTAAGTACTGTATATCAGAGTATGTACAGTATATCAGATTAAGTACGGTATATCGGAATAAGTACTGTATATCAGAGTAAGTACGGTATATCGGAGTAAGTACTGTATATCGGAGTAAGTACGGTATATCAGAGTAAGTACGGTATATCAGAGTAAGTACTGTATATCGGAGTAAGTACGGTATATCGGTGTAAGTATGGTATATCGGAGTAAGTACGGTATATTGGAGTAAGTACGGTATATTGGAGTAAGTACGGTATATTGGAGTATGTACGGTATATCAGAGTAAGTACCTTGTATATCAGAGTAAGTACGGTATATCAGAGTATGTACGGTATATCAGAGTATGTACAGTATATCAGAGTATGTACCTTGTATATCAGAGTAAGTACGGTATATCAGAGTATGTACAGTATATCAGAGTATGTACAGTATATCAGAGTATGTACGGTATATCGGAGTAAGTACGGTATATCGGAGTAAGTACCTTGTATATCAGAGTATGTACGGTATATCAGAGTATGTACGGTATATCAGAATAAGTACTGTATATCAGAGTATGTACTGTATATCAGAATAAGTACGGTATATCAGAATAAGTACTGTATATCAGAGTATGTACGGTATATCAGAATAAGTACTGTATATCAGAGTATGTACGGTATATCAGAATAGGTACGGTATATCAGAGTATGTGCTGTATATCAGAGTATGTACTGTATATCAGAATAAGTACTGTATATCAGAGTAAGTACGGTATATCAGAATAAATACGGTATATCAGAGTAAGTACCTTGTATATCAGAGTAAGTACTGTATATCAGAGTATGTACGGTATATCGGAGTAAGTACGGTATATCGGAGTAAGTACCTTGTATATCAGAGTATGTACGGTATATCAGAGTATGTACGGTATATCAGAATAAGTACTGTATATCAGAGTATGTACTGTATATCAGAGTAAGTACCTTGCATATCAGAGTAAGTACAGTATATCAGAGTAAGTACAGTATATCAGAATAAGTATGGTATATCAGAGTAAGTACCTTGTATATCAGAGTAAGTACGGTATATCAGAGTATGTACGGTATATCAGAGTAAGTACCTTGTATATCAGAGTAAGTACTGTATATCAGAGTATGTACGGTATATCGGAGTAAGTACGGTATATCGGAGTAAGTACCTTGTATATCAGAGTATGTACGGTATATCAGAGTATGTACTGTATATCAGAGTAAGTACCTTGTATATCAGAGTATGTACGGTATATCCGAGTATGTACTGTATATCAGAATAAGTACCTTGTATATCAGAGTATGTACGGTATATCAGAGTATGTACGGTATATCAGAGTAAGTACTGTATATCAGAGTATGTACGGTATATCCAAGTATGTACTGTATATCAGAATAAGTACCTTGTATATCAGAGTATGTACGGTATATCCGAGTATGTACTGTATATCAGAGTAAGTACTGTATATCAGAGTATGTACGGTATATCAGAGTATGTACGGTATATCAGAGTATGTACGGTATATCAGAGTAAGTATGGTATATCAGAGTATGTACGGTATATCAGAGTATGTACGGTATATCAGAGTAAGTACTGTATATCAGAGTATGTACGGTATATCCGAGTATGTACTGTATATCAGAATAAGTACCTTGTATATCAGAGTATGTACAGTATATCAGAGTATGTACGGTATATCAGAGTAAGTACGGTATATCAGAGTAAGTACGGTATATCAGAGTAAGTACTGTATATCAGAGTAAGTACCTTGTATATCAGAGTAAGTACCTTGTATATCAGAGTATGTACGGTATATCAGAGTATGTACGGTATATCAGAGTATGTACTGTATATCAGAGTAAGTACCTTGTATATCAGAGTATGTACGGTATATCAGAGTATGTACGGTATATCCGAGTATGTACTGTATATCAGAGTAAGTACCTTGTATATCAGAGTATGTACGGTATATCAGAGTAAGTACGGTATATCGGAGTAAGTACCTTGTATATCAGAGTATGTACGGTATATCAGAGTATGTACTGTATATCAGAGTATGTACGGTATATCGGAGTAAGTACGGTATATCGGAGTAAGTACCTTGTATATCAGAGTATGTACGGTATATCAGAATATGTACTGTATATCAGAGTAAGTATGGTATATCAGAGTATGTACGGTATATCAGAGTATGTACAGTATATCAGAGTATGTACGGTATATCAGAGTAAGTATGGTATATCAGAGTATGTACGGTATATCAGAGTATGTACGGTATATCAGAGTAAGTACTGTATATCAGAGTATGTACGGTATATCCGAGTATGTACTGTATATCAGAATAAGTACCTTGTATATCAGAGTATGTACAGTATATCAGAGTATGTATGGTATATCAGAGTAAGTACGGTATATCAGAGTAAGTACGGTATATCAGAGTAAGTACTGTATATCAGAGTAAGTACCTTGTATATCAGAGTAAGTACCTTGTATATCAGAGTATGTACGGTATATCCGAGTATGTACTGTATATCAGAGTAAGTACCTTGTATATCAGAGTATGTACGGTATATCAGAGTAAGTACGGTATATCAGAGTAAGTACCTTGTATATCAGAGTATGTACTGTATATCAGAGTATGTACGGTATATCCGAGTATGTACCTTGTATATCAGAGTAAGTACCTTGTATATCAGAGTATGTACAGTATATCAGAGTATGTACGGTATATCAGAGTAAGTACGGTATATCAGAGTAAGTACTGTATATCAGAGTATGTACTGTATATCAGAGTAAGTACCTTGTATATCAGAGTATGTACGGTATATCAGAGTATGTACGGTATATCAGAGTATGTACGGTATATCAGAGTAAATACGGTATATCAGAGTAAGTACTGTATATCAGAGTAAGTACTGTATATCAGAGTAAGTACCTTGTATATCAGAGTAAGTACCTTGTATATCAGAGTATGTACGGTATATCAGAGTATGTACGGTATATCAGAGTATGTACTGTATATCAGAGTAAGTACGGTATATCAGAATAAGTATGGTATATCAGAGTAAGTACGGTATATCAGAGTATGTACGGTATATCAGAGTATGTACTGTATATCAGAGTAAGTACGGTATATCAGAATAAATATGGTATATCAGAGTAAGTACGGTATATCAGAGTATGTACGGTATATCTCAGAGTATGTACTGTATATCAGAGTAAGTACGGTATATCAGAATAAGTATGGTATATCAGAGTAAGTACGGTATATCAGAATAAGTACAGTATATCAGAATAAGTACGGTATATCAGAGTAAGTACGGTATATCAGAATAAGTACGGTATATCAGAGTAAGTACGGTATATCAGAATAAGTACCTTGTATATCAGAATAAGTATGGTATATCAGAATAAGTACCTTGTATATCAGAATAAGTACGGTATATCAGAATAAGTACGGTATATCAGAGTAAGTACGGTATATCAGAATAAGTACCTTGTATATCAGAATAAGTACCTTGTATATCAGAATAAGTACCTTGTATATCAGAATAAGTACGGTATATCAGAATAAGTACGGTATATCAGAGTAAGTACTGTATATCAGAGTATGTACGGTATATCGGAGTAAGTACCTTGTATATCAGAATAAGTACGGTATATCAGAGTAAGTACCTTGTATATCAGAATAAGTATGGTATATCAGAGTATGTACGGTATATCAGAGTATGTACGGTATATCAGAGTAAGTACGGTATATCAGAATAAGTACGGTATATCAAGAGTAATTACAGTATATCAGAGTAAATACAGTATATCAGAGTATGTACGGTATATCAGAGTAAGTACGGTATATCAGAGTAAGTACGGTATATCGGAGTAAGTACGGTATATCGGAGTAAGTACGGTATATCGGAGTAAGTATGGTATATCAGAGTATGTACGGTATATCGGAGTAAGTACGGTATATCGGAGTAAGTACGGTATATCAGAGTAAGTATGGTATATCAGAGTATGTACGGTATATCGGAGTATGTACGGTATATCGGAGTAAGTACGGTATATCAGAGTAAGTACGGTATATCAGAATAAGTACGGTATATCAGAATAAGTACTGTATATCGGAGTAAGTACGGTATATCAGAATAAGTACTGTATATCGGAGTAAGTACGGTATATCAGAGTAAGTACGGTATATCAGAATAAGTAAGGTATATCAGAATAAGTAAGGTATATCAGAATAAGTACTGTATATCGGAGTAAGTACGGTATATCAGAGTATGTACTGTATATCAGAGTAAGTACGGTATATCAGAATAAGTACTGTATATCGGAGTAAGTACGGTATATCAGAGTATGTACTGTATATCAGAGTAAGTACGGTATATCAGAATAAGTACCTTGTATATCAGAATAAATACGTATATCAGAGTAAGTACGGTATATCAGAATAAGTACGGTATATCAAAGTAAGTACGGTATATCAGAATAAATACGTATATCAGAATAAATACGTATATCAGAGTAAGTACGGTATATCAGAATAAATACGTATATCAGAGTAAGTACGGTATATCAGAATAAATACGTATATCAGAGTAAGTACGGTATATCGGAGTAAGTATGGTATATCAGAATAAGTACTGTATATCAGAGTAAGTACGGTATATCAGAGTATGTACGGTATATCAGAGTATGTACGGTATATCAGAGTATGTACGGTATATCAGAGTATGTACGGTATATCAGAGTATGTACGGTATATCAGAATAAATACGTATATCACAGTAAGTACGGTATATCAGAGTAAGTAAGGTATATCAGAATAAGTACCTTGTATATCAGAATAAGTACCTTGTATATCAGAGTATGTACGGTATATCAGAGTAAGTACGGTATATCAGGGTAAGTACGGTATATCGGAGTATGTACGGTATATCAGAGTATGTACGGTATATCAGATATGTACGGTATATCAGAGTATGTACGGTATATCCGAGTAAGTACGGTATATCGGAGTATGTACTGTATATCAGAGTAAGTACCTTGTATATCAGAGTATGTACGGTATATCAGAGTAAGTACGGTATATCGGAGTATGTACGGTATATCAGATATGTACGGTATATCAGAGTATGTACGGTATATCAGATATGTACGGTATATCAGAGTATGTACGGTATATCAGAGTAAGTACGGTGTATATATATATATATAGCTAGAGTTCTTTCTATAATTGCCCATCAATCAGTTGTTTGCTTACCATTCAAACCTGTGTCACACCTTGGAATAATCAACGCTGTTGTCATAATGTTGACAGATAACATTTGTTTGATTTGTAGGTTCTGGGTATAGCTGACAGTGTTACCAAATTAGAGGAATTTAGTGAGTTCAAGGATATATTTAACAATGGTGAGTTATGATTTTTCCAGCTGTTAAGTCTTGGTGAACCATTAAGTGTGGGTGAACCATTAAGTGCGGGTGAACCATTAAGTGCGGGTTTAAGTGCGCGTGAACCATTAAGTGCGGGTGAACCATTAAGTGCAACCATTAAGTGCGGGTGAACCATTAAATGTGGGTTTAAGTGCGGGTGAACCATTAAGTGCGCGTGAACCATTAAGTGCGGGTGAACCATTAAGTGCGGGTGAACCATTAAGTGCGGGTGAACCATTAAGTGCGGGTGAACCATTAAGTGCGGGTGAACCATTAAGGGTTTTCTTGTGGGGCAGGATTATAAATGTGGATATATCTGACTGAGAATAACTATTACCCGGTTTAACCCTGTACCATCTCAGGAAGTATTATCCAGTTTAATGTCAATCCGAGTGCCATGGTTACAGAGGCAAAGTAAATGAATTTGTTGGTATATCTATTCCATAGTCCAAAATCATGCCGCTAGGGTTGTCCTTAATGCCTCGTTTGAACAACAAAGTGTGGAACTTCTGAAAGAACTCCACTGGCTTCCAGTTAAAGCCAGAATCATTTTCAAAGTTCTAGTGATGGTATTCCGTGTCAATAATGGAACAGCTCCGGTATATCTGGGAGAAATGTTTGTACCCATTAGAGGAAGGTACAGACTAAGATCACAAAGTGACACTAACTTTAACATCCCTAGACGACGATCAAAATTAGCCGATAGATCTACGGCCGTCGTTGGACCCAAATTGTGGAACGATCTACCTATAGTTATCTGAAAAACATTGAGTCGGAGGCCAGTTTCCGATCAAAACTGAAAACACATCTGTTTAGGCAATTTTATGAACGATAAGTTTTGTGCTCTTTGTACAAAAATAACATCCATGATGATATAAAACAGTTTAAATACAATATTTGTGTTCAATAAGATCAAAGATCGACTTTATAAGTATTGGATTGACGAGTGAGGTGTTGTATGGGCATTCTCTTGGGTTCGAGCTCTGTGATGGGCGGATCACTGTACCGGCCCATTCACTGTACTGGCCACATCACGGTTGTCATTCTTACGGCGGTGTTTGGGTCTATGATTCATATTGCCACTTTTATTGTTAATCCAAGCACTCACTTATATACTGTAATGGTGTAGATATCATGATAAAATATGTTCTTATCCAATTACTAGAATCCTAGTTATATGTATACATTTTTATTTATATTTCCATATATTATTGTCATGGGTGAATGTTTAAAATTGCATCTGTAATTGTGAAGCGCAATAGAATAATATTTAATTTTTGCGCTATATAAATGCTATGTATTTGTATTTGTATAGTTCTGCTTGATTCCAGTACAATCCAGATTTATGAATGCAAATACTTCGAGTTTGCCACTAAATAGTATAAATAGCTTGTGATCCAAATTGTGATCATATCATTGTTCTGTCAAGTTGAAACGGGAAGGAAAATGCTGTTAAACGTATTTTTCGTAGCCATGCCTTAGAAATATCGCCGCCAATAAACCCACCAATTCCCTTACTATTATTCACTGAGCTAAGTATGGTATGTATCGAAATACGTCATTTAGACCGAATTCCGAAAAGGTCTTTCGTCATCTGTCAGATTTCTCTCTGTACCAGCGATAGTTTATTGATTGATTTATTACAGTGTATTTCAGAATGCTATGCCCTACTCTCTGATGGATTTATTTATTACAGTGTATTTCACAATGCTATGCCCTACTCTCTAATGGATTGATTTATTACAGTGTATTTCACAATGCTATGCCCTACTCTCTGATGGATTGATTTATTACAGTGTATTTCACAATGCTATGCCCTACTCTCTAATGGATTTATTTATTACAGTGTATTTCACAATGCTATGCTCTACTCTCTAATGGATTGATTTATTACAGTGTATTTCACAATGCTATGCGCTACTCTCTAATGGATTTATTATTACAGTGTATTTCACAATGCTATGCCCTACTCTCTGATGGATTGATTTATTACAGTGTATTTCACAATTCTATGCCCTACTCTCTGAGGATTGATTTATTACAGTGTATTTCACAATGCATGCCCTACTCTCTATGGATTGATTATTACAGTGTATTTCACAATGCTATGCCCTACTCTCTAATGGATTGATTTATTACAGTGTTTTCACAATGCTATGCCTACTCTCTATGGATTGATTTATTACAGTGTCTATGCCCTACTCTCTAATGGATTGATTTATTACAGTGTATTTCACAATGCTATGCCTACCCTGATGGATTGATTATTACAGTGTATTTCACAATGCTATGCCCTACTCTCTAATGGATTGATTTATTACAGTGTATTTCACAATCTATGCCCTACTCTATGGATTGATTATTACAGTGTATTTCACAATGCTATGCCCTACTAATGGATTGATTTATTACAGTGTATTTCACAATGCTATGCCTACTC
Source organism: Archivesica marissinica (assembly GCA_014843695.1). Classification (NCBI taxonomy): domain Eukaryota; kingdom Metazoa; phylum Mollusca; class Bivalvia; order Venerida; family Vesicomyidae; genus Archivesica; species Archivesica marissinica. The sequence goes on along the minus strand of CM026395.1, from coordinate 44,722,635 downwards.
TCTAATGGATTGATTTATTACAGTGTATTTCACATGCTATGCCTACCCTATGGATTATTTATTACAGTGTATTTCACAATCTATGCCCTACTCTCTAATGGATTGATTTATTACAGTGTATTTCACAATGACCACCCAAAAACAACACAACAAAAACAACAAACACCCACCCAAAAACAACAAACACCACCCAGATTGATTTATTACAGTGTATTTCAAATGCTATGCCCTACTCTCTAATGGATTGATTTATTACAGTGTATTTCACAATGCTATGCCCTACTCTCTAATGGATTGATTTATTACAGTGTATTTCACAATGCTATGCCCTACTCTCTAATGGATTGATTTATTACAGTGTATTTCACAATGCTATGCCCTACTCTCTAATGGATTGATTTATTACAGTGTATTTCACAATGCTATGCCTACTCTCTATGGATTGATTTATTACAGTGTATTTCACAATGCTATGCCCTACTCTCTAAAAAACAACACAACACCACCCATGGATTGATTTATTACAGTGTATTTCACAATGCTATGCCCTACTCTCTAATGGATTTATTTATTACAGTGTATTTCACAATGCTATGCCCTACTCTCTAATGGATTGATTTATTACAGTGTATTTCACAATTCTATGCCCTACTCTCTGATGGATTGATTTATTACAGTGTATTTCACAATGCTATGCCCTACTCTCTGATGGATTGATTTATTACAGTGTATTTCACAATGCTATGCCCTACTCTCTAATGGATTGATTTATTACAGTGTATTTCACAATGCTATGCCCTACTCTAATGGATTTATTTATTACAGTATATTTCACAATGCTATGCCCTACTCTCTGATGGATTGATTTATTACAGTGTATTTCAGAATGCTATTGCCTACTCTCTGATGGATTGATTTATTACAGTGTATTTCACAATGCTATGCCCTACTCTCTGATGGATTTATTTATTACAGTATATTTCACAATTCTATGCCCTACTCTCTAATGGATTGATTTATTACAGTGTATTTCACAATGCTATGCGCTACTCTCTGATGGATTGATTTATTACAGTGTATTTCACAATGCTATGCCCTACTCTCTAATGGATTGATTTATTACAGTGTATTTCACAATGCTATGCCCTACTCTCTAATGGATTGATTTATTACAGTGTATTTCACAATGCTATGCACTACTCTCTAATGGATTGATTTATTACAGTGTATTTCACAATGCTATGCCCTACTCTCTAATGGATTGATTTATTACAGTGTATTTCACAATGCTATGCCCTACTCTCTAATGGATTGATTTATTACAGTGTATTTCACAATGCTATGCCCTACTCTCTGATGGATTGATTTATTACAGTGTATTTCACAATTCTATGCCCTACTCTCTGATGGATTGATTTATTACAGTGTATTTCACAATGCTATGCCCTACTCTCTAATGGATTGATTTATTACAGTGTATTTCACAATGCTATGCCCTACTCTCTAATGGATTGATTTATTACAGTGTATTTCACAATGCTATGCCCTACTCTAATGGATTTATTTATTACAGTGTATTTCACAATGCTATGCCCTACTCTAATGGATTTATTTATTACAGTGTATTTCACAATGCTATGCTCTACTCTAATGGATTGATTTATTACAGTATATTTCACAATGCTATGCCCTACTCTAATGGATTGATTTATTACAGTGTATTTCACAATGCTATGCGCTACTCTCTAATTGATTGATTTATTACAGTGTATTTCACAATGCTATGCCCTACTCTCTGATGGATTGATTTATTACAGTGTATTTCACAATGCTATGCCCTACTCTCTAATGGATTGATTTATTACAGTGTATTTCACAATGCTATGCTCTACTCTCTAATGGATTGATTTATTACAGTGTATTTCACAATGCTATGCGCTACTCTCTAATGGATTTATTTATTACAGTGTATTTCACAATGCTATGCCCTACTCTCTGATGGATTGATTTATTACAGTGTATTTCACAATTCTATGCCCTACTCTCTGATGGATTGATTTATTACAGTGTATTTCACAATGCTATGCCCTACTCTCTGATGGATTGATTTATTACAGTGTATTTCACAATGCTATGCCCTACTCTCTAATGGATTGATTTATTACAGTGTATTTCACAATGCTATGCCCTACTCTAATGGATTTATTTATTACAGTATATTTCACAATGCTATGCCCTACTCTCTGATGGATTGATTTATTACAGTGTATTTCACAATGCTATGCCCTACTCTCTAATGGATTGATTTATTACAGTGTATTTCACAATGCTATGCCCTACTCTCTGATGGATTGATTTATTACAGTGTATTTCACAATGCTATGCCCTACTCTCTAATGGATTGATTTATTACAGTGTATTTCACAATGCTATGCCCTACTCTCTGATGGATTGATTTATTACAGTATATTTCACAATGCTATGCCCTACTCTCTAATGTATTGATTTATTACAGTGTATTTCAGAATGCTATGCACTACTCTCTGATGGATTGATTTATTACAGTGTATTTCAGAATGCTATGCCCTACTCTCTAATGGATTGATTTATTACAGTGTATTTCACAATGCTATGCCCTACTCTCTAATGGATTGATTTATTACAGTGTATTTCACAATGCTATGCCCTACTCTCTAATGGATTGATTTATTACAGTGTATTTCACAATGCTATGCCCTACTCTCTAATGGATTGATTTATTACAGTGTATTTCACAATGCTATGCCCTACTCTCTAATGGATTGATTTATTACAGTGTATTTCACAATGCTATGCCCTACTCTCTAATGGATTGATTTATTACAGTGTATTTCACAATGCTATGCCCTACTCTCTAATGGATTGATTTATTACAGTGTATTTCACAATGCTATGCCCTACTCTCTAATGGATTGATTTATTACAGTGTATTTCACAATGCTATGCCCTACTCTCTAATGGATTGATTTATTACAGTGTATTTCACAATGCTATGCCCTACTCTCTAATGGATTGATTTATTACAGTGTATTTCACAATGCTATGCGCTACTCTGATGGATTGATTTATTACAGTGTATTTCACAATGCTATGCCCTACTCTCTAATGGATTGATTTATTACAGTGTATTTCACAATGCTATGCCCTACTCTCTGATGGATTGATTTATTACAGTGTATTTCACAATGCTATGCCCTACTCTCTGATGGATTGATTTATTACAGTGTATTTCACAATGCTATGCTACTCTCGGATGGAAGGATTTTAGTACAATGTATTTCAGAACGCTATGCCCTACTCTCTGTTGTTAGTTATATTGTGTTATTGTTGCAGTTTGGGCAGATAATGCTGATACATTATCGAAACAGTATGCAGGGACTGGTGCTCTGAAAACAGACTTTACAAGGTATGTATTCATGAATAGATACCATCGTTATAATTATCATTTTACGAACACAAATGATATATTTTCATTCATTTCCTCCCGAGAGATTTTCCTATATGTTTGACCTCTATTTGCTTGTCACCTCTCTGAATCTGTAAACGGGCGGAATATACGTCCAGAATACCATTAATAAATCTCCGAGAAACGGCCATTTTCGCCGATTAAACACAAACACATTTACACCGGAGACTGTGGAAAACGAAAGTAGATTATGCAAATTACCCTAAAATTTAATTTTTCAAGTAAGCACCATTGTAGTCATCAGATTATATGCTCAATTAATGTATCAACGGCCAATTTGTCACGTTACTTTAAACCTGAGAACTTTTTATCCATTGAAGAGAAAAGAAATCATCTTTTTCACAATTGATTCTCTTGTTTGTAACGCAATGATGCATCAATAACGTTTTCAATGTTCATTCGATGAAATATACTGAAACAAACAAATTTCCTCTTTAATGAAAGTTGCTGACAACCAAAAAAAACGGGTCACTCGGAGTGCAATGTCTGAACAGAACTATCACTTTCAGGACGCATGATTCCAAATAATGATTTTATGTGTGTTTATTTCAGGACGGGTAAAAGGACTACTGTTGGACTATTAGTGGATGGTTGGAATTCAGTGAATCGTTATTTTAAGAACAATTTTGCGGATGGGTTTCGTCAAGATTCCATAGATTTATTTCTGGGAAATTATCAAGTAGAAGAGAACGAAGGCATTACAAAACCTTCACCATTGCAGACTGAACGAGATTGGAAGTTCTATGCTGTAAGTGTGTGTGTGTGCGTGTGCTCGCATCGTGTAGAAGCACTATTTCAGTTAAATCATATTGGAATATCTATGCTATAAATTGTTATGTGGAGTTATTTGGCAAACAAATCCACAACTGCAGATGCATACAACATCAACAAATACGTTTTATGACACATAATATTTGCATAAACTTTAATATAAATATAATAATACTAAATAAACACTTTATTTCACGATTTTCACAATTTTAATTTAATAATTCAATTAATTCGCGGAGTTTTAATTCGCTCATCCGTGATGCATCGCGAACATGAAGGTGACTGTTTATGTAGACCGCTTATAATTGTATTGACTTTCAAAATTGTGATGGAATGTACATATTTACGGATATAACTCTACATTCGGACACATTATTATTCACGAGACTCATGAATAGCAACTTAGATTGTGAAAATTAGCGAAATATAAACTCTGCGAATAAAAACAGTGTTCTACAGTAGTTTTGTTGCACTTTTGCTTACAACATGGCTATGTACCCCCCCTCCATAATTTGTTTGAATATTTTTATGCATGACCATTATATAAGACCTGTAAATGCCTGACACAGTAAAATGTCTTCTTTCCAGTAAAAAATACCCAACTAATATGTAGTATTTAATACATTTTCGATTAAAGACTTGCTGTGTCTGTGCAAACGTGAAACCAACTTTCAGATTAGCTCCCTGCTCTTGATGTCGTAGCTGGAACACTGGTTACCGTAGTTACTATTTAATGTCGTAGCTGGAATACTGGTTACCGTAGTTACTATTTAATGTCGTAGCTGGAACGCTGGTTACCGTAGTTACTATTTAATGTCATAGCTGGAACGCTGGTTACCGTAGTTACTGTTTAATGTCGTAGCTGGAACACTGGTTACCGTAGTTACTATATAATGTCGTAGCTGGAACGCTGGTTACCGTAGTTACTATTTAATGTCGTAGCTGGAATACTGGTTACCGTAGTTACTATTTAATGTCGTAGCTGGAATACTGGTTACCGTAGTTACTATTTAATGTCGTAGTTACTATTTAATGTCGTAGCTGGAATGCTGGTTACCGTAGTTAATATTTGATGTTATAGCTGGAACATTTGTTACCATAGATACATTCATAGTCCGAGCTGGAACACTGGTTACCGAGCTAAAACACTGGTTACCATAATTATCATTTGGAATGAGACATTGCTTGTTTTTCTATTACCTCCCTTGACAGATAATGTCCAATTATCCCGAAATGTGTATTGGTCCTATTAGTTGGAATCCTGTTTTTGCTGTTGTTTTCTAACCAGATGTTGTGTTAGGATAAATGTAATTTTATCAAAATGATGTTCATTAATTGATAACCAATTTTTATTGTAAACTATCCATAGGATAATCTGTAGGATATCTGTCGAGATATTATGAGAAAATGGATTAAAATGGATAACATGCGATGTAAAGGAAACAACAATAAACCAATTAAACCTAGGAATATTCAGAGGCACTGGAAACACTGGGTTACCGTAGTTACTATTTGAACTTGTAGCTGGAACACTGGTTACCATAGTTACCATTATTATATGATGTATTTCAGATACCTGTGATATTTGTGATAGCCATGGCAATGTGTGTCATCAGCATTCTGCTACCAGATGGTTTGTACCATTCATTTTCCTATCCAGCTGGCTTGCAGTTGGTCGGTGGTTCTACCTGGGTGCCCGTCTGTGCCTGTAATACTGCTAGGAGGGGCACCCGGAGTCTTCCTCCATCAATAATAGCTGGAGAGTCGCTATATGATCCAAGCTGTTGGTCCAATTTTAGACTACAGCATAGTTATGAATGTAAATATATACATAGTGCTTACAATGGTGGAATGGTGAAGCTTGGATGAATGTGAATATATACATAGTGCTTACACTGGTGGAATGGTGAAGCTTGGATGAATGTGAATATATACATAGTGCTTACACTGGTGGAATGGTGAAGCTTGGATGAATGTGAATATATACATAGTGCTTACACTGGTGGAATGGTGAAGCTTGGATGAATGTGAATATATACATAGTGCTTACAATGGTGGAATGGTGAAGCTTGGATGAATGTGAATATATACATAGTGCTTACAATGGTGGAATGGTGAAGCTTGGATGAATGTTATACATAGTGCTTACAATGGTGGAATGGTGAAGCTTCGATGAATGTGAATATATACATAGTGCTTACAATGGTGGAATGGTGAAGCTTGGATGAATGTGAATATATACATAGTGCTTACAATGGTGGAATGGTGAAGCTTGGATGAATGCGAATATATACATAGTGCTTACACTGGTGGAATGTTGAAGCTTGGATGAATGTTATACATAGTGCTTACAATGGTGGAATGGTGAAGCTTGGATGAATGTGAATATATACATAGTGCTTACAATGGTGGAATGGTGAAGCTTGGATGAATGTGAATATATACATAGTGCTTACAATGGTGGAATGGTGAAGCTTGGATGAATGTGAATATATACATAGTGCTTACACTGGTGGAATGGTGAAGCTTGGATGAATGTGAATATATACATAGTGCTTACACTGGTGGAATGGTGAAGCTTGGATGAATGTGAATATATACATAGTGCTTACAATGGTGGAATGGTGAAGCTTGGATGAATGTGAATATATACATAGTGCTTACAATGGTGGAATGGTGAAGCTTGGATGAATGTTATACATAGTGCTTACAATGGTGGAATGGTGAAGCTTGGATGAATGTGAATATATACATAGTGCTTACAATGGTGGAATGGTGAAGCTTGGATGAATGTGAATATATACATAGTGCTTACAATGGTGGAATGGTGAAGCTTGGATGAATGCGAATATATACATAGTGCTTACACTGGTGGAATGTTGAAGCTTGGATGAATGTTATACATAGTGCTTACAATGGTGGAATGGTGAAGCTTGGATGAATGTGAATATATACATAGTGCTTACAATGGTGGAATGGTGAAGCTTGGATGAATGTGAATATATACATAGTGCTTACAATGGTGGAATGGTGAAGCTTGGATGAATGTGAATATATACATAGTGCTTACACTGGTGGAATGGTGAAGCTTGGATGAATGTGAATATATACATAGTGCTTACACTGGTGGAATGGTGAAGCTTGGATGAATGTGAATATATACATAGTGCTTACAAGGTGGAATGGTGAAGCTTGGATGAATGTGAATATATACATAGTGCTTACAATGGTGGAATGGTGAAGCTTGGATGAATGTGAATATATACATAGTGCTTACAATGGTGGAATGGTGAAGCTTGGATGAATGTGAATATATACATAGTGCTTACAATGGTGGAATGGTGAAGCTTGGATGAATGTGAATATATACATAGTGCTTACAATGGTGGAATGGTGAAGCTTGGATGAATGCGAATATATACATAGTGCTTACATTGGTGGAATGGTGAATCTTGGGTGAATGTGAATATATGCATAGTGCTTACAATAGTAGAATTGCATAGTGCTTACAATGGTAGAATTGCATAGTGCTTACAATGGTAGAATTGCATAGTGCTTACAATGGTGGAATGGTGAAGCTTGGATGAATGTGAATATATACATAGTGCTTACAATGGTGGAATGGTGAAGCTTGGGTGAATGTGAATATATACATAGTGCTTACAATGGTGGAATGGTGAAGCTTGGGTGAATGTGAATATATACATAGTGCTTACAATGGTGGAATGGTGAAGCTTGGATGAATGTGAATATATACATAGTGCTTACAATGGTGGAATGGTGAAGCTTGGATGAATGTGAATATATACATAGTGCTTACAATGGTGGAATGGTGAAGCTTGGGTGAATGTGAATATATACATAGTGCTTACAATGGTGGAATGGTGAAGCTTGGATGAATGTGAATATATACATAGTGCTTACAATGGTGGAATGGGAAGCTTGGATGTTATACATAGTGCTTACAATGGTGGAATGGTGAAGCTTGGATGAATGTGAATATATACATAGTGCTTACAATGGTGGAATGGTGAAGCTTGGATGAATGTGAATATATACATAGTGCTTACAATGGTGGAATGGTGAAGCTTGGATGAATGTGAATATATACATAGTGCTTACAATGGTGGAATGGTGAAGCTTGGATGAATGTGAATATATACATAGTGCTTACAATGGTGGAATGGTGAAGCTTGGATGAATGTTATACATAGTGCTTACAATGGTGGAATGGTGAAGCTTGGGTGAATGTGAATATATACATAGTGCTTACAATGGTGGAATGGTGAAGCTTGGATGAATGTGAATATATACATAGTGCTTACAATGGTGGAATGGTGAAGCTTGGATGAATGTGAATATATACATAGTGCTTACAATGGTGGAATGGTGAAGCTTGGATGAATGTGAATATATACATAGTGCTTACAATGGTGGAATGGTGAAGCTTGGATGAATGTGAATATATACATAGTGCTTACAATGGTGAAGCTTGGGTGAATGTTATACATAGTGCTTACAATGGTGGAATGGTGAAGCTTGGATGAATGTGAATATATACATAGTGCTTACAATGGTGGAATGGTGAAGCTTGGGTGAATGTGAATATATACATAGTGCTTACAATGGTGGAATGGTGAAGCTTGGGTGAATGTGAATATATACATAGTGCTTACACTGGTGGAATGGTGAAGCTTGGGTGAATGTTATACATAGTGCTTACAATGGTGGAATGGTGAAGCTTGGATGAATGTGAATATATACATAGTGCTTACAATGGTGGAATTGTCACTTGTTATTGTTGGTGACACTGTAATTGTGGAGCGATTTACACACCTGATTTACACACCTGACTTACACACCTGACTTACACACCTGGGTATGCCTGTAGAATTAAATTCACAACAGTGCTATACATGCAGTGTGACTGCCATAAAAGTCTACCTATTGTTGAGTTATTTTCAAGCTAAACCCGTCATCGATGTGATTCATTGAAGATCACTTTTATCAGCTTGATTTGTGTAACCTTATTTAGAGTTATGGCAGCAATGCAGCAGTGGTATAGTCAGCTTTATCATTGCTAGTAAAGGACAACAACAGTAGTTTATCTTTCTGTGAAAGAAAACTCCATCTTACATGCTTTGAAACAGTGAAAGATGGCATTTTCTCATCCACCGGTTTTGCGATTCGTATTTCTGCACGGTTTGATGTACTTTTGTATTTTAGCTATATTCTGATTATCATGAACAGTGAATTATAAAGGAAATTGTTTTGTCTGTAGTTTTTAATTTTAACAGCCAATTTCGTTAAAAAATTAAAAAGTTGATCGAGCGAACTACATATTTGGACCACAATGACCCCATGTTACAAACTTGCTAGAGAGTGTTGTAAAGTTACTAGTGACTACATTTGGCACCATTGCTGCTATTTCTTATTACGGACGTTCATACTAACATACGGGTTGTGCGGTTGTGTAGAGTAGTGAAATGAGGCTCCCGACAGGGACAGTTAAAATTAATAAATTTGATAACAACTATTATATTGGAAATCGTAGAAGAAAAAGATTTGTGTTTATTAGTGTAAGATAGGATTTTGCCACTCGTGGAAATACAAATTTCCATGATCACTCAATGAAATAAAATCCTATCTTACACTTTATTAAACACAAATATCCTCTATATCTTACACTAATAAACACAAATATCCTCTATATCTTACACTAATAAACACAAATATCCTCTATATCTTACACTAATAAACACAAATATCCTCTATATCTTACACTAATAAACACAAATATCCTCTATATCTTACACTAATAAACACAAATATCCTCTATATCTTACACTAATAAACACAAATATCCTCTATATCTTACACTAATAAACACAAATATCCTCTATATCTTACACTAATAAACACAAATATCCTCTATATCTTACACTAATAAACACAAATATCCTCTATATCTTACACTAATAAACACAATATCCTCTATATCTTACACTAATAAACACAAATATCCTCTATATCTTACACTAATAAACACAAATATCCTCTATATCTTACACTAATAAACACAAATATCCTCTATATCTTACACTAATAAACACAAATATCTTCTATATCTTACACTAATAATTATATCTTACACTAATAAACACAAATATCCTCTATATCTTACACTAATAAACACAAATATCCTCTATTTGCGCGACCTTATTTGGAGTTGTGGCGTTGATGCGGTGGTAGAAGAGTCAGATTTATCTGCTAGTTTATCTTGTGTTTAATTTTTCAGAGCATGTCAGCGAACAGTTGATGTATATTCTCTTTTGGGGGATGGCAAGTGCTGTGTCGCTGGCAGTCATCTACACATTTGGCTCAGAATTCGTGGATCAGCCCAAACTTGTACATACAAAAGTGAAAGCAGACTAGCTATATGAACTGGATAGCATAGTCTAATATATAAATATATTCATGTCACAGGATAAAATATATAATAGTTTCTATTGGTTCCAAGGATTAAGTCAAAGCTACAGATAATGTGCTTTATGGCATGAAATACATATTAAATATTATAAAACAAGGCAATAAACTTATAATTAATGGGTAATATAGGGCCTATGCCCTCGGAACATATTCCATAGTTTATCAAATATATTAGTCTTAATCAGGTAGGTCCTTCTGTCTTGTTGTCGTTCTACACTATAAATGCTATTTGTGTTATATCTGAATATGTTAGATGAAGCGGGAACCAAATCCCAAAAGTTGTCACGAACTCTAACTGATTGAGGATACAATATAATCAAGTATTTGGGAGCAATTTTGTGGGGTGAAATACTGTTTCAGAATAACATTTTAAATTAGGGAGTAAAACATTATTTGGACCTCTGTTTAATATTGTGTCTAGATAATGGAGCAGAATTGTTTCAGTGTTTTGTGAATGGCAACCGATTCCGTGTACCCATTACATGACTCCATTGGAATCTAGCTTCATACTCCCATTACTATATTTATTTCATGAATCGTTACGTGTAGATACATCATTTTCCACATTTATAACTTGCAAAATGTGTCGTACTGAGCAAGTTAAACATGTATATGTACGTATGAATCAATCTAGACACTAGAATATATCGTTTTTAGTGACAATTCATTGTTGTTAGCAATTTGTTTGTGTTGTAGTGAATTATAGGAAAATATGGACTACTCGTAGTGTATAAATGATCTCATATATATAGAACAATGTGTAGGTAAGTCATATATGGTCTCTATTGTGCATTCAAATGCAAAAATAAATGTAAGATTCATATGTAATTCTATGTTTATCAACCACCATTTACAAGTTAAATTTGTAAATAAATATCCATGAAGGGGGTTAATTTACAAACAGTAATTTCATGTAAGATTGAGTGATTATAGACTGGGAAATATTTAGAGATTATGACATAGCTTGTTTCATATCAGCTGAGTTATATCGATACCTTGCCGAGGTATGTCGATACCTAGCCGAGGTATGTCGATACCTAGCCAAGGTATGTCGATACCTAGCCGAGATATGTCGATACCTAGCCGAGGTGTGTCGATACCTAGCCGAGGTATGTCGATACCTAGCCGAGATATGTCGATACCTAGCCGAGGTATGTCGATACCTAGCCAAGGTATATCGATACCTAGCCAAGATATGTCGATATCTAGCCGAGATATGTCGATACCTAGCCAAGATATATCGATACCTAGCCAAGATATGTCGATACCTAGCCGAGGTATATCGATACCTAGCCGAGGTATGTCGATACCTAGCCGAGATATGTCGATACCTAGCCGAGGTATATCGATACCTAGCCAAGATATGTCGATACCTAGCCAAGATATGTCGATACCTAGCCAAGATATGTCGATACCTAGCCAAGATATGTCGATACCTAGCCGAGGTATATCGATACCTAGCCGAGATATATCGATACCTAGCCAAGATATGTCGATACCTAACGATACCTAGCCGAGGTATATCGATACCTAGCCAAGGTATGTCGATACCTAGCCGAGATATGTCGATACCTAGCGATACCTAGCCGAGGTATGTCGATACCTAGCCGAGATATGTCGATACCTAGCCAAGGTATATCGATCCCTAGCCGAGATATGTCGATACTTAGGCTGATATGAAACTTAGCCACGTAATAAAATCTTTATTACTTTGATATGAATTTGAACATTTAATAGTAGGCTAGCCGGTAGCCCCGTAATAAACTCTTTAAATTACTCTGATATGAATTTGAACATTTAATAGTAGGCTAGCCGGTAGCCACGTAATAAACTCTTTATTACTTTGATATGAATTAGATACATGAAAACGAAGTGTGCCCCCTGTACACATCAAGTGGAGACAGTCGTATTGTCAGGACTATGAAGTTTGGCTTGAATTGTGCCCCCTGTACACATCAAGTGGAGACAGTCGTATTGTCAGGACTATGAAGTAGGAACTGTCTAATGATGGAACTGTCTAATGTTGGGACTGTTGTCTAATGTTGGAACTGTCTAATGTTGGGACTGTCTAATGTTGGGACTGTTGTCTAATGTTGGGACTGTTGTCTAATGTTGGGACTGTCTAATGTTGGGACTGTCTAATGATGGAACTGTCTAATGTTGGAACTGTCTAATGTTGGAACTGTCTAATGTTGGAACTGTCTAATGTTGGAACTGTCTAATGTTGGATTGTCTAATGTTGGGACTGTCTAATGTTGGGACTGTCTAATGTTGGACTGTCTAATGTTGGGACTGTTGTCTAATGTTGGGACTGTCTAATGTTGGGACTGTCTAATGTTGGGACTGTTGTCTAATGTTGGGACTGTCTAATGTTGGGACTGTCTAATGTTGGGACTGTCTAATGTTGGAACTGTCTAATGTTGGAACTGTCTAATGTTGGGACTGTCTAATGTTGGAACTGTCTAATGTTGGAACTGTCTAATGTTGGGACTGTCTAATGTTGAACTCTCTATTGTTGGAACTGTCTATTGTTGGAACTGTCTAATGTTGGAACTGTCTAATGTTGGGACTGTCAAATGTTGGGACTGTCTAATGTTGAACTCTCTATTGTTGGAACTGTCTATTGTTGGAACTGTCTAATGTTGGGACTGTCTAATGTTGGACTTTCTAATGTTTGGACTCTATTGTTGGGACTGTTTAATGTTGGACTGTCTAATGTTGGGACTGTCTAATGTTGGGACTGTCTAATGTTGGAACTGTATACTGTTGGAACTGTCTAATGTTGGGATTGTCTAATGTTGGAACTGTCTAATGTTGGAACAGTCTAATGTTGGGACTGTCTAATGTTGGAACTGTCTAATGTTGGAACAGTCTAATGTTGGGACTGTCTAATGTTGGGACTGTCTAATGTTGGACTGTCTAATGTTGGGACTGTCTAATGTTGGGACTGTCTAATGTTGGATTGTCTAATGTTGGGACTGTCTAATGTTGGACTGTCTAATGTTGGGACTGTCTAATGTTGGACTGTCTAATGTTGGGACTGTCTAATGTTGGGACCCTCTATTGTTGGGACTGTCTAATGTTGGGACCCTATACTGTTGGGACTGTTTAATGTTGGGACTGTCTAATGTTGGGTCTCTCTATTGTTGGGTCTCTATATTGTTGGGATTGTCTAATGTTGGACTTTCTATTGTTGGGACCGTCTAATTTTGGGACCCTCTATTGTTGGTACTGTCTAATGTTGGGACTTTCTATTGTTGTGACTGTATAATGTTGGGACTGTCTAATGTTGGGACCCTCTATTGTTGGGACTGTCTAATGTTGGGACCCTCTATTGTTGGTACTGTCTAATGTTGGGACTTTCTATTGTTGTGACTGTATAATGTTGGGACTGTCTAATGTTGGGACCCTCTATTGTTGGGACTGTCTAATGTTGGGACTTTCTATTGTTGGGACTGTATAATGTTGGGATTCTCTAATGTTGGGACTGTCTAATGTTGGGACTTTCTATTGTTGGGACTTTCTATTGTTGGGACTTTCTATTGTTGGGACTGTATAATGTTGGGACTTTCTATTGTTGGGATTCTGAGATGGGTGCATCATAACCAATTAAAAAATCAAACTCAAATGAAAAGGTGTTTATTTTATGAAAGTGATTTTCTAGGACATTTGTTTGTGAACAGTTGACATAATTCTTGTGGTACTGTCTATATAACATATGTGTGAAGTTGTTTCATTATATTAACCCAAAGATAACGATGTAGGGAACATTCATTTCTTCAATTTAGCTGATTTTAAAGATGGGAGGATGTTTTTTTTCCTTTTGTTATTATCATAATTCTAAATATTACCAAACAGCATCATGAAATAATAAAAAAGTGTATGTGAGCATTATTTTAATAAAAAAATATCAGCTCCAAAAGCTCCAGCCGATAAATATAGTATGATTTATTTGCCTTGACTATATGACTTAATTCCCTTGACTACTCTTTACAGGAAACAAGAAAAGGTGGATCTGTGATATTTGCTTTCCATTATAATTACTTTTCCCATGTTGTTCCTAACTTTCTATGAGACAATATAGCAACAGTCCTCCAAATTTGAGGCATTTTGCTCAAGATCCAACAAAGATATCGAAAATATTTTATATATCAATGAAAAGTAGATGTTCTAAACTTTATTTGCCAGAAATTATGTCATCCGAAGTTCATTCCGAAGATGTTTAATTAATGTAAAACAAGTTTTGTTTTATCCATTAGCCCTAATGAGAGATTTTAAATTTTAAAATGAGATAAATTGAAGAAAGAACTAAATATATATGTGGGAATAGCGTGTACACAATAAGCAATATATTTCAATTATTTGAGTCGCGCAATAGGAAAATCAACATAATGGACAAGATGAGCATAGATTGAGCACTGGGCATAATCTGAGAACCGGGTATAATTTGACAACCAGGCATTAACTTGTGAATCTGGCATAACTTGAGAACTGGGCATATTTCGAGAACTTGAGAACTGGGCAAAACTCTAGAACCGGGCATAACTTGAGAACTTGATGAAGAAAAGTTTCAAACAACAGCATTTGTAATGCAGATAATATGCAACCATTTAAACTTGCTTGTTTTATTGTACATCAATGGTTGTGTTACTGAACATCAATCGTATGCCACTAATTAATGAACTAACATTAGGAGCTTTACAGATACACGGTATGTCTTACTTTGCTTAAGGTTCACAAGTTGTGCGTTTTCGTGTGTATTATATTAGTGTGCCTACAGTTCATGTACTTGACCACTGATTGCATACCGATTGTGTTTAATGTCCTTTGTATTTCGATGTGCACATGCTATTTAGTTTGTATGAAATATCTACTATTGATTTGAGAATGAAGGTTGACAGAGAAGTTTAGCTGCTGTTATTTTATAACTTAATGTAAATAGTAGGGGTGGGACCGAATAGCTAAATGGCATTCGAAAGTTGTATTCGAATAGTAGATAAATATTTCACATCAAGTCCTAACTTTTTCCAACCTGACCTATATTCACCGGTACACGCGTGTATTTTACACCTCGTGAAATTGGCTTCTATTGACATGGATTTAGTTAATGCTTCTAAAACAACACCCTGTTCAAAGTGTCAAGACAGCGCATGGTATTGGGAACAAGTTTTTGCACTTAAACAAACGCCCGAGGAGGTGTGTATCAGTGGACTTAATAGATTGAAATAACCAATATTAAAACAAAATAAAAATAAAATTTTATTATTTTGTATTTGAATATATAGGAATCGAATATTCGGTCACAATACCGTAGCCAGAGGCAAATTTTAACTGAGGAAATCTAGAGGTGTCCGGGGGCATGTTCCCCCTTAAAATTGTTTGGGTATAGAAGCGATTTCCTGCGTTTTCTGATTTATAATTATGTATTGACCTTTCAGCTCTCTAGCAGTCCATATTTTATACAGCAATGGGATATATTTTGAATTTTATTTAATTTTGTCATTAATATTTTTTGCTTTGGAAATTTTAACTGAGGCAACTGCCTAGATGTGCCTCAGTGTGGCTACGCGCCTGAGTCAGATATTCGGTCCCATCGCTAGTAAATAAAGGTATACTGTATACCCAGACAAAGTAATATTTCTTAGTAGCGTTACAATGTCCATGTATATAAGTTTTGCAGAGGGGCTCCATCCTTTTGAACATTTTTCATATACTTGAACATTGAACTGTTAGCAGTTTTTTAAAAAATATTTCGCTTCAGGTGCGAAAGACCCAGAGTTTGCACCCAGCTGTAGCCCTTACAATTGTGCCCTTAGGCAAGGCATTTATGTTTCACATTGCCTCTTCTCTCTCCCACGTGGTGATAGATTCCATCAGGAGTGAGGTCTCGAGAGTGATTAATATAAGTTGTAGGAACTTGTTTGGCAATTAAGCTAACATAAATTTGTATAAACTAAGATTACTGGCATAAAAAACAACAGACAATGATTGTCAATGTTTAGCTTTGAAGTTTACCTGATCTGCTTATAGAAAGTAATCGTATTCAATATATTTTGAAATATTCGACACCATACCTGATTCGGACGACACTATACCTGATTCGGACGACACCATACCTGATTCGGACGACACCATACCTGATTCGGACGACACCATACCTGATTCGGACAGGGGATTTAGACGGATATCTCGTGTGTCGGTGCTATACACCTGGCATGACAGGATTTCCGGAATCAAGGAATCTTCTCCAATATCCTCCAAATAATACTAAGATTAATAAACACTCTTTCTTATATGGAAAGTATTTTTTCAGTAACTCTATTCACACAAAGAAACATTCCTACAATATTTAGTTGTAGTATATATCTTGGTAAAGGCTGTTTTACATGTATATCAAATGCTTCAAACTAGCCTGGTAACATGTGTTGATATATTTAGACTTGTCCGTCATATATGCATATCACAAAAACCTTTAAATTGAGCCGTGTCGAGTTTCTGATGTCATTTTGCCAGAAGTTAAAAAGTGAAAAATCGACCGACTGGAACCCAGGCTAGCTTCAAACAGGAGATTGTGGAAAGCTTGCGAGTGAAACGGCCATATTACATGGCCATATTACACAACATCGCATACCAATATAGTCATATATGTAATATTTCATTGTTTCAAAGAAGTAAGTTATAATGGTATTTTATGCTGTTGCTTGTCTAAATCGATCCAATCGTGCAGTGATCTGGCAGCCTGAAAGCTATTAGTAAGGGCCTAGTAGACTAGTCAAGGGGAAGTCCCGGTAGAGTAGTGGTAGTCAAGGAGAAGTCCTGGTAGAGTAGTGGTAGTCAAGGGGAAGTCCTAGTAGAGTAGTGGTAGTCAAGGGGAAGTCCTGGTAGAGTAGTGGTAGTCAAGGGGAAGTCCTGGTAGAGTAGTGGTAGTCAAGGGGAAGTCCTGGTAGAGTAGTGGTAGTCAAGGGGAAGTCCTGGTAGAGTAGTTGTAGTCAAGGGGAAGTCCTGGTAGAGTAGTGGTAGTCAAGGGGAAGTCCTGGTAGAGTAGTGGTAGTCAAGGAGAAGTCCTGGTAGAGTAGTGGTAGTCAAGGGGAAGTCCTGGTAGAGTAGTGGTAGTCAAGGGGAGGTCCTGGTAGAGTAGTGGTAGTCAAGGGGAGGTCCTGGTAGAGTAGTGGTAGTCAAGGGGAAGTCCTGGTAGAGTAGTGGTAGTCAAGGGAAGTCCTGGTAGAGTAGTGGTAGTCAAGGGGAAGTCCTGGTAGAGTAGTGGTAGTCAAGGGGAAGTCCTGGTAGAGTAGTGGTAGTCAAGGAGAAGTCCTGGTAGAGTAGTGGTAGTCAAGGGGAAGTCCTGTAGAGTAGTGGTAGTCAAGGAGAAGTCCTGGTAGAGTAGTGGTAGTCAAGGAGAAGTCCTGGTAGAGTAGTGGTAGTCAAGGGGAAGTCCTGGTAGAGTAGTGGTAGTCAAGGGGAGGTCCTGGTAGAGTAGTGGTAGTCAAGGGGAAGTCCTGGTAGAGTAGTGGTAGTCAAGGGGAAGTCCTGGTAGAGTAGTGGTAGTCAAGGGGAAGTCCTGGTAGAGTAGTGGTAGTCAAGGGGAAGTCCTGGTAGAGTAGTGGTAGTCAAGGGGAAGTCCTGGTAGAGTAGTGGTAGTCAAGTGGAAGTCCTGGTAGAGTAGTGGTAGTCAAGGAGAAGTCCTGGTAGTGGAGTCCTGTAGAGTAGTGGTAGTCAAGTGGAAGTCCTGGTAGAGTAGTGGTAGTCAAGGAGAAGTCCTGGTAGAGTAGTGGTAGTCAAGGAGAAGTCCTGGTAGAGTAGTGGTAGTCAAGGAGAAGTCCTGGTAGAGTAGTGGTAGTCAAGGGGAGGTCCTAGTAGAGTAGTTGTAGTCAAGGGGAGGTCCTGGTAGAGTAGTGGTAGTCAAGGAGAAGTCCTGGTAGAGTAGTGGTAGTCAAGGAGAAGTCCTGGTAGAGTAGTGGTAGTCAAGGGGAAGTCCTGGTAGAGTAGTGGTAGTCAAGTGGAAGTCCTGGTAGAGTAGTGGTAGTCAAGGGGAAGTCCTGGTAGAGTAGTGGTAGTCAAGTGGAAATCCTAGTAGAGTAGTGGTAGTCAAGTGGAAGTCCTGGTAGAGTAGTTGTAGTCAAGGAGAAGTCCTGGTAGAGTAGTGGTAGTCAAGTGGAAGTCCTAGTAGAGTAGTGGTAGTCAAGGAGAAGTCCTGGTAGAGTAGTGGTAGTCAAGGAGAAGTCCTGGTAGAGTAGTGGTAGTCAAGGGGAAGTCCTGGTAGAGTAGTGGTAGTCAAGGGGAAGTCCTGGTAGAGTAGTGTAGTCGGTAGAGTAGTGTAGTCAAGGGAAGTCCTGGTAGAGTAGTGGTAGTCAAGGGAAGTCCTGGTAGAGTAGTGGTAGTCAAGGGGAAGTCCTGGTAGAGTAGTGGTAGTCAAGGAGAAGTCCTGGTAGAGTAGTGGTAGTCAATGAGAAGTCCTGGTAGAGTAGTGGTAGTCAAGGAGAAGTCCTGGTAGAGTAGTGGTAGTCAAGGAGAAGTCCTGGTAGAGTAGTGGTAGTCAAGGGGAAGTCCTGGTAGAGTAGTGGTAGTCAAGGAGAAGTCCTGGTAGAGTAGTGGTAGTCAAGGGGAAGTCCTGGTAGAGTAGTGGTAGTCAAGGATATGTCCTGGTAGAGTAGTGGTAGTCAAGGAGAAGTCCTCGTAGAGTAGTGGTAGTCAAGGGGAGGTCCTAGTAGAGTAGTTGTTGTCAAGGGGAGGTCCTGGTAGAGTAGTGGTAGTCAAGGAGAAGTCCTGGTAGAGTAGTGGTAGTCAAGGAGAAGTCCTGGTAGAGTAGTGGTAGTCAAGGAGAAATCCTGGTAGAGTAGTGGTAGTCAAGGAGAAGTCCTGGTAGAGTAGTGGTAGTCAAGTGGAAGTCCTGGTAGAGTAGTGGTAGTCAAGGGGAGGTCCTAGTAGAGTAGTTGTAGTCAAGGGGAGGTCCTGATAGAGTAGTGGTAGTCAAGGAGAAGTCCTGGTAGAGTAGTGGTAGTCAAGGGGAAGTCCTGGTAGAGTAGTTGTAGTCAAGGGGAACTCCTAGTAGAGTAGTGGTAGTCAGTGGAAGTCCTGGTAGAGTAGTGGTAGTCAAGGGGAGGTCCTGGTAGAGTAGTGGTAGTCAAGGGGAAGTCCTGGTAGAGTAGTGGTAGTCAATGGGAAGTGCTGGTAGAGTAGTGGTAGTCATGGGGAAGTCCTGGTAGAGTAGATGTAGTCAAGGGGAAGTCCTAGTAGAGTAGTGGAAGTCCTGGTAGAGTAGTGGTAGTCAAGGGGAGGTCCTGGTAGAGTAGTGGTAGTCAAGGGGAAGTCCTGGTAGAGTAGTGGTAGTCAAGGGGAAGTCCTGGTAGAGTAGTGGTAGTCAAGGGGAAGTCCTGGTAGAGTAGTTGTAGTCAAGGGGAAGTCCTGGTAGAGTAGTGGTAGTCAAGGGGAAGTCCTGGTAGAGTAGTGGTAGTCAAGGGGAAGTCCTGGTAGAGTAGTTGTAGTCAAGGGGAAGTCCTGGTAGAGTAGTTGTAGTCAAGGGGAGGTCCTGGTAGAGTAGTGGTAGTCAAGGAGAAGTCCTGGTAGAGTAGTGGTAGTCAAGGAGAAGTCCTGGTAGAGTAGTGGTAGTCAAGGAGAAGTCCTGGTAGAGTAGTGGTAGTCAAGGGGAAGTCCTGGTAGAGTAGTGGTAGTCAAGTGGAAGTCCTGGTAGAGTAGTGGTAGTCAAGGAGAAGTCCTGGTAGAGTAGTGGTAGTCAAGGGGAAATCCTGGTAGAGTAGTGGTAGTCAAGTGGAAATCCTGGTAGAGTAGTTGTAGTCAAGGGGAAGTCCTGGTAGAGTAGTGGTAGTCAAGTGGAAATCATAGTAGAGTATTGGTAGTCAAGTGGAAGTCCTGGTAGAGTAGCTGTAGTCAAGGAGAAGTCCTGGTAGAGTAGTGGTAGTCAAGTGGAAGTCCTGGTAGAGTAGTGGTAGTCAAGGAGAAGTCCTGGTAGAGTAGTGGTAGTCAAGGAGAAGTCCTGGTAGAGTAGTGGTAGTCAAGGGGAAGTCCTGGTAGAGTAGTGGTAGTCAAGTGGAAGTCCTGGTAGAGTAGTGGTAGTCAAGGGGAGGTCCTGGTAGAGTAGTGGTAGTCAAGGGGAGGTCCTGGTAGAGTAGTGGTAGTCAATGGGAGGTCCTGGTAGAGTAGTGGTAGTCAAGGGGAAGTCCTGGTAGAGTAGTGGTAGTCAAGGGGAAGTCCTGGTAGAGTAGTGGTAGTCAAGGAGAAGTCCTGGTAGAGTAGTGGTAGTCAAGGAGAAGTCCTGGTAGAGTAGTGGTAGTCAAGGAGAAGTCCTGGTAGAGTAGTGGTAGTCAAGGAGAAGTCCTGGTAGAGTAGTGGCAGTCAAGGGGAAGTCCTGGTAGAGTAGTGGTAGTCAAGGAGAAGGCCTGGTAGAGTAGTGGTAGTCAAGGGGAAGTCCTGGTAGAGTAGTGGTAGTCAAGGATATGTCCTGGTAGAGTAGTGGTAGTCAAGGAGAAGTCCTCGTAGAGTAGTGGTAGTCAAGGGGAGGTCCTAGTAGAGTAGTTGTTGTCAAGGGGAGGTCCTGGTAGAGTAGTGGTAGTCAAGGAGAAGTCCTGGTAGAGTAGTGGTAGTCAAGGAGAAATCCTGGTAGAGTAGTGGTAGTCAAGGAGAAGTCCTGGTAGAGTAGTGGTAGTCAAGTGGAAGTCCTGGTAGAGTAGTGGTAGTCAAGGGGAGGTCCTAGTAGAGTAGTTGTAGTCAAGGGGAGGTCCTGATAGAGTAGTGGTAGTCAAGGAGAAGTCCTGGTAGAGTAGTGGTAGTCAAGGGGAAGTCCTGGTAGAGTAGTTGTAGTCAAGGGGAACTCCTAGTAGAGTAGTGGTAGTCAGTGGAAGTCCTGGTAGAGTAGTGGTAGTCAAGGGGAGGTCCTGGTAGAGTAGTGGTAGTCAATGGGAAGTGCTGGTAGAGTAGTGGTAGTCATGGGGAAGTCCTGGTAGAGTAGATGTAGTCAAGGGGAAGTCCTAGTAGAGTAGTGGAAGTCCTGGTAGAGTAGTGGTAGTCAAGGGGAGGTCCTGGTAGAGTAGTGGTAGTCAAGGGGAAGTCCTGGTAGAGTAGTGGTAGTCAATGGGAAGTGCTGGTAGAGTAGTGGTAGTCAAGGGGAAGTCCTGGTAGAGTAGATGTAGTCAAGGGGAAGTCCTAGTAGAGTAGTGGTAGTCAAGGGGAAGTGCTGGTAGAGTAGTGGTAGTCAAGGGGAAGTCCTGGTAGAGTAGATGTAGTCAAGGGGAAGTCCTGGTAGAGTAGTTGTAGTCAAGGGGAGGTCCTGGTAGAGTAGTGGTAGTCAAGGAGAAGTCCTGGTAGAGTAGTGGTAGTCAAGGAGAAGTCCTGGTAGAGTAGTGGTAGTCAAGGAGAAATCCTGGTAGAGTAGTGGTAGTCAAGGAGAAGTCCTGGTAGAGTAGTGGTAGTCAAGTGGAAGTCCTGGTAGAGTAGTGGTAGTCAAGGGGAGGTTCTAGTAGAGTAGTTGTAGTCAAGGGGAGGTCCTGATAGAGTAGTGGTAGTCAAGGGGAAGTGCTGGTAGAGTAGTGATAGTCAAGGGGAAGTCCTGGTAGATGTAGTCAAGGGGAAGTCCTGGTAGAGTAGTGGTAGTCAAGGAGAAGTCCTGGTAGAGTAGTGGTAGTGAAGGAGAAGTCCTGGTAGAGTAGTGGTAGTCAAGGGGAGGTCCTGGTAGAGTAGTGGTAGTCAAGGGGAAGTCCTGGTAGAGTAGTGTTGAGAGTGGTAGTCAAGGGGAAGTCCTGGTAGAGTAGTGGTAGTCAAGGGGAAGTCCTAGTAGAGTAGTTGTAGTCAAGGGGAGGTCCTGGTAGAGTAGTGGTAGTCAAGGAGAAGTCCTGGTAGAGTAGTGGTAGTCAAGGGGAGGTCCTGGTAGAGTAGTGGTAGTCAAGGGGAAGTCCTGGTAGAGTAGTGGTAGTCAAGGGGAGGTCCTAGTAGAGTAGTTGTAGTCAAGGGGAGGTCCTGGTAGAGTAGTGGTAGTCAGTGGGAGTCCTGGTAGAGTAGTGGTAGTCAAGGGAGTCCTGTAGAGTAGTGTAGTCAAGGGGAGTCCTGGTAGAGTAGTGTAGTCAAGGAGAAGTCCTGGTAGAGTAGTGGTAGTCAAGGGAAGTCCTGGTAGAGTAGTGGTAGTCAAGGGAGGTCCTGGTAGAGTAGTTAGTCAGGGAAGTCCTGGTAGAGTAGTGGTAGTCAAGGATAAGTCCTGGTAGAGTAGTGGTAGTCAAGGAGAAGTCCTGGTAGAGTAGTGGTAGTCAAGGGGAGGTCCTAGTAGAGTAGTTGTAGTCAAGGGGAGGTCCTGGTAGAGTAGTGGTAGTCAAGGAGAAGTCCTGGTAGAGTAGTGGTAGTCAAGGAGAAATCCTGGTAGAGTAGTGGTAGTCAAGGAGAAGTCCTGGTAGAGTAGTGGTAGTCAAGTGGAAGTCCTGGTAGAGTAGTGGTAGTCAAGGGGAGGTCCTAGTAGAGTAGTTGTAGTCAAGGGGAGGTCCTGGTAGAGTAGTGGTAGTCAAGGAGAAGTCCTGGTAGAGTAGTGGTAGTCAAGGGGAAGTCCTGGTAGAGTAGTTGTAGTCAAGGGGAACTCCTAGTAGAGTAGTGGTAGTCAGTGGAAGTCCTGGTAGAGTAGTGGTAGTCAAGGGGAGGTCCTGGTAGAGTAGTGGTAGTCAATGGGAAGTCCTGGTAGAGTAGTGGTAGTCATGGGGAAGTCCTGGTAGAGTAGATGTAGTCAAGGGGAAGTCCTAGTAGAGTAGTGGAAGTCCTGGTAGAGTAGTGGTAGTCAAGGAGAGGTCCTGGTAGAGTAGTGGTAGTCAAGGGGAAGTCCTGGTAGAGTAGAGGTAGTCAATGGGAAGTGCTGGTAGAGTAGTGGTAGTCAAGGGGAGGTCCTAGTAGAGTAGTGGTAGTCAAGGGGAGGTCCTGGTAGAGTAGTGGTAGTCAAGGGGAAGTCCTGGTAGAGTAGTGGTAGTCAAGGGGAGGTCCTGGTAGAGTAGTGGTAGTCAAGGAGAAGTCCTGGTAGAGTAGTGGTAGTCAAGGGGAAGTCCTGGTAGAGTAGTTGTAGTCAAGGGGAAGTCCTGGTAGAGTAGTGGTAGTCAGTGGAAGTCCTGGTAGAGTAGTGGTAGTCAAGGGGAGGTCCTGGTAGAGTAGTAGTCAAGGGAAGTCCTGGTAGAGTAGTGGTAGTCAAGGGGAAGTCCTGGTAGAGTAGTGTAGTCAAGGGAAGTAGAGTAGTGGAAGTCCTGGTAGAGTAGTGGTAGTCAAGGGAGGTCCTGGTAGAGTAGTGGTAGTCAAGGGAAGTCCTGGTAGAGTAGTGGTAGTCAAGGGGAAGTCCTGGTAGAGTAGTGGTAGTCAGGGAGTCCTGGTAGAGTAGTGTAGTCAAGGGGAAGTCCTGGTAGAGTAGTGGTAGTCAAGGGGAAGTCCTGGTAGAGTAGTGGTAGTCAAGGGAAGTCCTGGTAGAGTAGATGTAGTCAAGGGGAAGTCCTGGTAGAGTAGTTGTAGTCAAGGGGAGTCCTGGTAGAGTAGTGGTAGTCAAGGAGAAGTCCTGGTAGAGTAGTGGTAGTCAAGGAGAAGTCCTGGTAGAGTAGTGGTAGTCAAGGAGAAGTCCTGGTAGAGTAGTGGTAGTCAAGGAGAAGTCCTGGTAGAGTAGTGGTAGTCAAGTGGAAGTCCTGGTAGAGTAGTGGTAGTCAAGGGGAGGTCCTAGTAGAGTAGTTGTAGTCAAGGGGAGGTCCTGGTAGAGTAGTGGTAGTCAAGGGGAAGTCCTGGTAGAGTAGTGGTAGTCAAGGGGAAGTCCTGGTAGAGTAGTGGTAGTCAAGGGGAAGTCCTGGTAGAGTAGTGTAGTCAAGGGGAGTCCTGGTAGAGTAGTGGTAGTCAAGGGGAAGTCCTGGTAGAGTAGTGGTAGTCAAGGAGAAGTCCTGGTAGAGTAGTGGTAGTCAAGGGGAAGTCCTGGTAGAGTAGTGGTAGTCAAGGGGAAGTCCTGGTAGAGTAGTGGTAGTCAAGGGGAAGTCCTAGTAGAGTAGTTGTAGTCAAGGGAGTCTGGTAGAGTAGTGGTAGTCAAGGGGAGGTCCTGGTAGAGTAGTGGTAGTCAAGGGGAGGTCCTGGTAGAGTAGTGGTAGTCAAGGGGAGGTCCTAGTAGAGTAGTTTTTGTCAAGGGGAGGTCCTGGTAGAGTAGTGGTAGTCAAGTGGAAGTCCTGGTAGAGTAGTGGTAGTCAAGGAGAAGTCCTGGTAGAGTAGTGGTAGTCAAGGAGAAGTCCTGGTAGAGTAGTGGTAGTCAAGTGGAAGTCCTGGTAGAGTAGTGGTAGTCAAGGGGAGGTCCTAGTAGAGTAGTTGTAGTCAAGGGGAGGTCCTGGTAGAGTAGTGGTAGTCAAGGAGAAGTCCTGGTAGAGTAGTGGTAGTCAAGGGGAAGTCCTGGTAGAGTAGTGGTAGTCAAGGGGAGGTCCTGGTAGAGTAGTGGTAGTCAAGGGGAAGTCCTGGTAGAGTAGTGGTAGTCAAGGAGAAGTCCTGGTAGAGTAGTGGTAGTCAAGGAGAAGTCCTGGTAGAGTAGTGGTAGTCAAGGGGAGGTCCTAGTAGAGTAGTTGTAGTCAAGGGGAGGTCCTGGTAGAGTAGTGGTAGTCAAGGAGAAGTCCTGGTAGAGTAGTGGTAGTCAAGGAGAAGTCCTGGTAGAGTAGTGGTAGTCAAGGAGAAGTCCTGGTAGAGTAGTGGTAGTCAAGTGGAAGTCCTGGTAGAGTAGTGGTAGTCAAGGGGAGGTCCTAGTAGAGTAGTTGTAGTCAAGGGGAGGTCCTGGTAGAGTAGTGGTAGTCAAGGAGAAGTCCTGGTAGAGTAGTGGTAGTCAGGGGAAGTCCTGGTAGAGTAGTGGTAGTCAAGGGGAGGTCCTGGTAGAGTAGTGGTAGTCAATGGGAAGTGCTGGTAGAGTAGTGGTAGTCAGGGGAAGTCCTGGTAGAGTAGATGTAGTCAAGGGGAAGTCCTAGTAGAGTAGTGGAAGTCCTGGTAGAGTAGTGGTAGTCAAGGGGAGGTCCTGGTAGAGTAGTGGTAGTCAAGGGGAAGTCCTGGTAGAGTAGTGGTAGTCAATGGGAAGTGCTGGTAGAGTAGTGGTAGTCAAGGGGAAGTCCTGGTAGAGTAGATGTAGTCAAGGGGAAGTCCTAGTAGAGTAGTGGTAGTCAAGGGGAAGTGCTGGTAGAGTAGTGGTAGTCAAGGGGAAGTCCTGGTAGAGTAGATGTAGTCAAGGGGAAGTCCTGGTAGAGTAGTTGTAGTCAAGGGAAGGTCCTGGTAGAGTAGTGGTAGTCAAGGAGAAGTCCTGGTAGAGTAGTGGTAGTCAAGGAGAAGTCCTGGTAGAGTAGTGGTAGTCAAGGAGAAATCCTGGTAGAGTAGTGGTAGTCAAGGAGAAGTCCTGGTAGAGTAGTGGTAGTCAAGTGGAAGTCCTGGTAGAGTAGTGGTAGTCAAGGGGAGGTTCTAGTAGAGTAGTTGTAGTCAAGGGGAGGTCCTGGTAGAGTAGTGGTAGTCAAGGGGAAGTCCTGGTAGAGTAGTTGTAGTCAAGGGGAAGTCCTGGTAGAGTAGTGGTAGTCAAGGAGAAGTCCTGGTAGAGTAGTGGTAGTCAAGGGGAGGTCCTGGTAGAGTAGTGGTAGTCAAGGGGAGGTCCTGGTAGAGTAGTGGTAGTCAAGGGGAGGTCCTAGTAGAGTAGTTTTTGTCAAGGGGAGGTCCTGGTAGAGTAGTGGTAGTCAAGTGGTAGTCCTGGTAGAGTAGTGGTAGTCAAGGAGAAGTCCTGGTAGAGTAGTGGTAGTCAAGGAGAAGTCCTGGTAGAGTAGTGGTAGTCAAGTGGGAGTCCTGGTAGAGTAGTGGTAGTCAAGGGGAGGTCCTAGTAGAGTAGTTGTAGTCAAGGGGAGGTCCTGGTAGAGTAGTGGTAGTCAAGGAGAAGTCCTGGTAGAGTAGTGGTAGTCAAGGGGAAGTCCTGGTAGAGTAGTGGTAGTCAAGGGGAGGTCCTGGTAGAGTAGTGGTAGTCAAGGGGAAGTCCTGGTAGAGTAGTGGTAGTCAAGGATAAGTCCTGGTAGAGTAGTGGTAGTCAAGGAGAAGTCCTGGTAGAGTAGTGGTAGTCAAGGGGAGTCCTAGTAGAGTAGTGTTGTCAAGGGAGGTCCTGGTAGAGTAGTGGTAGTCAAGGAGAAGTCCTGGTAGAGTAGTGGTAGTCAAGGAGAAATCCTGGTAGAGTAGTGGTAGTCAAGGAGAAGTCCTGGTAGAGTAGTGGTAGTCAAGTGGAAGTCCTGGTAGAGTAGTGGTAGTCAAGGGGAGGTCCTAGTAGAGTAGTTGTAGTCAAGGGGAGGTCCTGATAGAGTAGTGGTAGTCAAGGAGAAGTCCTGGTAGAGTAGTGGTAGTCAAGGGGAAGTCCTGGTAGAGTAGTTGTAGTCAAGGGGAACTCCTAGTAGAGTAGTGGTAGTCAGTGGAAGTCCTGGTAGAGTAGTGGTAGTCAAGGGGAGGTCCTGGTAGAGTAGTGGTAGTCAATGGGAAGTGCTGGTAGAGTAGTGGTAGTCATGGGGAAGTCCTGGTAGAGTAGATGTAGTCAAGGGGAAGTCCTAGTAGAGTAGTGGAAGTCCTGGTAGAGTAGTGGTAGTCAAGGAGAGGTCCTGGTAGAGTAGTGGTAGTCAAGGGGAAGTCCTGGTAGAGTAGTGGTAGTCAATGGGAAGTGCTGGTAGAGTAGTGGTAGTCAAGGGGAAGTCCTGGTAGAGTAGATGTAGTCAAGGGGAAGTCCTAGTAGAGTAGTGGTAGTCAAGGGGAAGTCCTGGTAGAGTAGTGGTAGTCAAGGGGAAGTCCTGGTAGAGTAGATGTAGTCAAGGGGAAGTCCTGGTAGAGTAGTTGTAGTCAAGGGGAGGTCCTGGTAGAGTAGTGGTAGTCAAGGAGAAGTCCTGGTAGAGTAGTGGTAGTCAAGGAGAAGTCCTGGTAGAGTAGTGGTAGTCAAGGAGAAATCCTGGTAGAGTAGTGGTAGTCAAGGAGAAGTCCTGGTAGAGTAGTGGTAGTCAAGTGGAAGTCCTGGTAGAGTAGTGGTAGTCAAGGGGAGGTTCTAGTAGAGTAGTTGTAGTCAAGGGGAGGTCCTGATAGAGTAGTGGTAGTCAAGGGGAAGTGCTGGTAGAGTAGTGATAGTCAAGGGGAAGTCCTGGTAGATGTAGTCAAGGGGAAGTCCTGGTAGAGTAGTGGTAGTCAAGGAGAAGTCCTGGTAGAGTAGTGGTAGTCAAGGAGAAGTCCTGGTAGAGTAGTGGTAGTCAAGGGGAGGTCCTGGTAGAGTAGTGGTAGTCAAGGGGAAGTCCTGGTAGAGTAGTGGTAGTCAAGGGGAAGTCCTGGTAGAGTAGTTGTGGTAGAGTAGTGGTAGTCAAGGGGAAGTCCTGGTAGAGTAGTGGTAGTCAAGGGGAAGTCCTAGTAGAGTAGTTGTAGTCAAGGGGAGGTCCTGGTAGAGTAGTGGTAGTCAAGGAGAAGTCCTGGTAGAGTAGTGGTAGTCAAGGGGAGGTCCTGGTAGAGTAGTGGTAGTCAAGGGGAGGTCCTGGTAGAGTAGTGGTAGTCAAGGGGAGGTCCTAGTAGAGTAGTTGTAGTCAAGGGGAGGTCCTGGTAGAGTAGTGGTAGTCAAGGAGAAGTCCTGGTAGAGTAGTGGTAGTCAAGGGGAAGTCCTGGTAGAGTAGTGGTAGTCAAGGGGAGGTCCTGGTAGAGTAGTGGTAGTCAAGGGGAAGTCCTGGTAGAGTAGTGGTAGTCAAGGGGAAGTCCTGGTAGAGTAGTGGTAGTCAAGGGGAAGTCCTGGTAGAGTAGTGGTAGTCAAGGGGAAGTCCTGGTAGAGTAGTGGTAGTCCTGGTAGAGTAGTTGTAGTCAAGGAGAAGTCCTGGTAGAGTAGTGGTAGTCCTAGTAGAGTAGTGGTAGTCAAGTGGAAGTCCTGGTAGAGTAGTGGTAGTCAAGGAGAAGTCCTGGTAGAGTAGTGGTAGTCAAGGAGAAGTCCTAGTAGAGTAGTTGTAGTCAAGTGGAAGTCCTGGTAGAGTAGTGGTAGTCAAGGAGAAGTCCTGGTAGAGTAGTGGTAGTCAAGGAGAAGTCCTGGTAGAGTAGTGGTAGTCAAGGAGAAGTCCTGGTAGAGTAGTGGTAGTCAAGGAGAAGTCCTGGTAGAGTAGTGGTAGTCAAGGGGAGGTCCTAGTAGAGTAGTTGTAGTCAAGGGGAGGTCCTGGTAGAGTAGTGGTAGTCCTGGTAGAGTAGTGGTAGTCAAGGAGAAGTCCTGGTAGAGTAGTGGTAGTCAAGGAGAAGTCCTGGTAGAGTAGTGGTAGTCAAGTGGAAGTCCTGGTAGAGTAGTGGTAGTCAAGGGGAAGTCCTAGTAGAGTAGTGGTAGTCAAGGGAAGGTCCTGGTAGAGTAGTGGTAGTCAAGGAGAAGTCCTGGTAGAGTAGTGGTAGTCAAGGGGAAGTCCTGGTAGAGTAGTGGTAGTCAAGGGGAAGTCCTGGTAGAGTAGTGGTAGTCAAGGGGAAGTCCTGGTAGAGTAGTGGTAGTCAAGGAGAAGTCCTGGTAGAGTAGTGGTAGTCAAGGAGAAGTCCTGGTAGAGTAGTGGTAGTCAAGGGGAGGTCCTAGTAGAGTAGTTGTAGTCAAGGGGAGGTCCTGGTAGAGTAGTGGTAGTCAAGGAGAAGTCCTGGTAGAGTAGTGGTAGTCAAGGAGAAATCCTGGTAGAGTAGTGGTAGTCAAGGAGAAGTCCTGGTAGAGTAGTGGTAGTCAAGTGGAAGTCCTGGTAGAGTAGTGGTAGTCAAGGGGAGGTCCTAGTAGAGTAGTTGTAGTCAAGGGGAGGTCCTGGTAGAGTAGTGGTAGTCAAGGAGAAGTCCTGGTAGAGTAGTGGTAGTCAAGGGGAAGTCCTGGTAGAGTAGTGGTAGTCAAGGGGAAGTCCTGGTAGAGTAGTGGTAGTCAGTGGAAGTCCTGGTAGAGTAGTGGTAGTCAAGGGGAGGTCCTGGTAGAGTAGTGGTAGTCAAGGGGAAGTCCTGGTAGAGTAGTGGTAGTCAAGGGGAAGTCCTGGTAGAGTAGTTGTAGTCAAGGGGAAGTCCTAGTAGAGTAGTGGAAGTCCTGGTAGAGTAGTGGTAGTCAAGGGGAGGTCCTGGTAGAGTAGTGGTAGTCAAGGGGAAGTCCTGGTAGAGTAGTGGTAGTCAATGGGAAGTCCTGGTAGAGTAGTGGTAGTCAAGGGGAAGTCCTGGTAGAGTAGTGGTAGTCAAGGGGAAGTCCTGGTAGAGTAGTGGTAGTCAAGGGGAAGTCCTGGTAGAGT
>CM026395.1:44657963-44691641 GCA_014843695.1 Archivesica marissinica | reverse complement strand
CTTTAATATATGATGGCTATGATTGATAGTTCACGTGATGTGCTGACTGCGCGATATCTCCATAGTTTAATATATGATGCATATGATTGATAGGTCACGCCATGTGCTGACTGCGCGATATCTCCATATTTTAATATATGATGGCTATGATTGATAGTTCACGTGATGTGCTGACTGCGCGATATCTCCATACTTTAATATATGATGCCTACGATTGATAGTTCACACGATGTGCTGACTGCGCGATATCTTCATAGTTTAATATATGATGCATAGGATTGATAGTTCACGCGATGTGCTGACTGCACGGTATCTTCATGCTTTAATATATAACGCCTATGATTGATAGTTCATGCGATGTGCTGACTGCGCGATATCTCCATAGTTTAATATATGATGCATAGGATTGATAGTTCACGCGATGTGCTGACTGCACGGTATCTTCATGCTTTAATATATAACGCCTATGATTGATAGTTCATGCGATGTGCTGACTGCGTGATATCCCCATACTTTAATATATGATGCCTATGATTGATAGTTCACGCGATGTTCTGACTGCGAGATATCCCATACTTTAATATATAACGCCTATGATTGATAGATCAAGCGATGTGCTGATCGCGTGATATCTCCATAATTTAATATATGATGCCTATATGATTGATAGTTCACGCGATGTGCTGACTGCGAGATATCTCCATACTTTAATATATGATGCATATGATTGATAGTTCACGCGATGTGCTGACTACGCGATATCTCCATACTTTAATATATGATAGCTGTGATTGATAGTTCACGTGATGTGCTGACTGCGCGATATCCGCTTACCTTAATATATGATGGCTATGATTGATAGTTCACGCGATGTGCTGACTGCGCGATATCTCCATACTTTAATATATGATGGCTATGATTGATAGTTACGCGATGTGCTGACTGCGAGATATCTCCATACTTTAATATATGATGGCTATGGTTGATAGTTCACGCGATGTGCTGACTGCGTGATATCTCCATACTTTAATATATGATGCCTATGATTGATAGTTCACGCGATGTGCTGACTGCGCGATATCTCCATACTTTAATATATAACGCCTATGATTGATAGTTCACGCGATGTGCTGACTGCGCGATATCTTCATGCTTTAATATATAACGCCTATGATTGATAGTTCACGCGATGTGCTGACTGCACGATATCTTCATGCTTTAATATATGATGGCTATGATTGATAGATCAAGCGATGTGCTGACTGCGTGATATCTCCATAATTTAATATATGATGCCTATGATTGATAGTTCACGCGATGTGCTGACTGCGAGATATCTCCATACTTTAATATATGATGGCTATGATTGATAGTTCACGCGATGTGCTGACTACGCGATATCTTCATGCTTTAATATATAACGCCTATGATTGATAGTTCACGCGATGTGCTGACTGCGCGATATCTCCATACTTTAATATATAACGCCTATGATTGATAGTTCACGCGATGTGCTGACTGTGCGATATCTCCATACTTTAATATATGATGCATATGATTGATAGTTCACGCGATGTGCTGACTACGGGATATCTCCATACTTTAATATATGATGGCTGTGATTGATAGTTCACGTGATGTGCTGACTGCGCGATATCCGCTTACCTTAATATATGATGGCTATGATTGATAGTTCACGCGATGTGCTGACTGCGCGATATCTCCATACTTTAATATATGATGGCTATGATTGATAGTTTACGCGATGTGCTGACTGCGCGATATCTCCATACTTTAATATATGATGGCTATGGTTGATAGTTCACGCGATGTGCTGACTGCGTGATATCTCCATACTTTAATATATGATGGCTATGATTGATAGTTCACGCGATGTGCTGACTGCGTGATATCTCCATACTTTAATATATGATGCATATGATTGATAGTTCACGCGATGTGCTGACTGCACGGTATCTTCATGCTTTAATATATAACGCCTATGATTGATAGTTCATGCGATGTGCTGACTGCGCGATATCTCCATACTTTAATATATGATGCATATGATTGATAGTTCACGCGATGTGCTGACTGCACGGTATCTTCATACTTTAATATATAACGCCTATGATTGATAGTTCACGCGATGTGCTGACTGCGCGATATCCCCATACTTTAATATATGATGCCTATGATTGATAGTTCACGCGATGTGCTGACTGCGTGATATCTCCATACTTTAATATATGATGCCTATATGATTGATAGTTCACGCGATGTGCTGACTGCGAGATATCTCCATACTTTAATATATGATGGCTATGATTGATAGTTCACGCGATGTGCTGACTGCGTGATATCTCCATACTTTAATATATGATGGCTATGATTGATAGTTCACGCGATGTGCTGACTGCGCGATATCCCCATACTTTAATATATGATGGCTATGATTGATAGTTCACGCGATGTGCTGACTGCGCGATATCCCCATACTTTAATATATGATGGCTATGATTGATAGTCACGCGATGTGCTGACTGCGTGATATCTCCATACTTTAATATATGATGCCTATGATTGATAGTTCACGCGATGTGCTGACTGCGCGATATCTCCATACTTTAATATATGATGCATATGATTGATAGTTCACGCGATGTGCTGACTACGGGATATCTCCATACTTTAATATATGATAGCTGTGATTGATAGTTCACGTGATGTGCTGACTGCGCGATATCCGCTTACCTTAATATATGATGGCTATGATTGATAGTTCACGCGATGTGCTGACTGCGCGATATCTCCATACTTTAATATATGATGGCTATGATTGATAGTTTACGCGATGTGCTGACTGCGAGATATCTCCATACTTTAATATATGATGGCTATGGTTGATAGTTCACGCGATGTGCTGACTGCGCGATATCTCCATACTTTAATATATGATGCCTATGATTGATAGTTCACGCGATGTGCTGACTGCGCGATATCTCCATACTTTAATATATGATGCCTATGATTGATAGTTCACGCGATGTGCTGACTGCGCGATATCTCCATACTTTAATATATAACGCCTATGATTGATAGTTCACGCGATGTGCTGACTGCGCGATATCTCCATACTTTAATATATGATGCCTATGATTGATAGTTCACGCGATGTGCTGACTGCGCGATATCTCCATACTTTAATATATGATGCCTATGATTGATAGTTCACGCGATGTGCTGACTACGGATATCTCCATACTTTAATATATGATGGCTATGATTGATAGTTCACGCGATGTGCTGACTGCGCGATATCTCCATACTTTAATATATGATGCCTATGATTGATAGTTCACGCGATGTGCTGACTGCGCGATATCTCCATACTTTAATATATGATGGCTATGATTGATAGTTCACGCGATGTGCTGACTGCGCGATATCTCCATACTTTAATATATGATGCCTATGATTGATAGTTCACGCGATGTGCTGACTGCGTGATATCTCCATACTTTAATATATGATGCCTATGGTTGATAGTTCACGCGATGTGCTGACTGCGCGATATCTCCATACTTTAATATATGATGGCTATGATTGATAGTTCACGCGATGTGCTGACTGCGCGATATCTCCATACTTTAATATATGATGCCTATGATTGATAGTTCACGCGATGTGCTGACTGCGCGATATCTCCATACTTTAATATATGATGCATATGATTGATAGTTCACGCGATGTGCTGACTGCGCGATATCTCCATACTTTAATATATGATGCCTATGGTTGATAGTTCACGCGATGTGCTGACTACCCGATATCTCCATACTTTAATATATGATGGCTATGATTGATAGTTCACGCGATGTGCTGACTGCGCGATATCTCCATACTTTAATATATGATGCATATGATTGATAGTTCACGCGATGTGCTGACTGCGCGATATCTCCATACTTTAATATATGATGCATATGATTGATAGTTCACGCGATGTGCTGACTGCGCGATATCTCCATACTTTAATATATGATGCATATGATTGATAGTTCACGCGATGTGCTGACTGCACGGTATCTTCATGCTTTAATATATAACGCCTATGATTGATAGTTCATGCGATGTGCTGACTGCGAGATATCTCCATACTTTAATATATGATGCCTATGATTGATAGTTCACGCGATGTGCTGACTGCGCGATATCTCCATACTTTAATATATGATGGCTATGATTGATAGTTCACGCGATGTGCTGACTGCGCGATATCTCCATACTTTAATATATGATGGCTATGATTGATAGTTCACGCGATGTGCTGACTGCGCGATATCTCCATACTTTAATATATGATGCCTATGATTGATAGTTCACGCGATGTGCTGACTGCGCGATATCTCCATACTTTAATATATGATGCTATGATTGATAGTTCACGCGATGTGCTGACTGCGCGATATCTCCATACTTTAATATATGATGGCTATGATTGATAGTTCACGCGATGTGCTGACTGCGCGATATCTCCATACTTTAATATATGATGCCTATGATTGATAGTTCACGCGATGTGCTGACTGCGCGATATCTCCATACTTTAATATATGATGCCTATGATTGATAGTTCACGCGATGTGCTGACTGCGCGATATCTCCATACTTTAATATATGATGCCTATGATTGATAGTTCACGCGATGTGCTGACTGCGCGATATCTCCATACTTTAATATATGATGCCTATGATTGATAGTTCACGCGATGTGCTGACTGCGAGATATCTCCATACTTTAATATATGATGCCTATGATTGATAGTTCACGCGATGTGCTGACTGCGCGATATCTCCATCTTTAATATATGGATATCTCCATACTTTAATATATGATGGCTATGATTGATAGTTCACGCGATGTGCTGACTGCGCGATATCTCCATACTTTAATATATGATGGCTATGATTGATAGTTCACGCGATGTGCTGACTGCGCGATATCTCCATACTTTAATATATGATGGCTATGATTGATAGTTCACGCGATGTGCTGACTGCGTGATATCTCCATACTTTAATATATGATGCCTATGGTTGATAGTTCACGCGATGTTCTGACTACCCGATATCCCCATACTTTAATATATGATGGCTATGATTGATAGTTCACGCGATGTGCTGACTGCGTGATATCTCCATACTTTAATATATGATGCCTATATGATTGATAGTTCACGCGATGTGCTGACTGCGTGATATCTCCATACTTTAATATATGATGCCTATGATTGATAGTTCACGCGATGTGCTGACTGCGAGATATCTCCATACTTTAATATATGATGCCTATGATTGATAGTTCACGCGATGTGCTGACTGCGTGATATCTCCATACTTTAATATATGATGGCTATGATTGATAGTTCACGCGATGTGCTGACTGCGTGATATCTCCATACTTTAATATATGATGGCTATGATTGATAGTTCACGCGATGTGCTGACTGTGTGATATCTCCATACTTTAATATATGATGGCTATGATTGATAGTGCACGCGATGTGCTGACTGCGAGACATCTCCATACTTTAATATATGATGGCTATCCTTGATAGTTCACGCGATGTGCTGACTGCGCGATATCTCCATATTTTAATATATGATGACTATTATTGATAGTTCACGCGATGTGCTGACTGCGTGATATGTCCATACATTAATATATGATGCCTATGATTGATAGTTCACGCGATGTGCTGACTTGCGCGATATCTCCATACTTTAATATATGATGCATATGATTGATAGTTCACGCGATGTGCTGACTGCACGGTATCTCCATACTTTAATATATACTGAGTCAAAAAAGAAACGATACCTGGTGTTTATGTGTCTATAATTTCAACATTTATTAAGAAAATTCTTTGAAAATTCATAAGATGATAGTCCAACATGTTTGAAAGAGGAGCACATAAAGCATAATGAGCCTCCGAAACTGTCTGCTGCGTGATGACGTAATTCGTCGGACAGGGGTCTAATGGAGTTTTCACACAGACGTCAATACCGAGTATGGGCACCATTTGCGTCTCTCACTGCAA
Source organism: Archivesica marissinica (assembly GCA_014843695.1). Taxonomy (NCBI): domain Eukaryota; kingdom Metazoa; phylum Mollusca; class Bivalvia; order Venerida; family Vesicomyidae; genus Archivesica; species Archivesica marissinica. The sequence continues at coordinate 44,685,537 of CM026395.1, read as the reverse complement.
TGCACCGCCGTCGCATCGAACGGAAGAGTGTCTGAATCTCTTGCTGGTCAATATTTGTCCACTCCTGACGCAAAACATCCCTCAGTTGGTTTAACGTTACCGGCTGACGTCGTCTGACGTGGCGGTCTAACGTATCCCACAAATGTTCTATGGGTGACAAGTCTGGTGACAAAGCAGGCCACGGCAGGGTTTCAATATTGTTCTGCTCCAATAATGTGGTGGAAGTCCGAGCAGTATGACACCTGACTTTGTCCTGTTGGAACAGTGTGACGTTTCTGTTGGCGTTAAAGAACGGCACAACAACTGGCGCAAGGATCTCATCACAGTACCGCTGGGCGTTTAGGTTCCCGTCCACCACTAACAGTTCAGTGCGACTGCCGAAGGTGATACCGCCCCACGCCATAACGATTCCGCCCTCGAACAGATCGACCTGACATACACATGCGTCGGCGTAACGTTCACCGCGTCTGCGATATACCATCTGCCATCCGCTCGACGCAAACAGAACCGCGATTCATCGCTAAACATCACCGAATTCCACTGTAACCGAGTCCAGCGAGCATGTTCCGTCGTCCATTCCCGCCGTACGTCACGGTGACGTCGTGTCAGGATGGGTCCAACATATGACCGATAGGCACGAATGCCACGTTCACCGAGCCGGTTCCTGACTGTTTGTGCACTGATGCGATTGTTGGTCATCCCAGGAGTAACGGCAGCTGTGTGCGTAGCAGGTAGGAACAGGTCACGTAAATGTGACGTCCCAATGTGACGGTCCTGTTCACGCGTCGTCACACGTGGTCGACCAGATCTTGGACGGTGCTGACTGTGAGATATCTCCATACTTTAATATATGATGGCTAGGATTGATAGTTCACGCGATGTGCTGACTGCGCGATATCTCCATACTTTAATATATGATGCATATGATTGATAGTTCACGCGATGTGCTGACTGCACGGTATCTTCATACTTAATATATGAGCCTATGATTGATAGTTCACGCGATGTGCTGACTGCTGATATCTCCATACTTTAATATATGAGCCTATGATTGATAGTTCACGCGATGTGCTGACTGCGTGATATCTCCATACTTAATATATGATCCTATGATTGATAGTTCACGCGATGTTCTGATCCATGTGTACGATAACGTCGAAGTAGACGTGTTATCGTGATCCGCGTAACCCCGAGTCGATTTGCGACGTCACGCTGACGTAAACCGCCGTCAATCATGCCAATGGCACGCATTCTCTGATTGCGGTTTAGCCTAGGCATTTTGTTAGAGGTAACAATGGGTATGTAAGGTGTTTTTACTCGATGATAATGCAATACCAGTACAATAAACCGGTTTTCCGATTTGTACATGTGTAGGAAGGAGGAGCACGTGCAAATCGGAAATTCGGCGTTCCAGGATTATCGGGTGTTTATTTACCTGTGTTTATGGTTGGCTGACGTTGCAATAAGATACCCAGTACTGATACGTACTAATATATTAAACCTTTCTATGGTTTTATCCGTTTTACGTCATTTTTAGTTTGGTATCGTGTCTTTTTTGACTCAGTCTATGATTGATAGTTCACGCGATGTGCTGACTGCGAGATATCTCCATACGTTAATATATGATGGCTATGATTGATAGTTCATGCGATGTGCTGACTGCGAGATATCTCCATACTTTAATATATGATGGCTATGATTGATAGTTCATGCGATGTGCTGACTACGCGATATCTCCATACTTTAATATATGATGCATATGATTGATAGTTCACGCGATGTGCTGACTGCACGGTATCTTCATACTTTAATATATAACGCCTATGATTGATAGTTCATGCGATGTGCTGACTGCGAGATATCTCCATACTTTAATATATGATGCCTATGATTGATAGTTCATGCGATGTGCTGACTGCGAGATATCTCCATACTTTAATATATGATGCCTATGATTGATAGTTCATGCGATGTGCTGACTGCGCGATATCCCCATACTTTAATATATAACGCCTATGATTGATAGTTCACGCGATGTGCTGACTGCGAGATATCTCCATACTTTAATATATGATGGCTGTGATTGATAGTTCACGCGATGTGCTGACTGCGAGATATCTCCATACTTTAATATATGATGGCTATGATTGATAGTTCACGAGATGTGCTGACTGCGCGATATCTCCATACTTTAATATATGATGGCTATGATTGATAGTTCACGCGATGTGCTGACTGCGTGATATCTCCATACTTTAATATATGATGCCTATGGTTGATAGTTCACGCGATGTGCTGACTACGCGATATCCCCATACTTTAATATATGATGCCTATGGTTGATAGTTCACGCGATGTGCTGACTGCACGGTATCTTCATACTTTAATATATAACGCCTATGATTGAAAGTTCATGCGATGTGCTGACTGCGAGATATCTCCATACTTTAATATATGATGGCTATGATTGATAGTTCACGCGATGTGCTGACTGTGAGATATCTCCATACTTTAATATATGATGGCTAGGATTGATAGTTCACGCGATGTGCTGACTGCGCGATATCTCCATACTTTAATATATGATGCATATGATTGATAGTTCACGCGATGTGCTGACTGCACGGTATCTTCATACTTTAATATATGATGCCTATGATTGATAGTTCACGCGATGTGCTGACTGCGTGATATCTCCATACTTTAATATATGATGCCTATGATTGATAGTTCACGCGATGTGCTGACTGCGTGATATCTCCATACTTTAATATATGATGCCTATGATTGATAGTTCACGCGATGTGCTGACTGCGTGATATCTCCATACTTTAATATATGATGCCTATGATTGATAGTTCACGCGATGTGCTGACTGCGTGATATCTCCATACTTTAATATATGATGGCTATGATTGATAGTTCACGTGATGTGCTGACTGCGCGATATCTCCATAGTTTAATATATGATGCATATGATTGATAGGTCACGCCATGTGCTGACTGCGCGATATCTCCATATTTTAATATATGATGGCTATGATTGATAGTTCACGTGATGTGCTGACTGCGCGATATCTCCATACTTTAATATATGATGCCTACGATTGATAGTTCACACGATGTGCTGACTGCGCGATATCTTCATAGTTTAATATATGATGCATAGGATTGATAGTTCACGCGATGTGCTGACTGCACGGTATCTTCATGCTTTAATATATAACGCCTATGATTGATAGTTCATGCGATGTGCTGACTGCGCGATATCTCCATAGTTTAATATATGATGCATAGGATTGATAGTTCACGCGATGTGCTGACTGCACGGTATCTTCATGCTTTAATATATAACGCCTATGATTGATAGTTCATGCGATGTGCTGACTGCGTGATATCCCCATACTTTAATATATGATGCCTATGATTGATAGTCCACGCGATGTTCTGACTGCGAGATATCCCATACTTTAATATATAACGCCTATGATTGATAGATCAAGCGATGTGCTGATTGCGTGATATCTCCATAATTTAATATATGATGCCTATATGATTGATAGTTCACGCGATGTGCTGACTGCGCGATATCTCCATACTTTAATATATGATGCATATGATTGATAGTTCACGCGATGTGCTGACTACGGGATATCTCCATACTTTAATATATGATAGCTGTGATTGATAGTTCACGTGATGTGCTGACTGCGCGATATCCGCTTACCTTAATATATGATGGCTATGATTGATAGTTCACGCGATGTGCTGACTGCGCGATATCTCCATACTTTAATATATGATGGCTATGATTGATAGTTTACGCGATGTGCTGACTGCGAGATATCTCCATACTTTAATATATGATGGCTATGGTTGATAGTTCACGCGATGTGCTGACTGAGTGATATCTCCATACTTTAATATATAACGCCTATGATTGATATTTCACGCGATGTGCTGACTGCACGATATCTTCATGCTTTAATATATAACGCCTATGATTGATAGTTCACGCGATGTGCTGACTACGCGATATCTTCATGCTTTAATATATAACGCCTATGATTGATAGTTCACGCGATGTGCTGACTGCACGATATCTTCATGCTTTAATATATGATGGCTATGATTGATAGATCAAGCGATGTGCTGACTGCGTGATATCTCCATAATTTAATATATGATGCCTATGATTGATAGTTCACGCGATGTGCTGACTGCGAGATATCTCCATACTTTAATATATGATGGCTATGATTGATAGTTCACGCGATGTGCTGACTACGCGATATCTTCATGCTTTAATATATAACGCCTATGATTGATAGTTCACGCGATGTGCTGACTGCGCGATATCTCCATACTTTAATATATAACGCCTATGATTGATAGTTCACGCGATGTGCTGACTGCGCGATATCTCCATACTTTAATATATGATGCATATGATTGATAGTTCACGCGATGTGCTGACTACGGGATATCTCCATACTTTAATATATGATGGCTGTGATTGATAGTTCACGTGATGTGCTGACTGCGCGATATCCGCTTACCTTAATATATGATGGCTATGATTGATAGTTCACGCGATGTGCTGACTGCGCGATATCTCCATACTTTAATATATGATGGCTATGATTGATAGTTTACGCGATGTGCTGACTGCGCGATATCTCCATACTTTAATATATGATGGCTATGGTTGATAGTTCACGCGATGTGCTGACTGAGCGATATCTCCATACGTTAATATATGATGGCTATGATTGACAGTTCACGCGATGTGCTGACTGCGTGATATCTCCATACTTTAATATATGATGGCTATGATTGATAGTTCACGCGATGTGCTGACTGAGTGATATCTCCATACTTTAATATATGATGCATAGGATTGATAGTTCACGCGATGTGCTGACTGCACGGTATCTTCATGCTTTAATATATAACGCCTATGATTGATAGTTCATGCGATGTGCTGACTGCGCGATATCTCCATAGTTTAATATATGATGCATAGGATTGATAGTTCACGCGATGTGCTGACTGCACGGTATCTTCATGCTTTAATATATAACGCCTATGATTGATAGTTCATGCGATGTGCTGACTGCGTGATATCCCCATACTTTAATATATGATGCCTATGATTGATAGATCAAGCGATGTGCTGATCGCGTGATATCTCCATAATTTAATATATGATGCCTATATGATTGATAGTTCACGCGATGTGCTGACTGCGAGATATCTCCATACTTTAATATATGATAGCTATGATTGATAGTTCACGCGATGTGCTGACTGCGTGATATCCCCATACTTTAATATATGATGGCTATGATTGATAGTTCACGCGATGTGCTGACTGCGCGATATCCCCATACTTTAATATATGATGGCTATGATTGATAGTTCACGCGATGTGCTGACTGCGTGATATCTCCATACTTTAATATATGATGGCTATGATTGATAGTTCACGCGATGTGCTGACTGCGTGATATCTCCATACTTTAATATATGATGCCTATGATTGATAGTTCACGCGATGTGCTGACTGCGCGATATCTCCATACTTTAATATATGATGCATATGATTGATAGTTCACGCGATGTGCTGACTGCGGGATATCTCCATACTTTAATATATGATGGCTATGATTGATAGTTCACGCGATGTGCTGACTGCGCGATATCCCCATACTTTAATATATGATGGCTATGATTGATAGTTCACGCGATGTGCTGACTGCGCGATATCTCCATACTTTAATATATGATGGCTATGATTGATAGTTCACGCGATGTGCTGACTGCGCGATATCTCCATACTTTAATATATGATGCCTATGATTGATAGTTCACGCGATGTGCTGACTGCGCGATATCTCCATACTTTAATATATGATGCCTATGATTGATAGTTCACGCGATGTGCTGACTGCACGATATCTTCATACTTTAATATATGATGGCTATGATTGATAGTTCACGCGATGTGCTGACTGCGTGATATCTCCATACTTTAATATATGATGCCTATGATTGATAGTTCACGCGATGTGCTGACTGCGAGTCCTGTTCACGCGTCGTCACACGTGGTCGACCAGATCTTGGACGGTCGTTCACCGATCCATGTGTTCGATAACGTCGAAGTAGACGTGTTATCGTGATCCGCGTAACCCCGAGTCGATTTGCGACGTCACACTGACGTAAACCGCCGTCAATCATGCCAATGGCACGCATTCTCTGATTGCGGTTTAGCCTAGGCTTTTGTTAGAGGTAATAATGGGTATGTAAGGTGTTTTTCCTCGATGATAATGCAATACCCTTACAATAAACCGGTTTTCCGATTTGTACATGTGTAGGAAGTTGTCTTTGCTGAGGAGCACGTGCAAATCGGAAATTCGGCGTTCCAGGATTATCGGGTGTTTATTTACATGTGTTTATGGTTGGATGACGTTGCAATAAGATACCCTGTACTGATACGTAATAATATATTAAACCTTTCTATGGTTTTACGTCATTTTTAGTTTGGTATCGTTTCTTTTTTGACTCAGTATATATAGTCGGATCAAAACTCAATCAGAGCTTGTGTTGTAGTGTTGTTATCTTACCGACTCAAAATAAAATTTATCTCTATCTTACCTTGACAGTAAATTATAGACATTTGACGAGTTCTGTCAAATAGGTGGATGATATTTTGATATTACTTGTTTATATTTGTTAGACAATGTTCTATGTATAGCTTTCTGCTTTACAGTACTGTTTATATTGGTTAGGTTTATGTATAGCTTTCTGCTTTACAGTACTGTTTATATTGGTTAGGCAATGTTCTTTGTATATCTTTCTGCTTTACAGTAATGTTTATATTGGTTATGTTTATGCATAGCTTTCTGCTTTACAGTACTGTTTATATTGGTTAGGCAATGTTTTTTGTATAGCTTTCTGCTTTACAGTACTGTTTATATTGGTTAGGTTTATGTATAGCTTGCTGCTTTACAGTACTGTTTATATTGGTTAGGCAATGTTCCATGTATAGCTTGCTGCTTTACAGTACTGTTTATATTGGTTAGGCAATGTTCTATGTATAGCTTGCTGCTTTACAGTACTGTTTTTATTGGTTAGGCAATGTTCTATGTATCGCTTGCTGCTTTACAGTACTGTTTATATTGGTTAGGCAATGTTCTATGTATAGCTTGCTGCTTTACAGTACTGTTTATATTGGTTAGGCAATGTTCTTTGTATAGCTTGCTGCTTTACAGTACTGATTATATTGGTTACGTCCATGTATATCTTGCTGCATTACAGTACAGTTTATATTTGTTAGGTCCATGTATAGCTTGCTGCTTTACAGTACTGTTTATATTGGTTAGGCAATGTATAGCTTGCTGATTTACAGTACTGTTTATATTTGTTAGGTCCATGTATAGCCTGCTGCTTTACAGTACTGTTTATATTTGTTAGGTCTATGTATAGCTTGCTGCTTTACAGTACTGTTTATATTTGTTAGGTCCATGTATAGCTTGCTGCTTTACACTACTGTTTATATGTGTTAGGTCTATGTATCGCTTTCTGCTTTACAGTACTGTTTATATTTGTTAGACAATGTTCTATGCATAGCTTGCTGCTTTACAGTACTGTTTATATTTGTTAGGTCTATGTATAGCTTGCTGCTTTACAGTAGTGTTTATATTGGTTAGGCAATGTTCTATGCATAAGCTTTCTGCTTTACAGTACTGTCTGTATTGGTGTAGGCAATGGCCTACGTATAGCTTGCTGCTTTACAGTACTGTTTATATTGGTTAGATCTATGTATAGCTTGCTGCTTTACAGTACTGTTTATATTTGTTAGGTCTATGTATAGCTTGCTGCTTTACAGTACTGTTTATATTTGTTAGGTCTATGTATAGCTTGCTGCTTTACAGTACTGTTTATATTTGTTAGGCATATGTATAGCTTGCTGCTTTACAGTACTGTTTATAGTTGTTAGGCAATGTTCCATGTATAGCTTGCTGCTTTACAGTACTGTTTATATTTGGTAGGCAATGTTCTATGTATAGCTTGCTGCTTTACAGTACTGTTTATATTTTGTAGGCAATGTTCCATGTATAGCTTGCTGCTTTACAGTACTGTTTATATTGTCTAGGCAATGTTCCATGTATAGCTTGCTGCTTTACAGTACTGTTTATATTGGTTAGCTCTATGTATAGCTTGCTGCTTTACAGTACTGTTTATATTGGTTAAGCAATGTTCTATTTATAGCTTGCTGCTTTACAGTACTATTTATATTGTGTAGGCAGCGTTCCATGTATAGCTTTCTGCTTTGCAGTACTGTTTATATTGGTTAGGCAATGTTCTATGTATAGCTTTCTGCTTTACAGTACTGTTTATATTGGTTAGGCAATGTTCCATGTATAGCTTGCTGCTTTACAGTACTGTTTATATTGGTTAGGCAATGTTCTATGTATAGCTTGCTGCTTTACAGTACTGTTTATATTAGTTAGGCAATGTTCCATGTATAGCCTGCTGCTTGACAGTACTGTTTATATTGGTTAGGCAATGTTCTATGTATAGCTTGCTGCTTTACAGTACTGTTTATATTGGTTAGGCAATGTTCTATGTATCGCTTGCTGCCTTACTGTACTGTTTATATTGGTTAAGCAATGTTCTATGTATCGCTTGCTGCTATACAGTACTGTTTATATTGGTTAGGCAATGTTCTATATATAGCTTGCTGCTCTACAGTACTGCTTATATTTGTTAGGCAATGTTCTATGTATCGCTTGCTGCTTTACAGTACTGATTATATTGGTTAGGCAATGTTCGATGTATAGCTTGCTGCTTTACAGTACTGATTATATTGGTTAGGCAATGTTCCATGTATAGCTTTCTGCTTTACAGTACTGTTTATATTGGTTATGCAATGCTCTATGTATAGCTTGCTGCTTTACAGTACTGTTTATATTGGTTAGGCAATGTTCTATGTATAGCTTGCTGCTTTACAATACTGTTTATATTGGTTAGGCAATGTTCTATGTATAGCTTGCTGCTTTACAGTACTGTTTATATTTGTTAGGCAATGTTCTATGTATAGCTTGCTGCTTTACAGTACTTTTAATATTGGTTAGGCAATGTTCTATGTATAGCTTGCTGCTTTACAGTACTGTTGATATTGGTTAGGCAATGTTCTATGTATAGCTTGCTGCTTTACAGTACTGTCTATATTGGTTAGGCAATGTTCTATGTATAGCTTTCTGCTTTACAGTACTGTCTATATTGGTTTAGGCAATGTCCTATGTATAGCTTGCTGCTTTACAGTACTGTTTAAATTTGTTAGGTCTATGTATAGCTTGCTGCTTTACAGTACTGTTTATATTGGTTAGGCAATGTTCTATGTATAGCTTGCTGCTTTACAGTACTGTTTATATTGGTTAGGCAATGTTCTATGTATAGCTTGCTGCTTTACAGTACTGTTTATATTGGTTAGGCAATGTTCTATGTATAGCTTGCTGCTTTACAGTACTGTTTATATTGGTTAGGCAATGTTCTTTGTATAGCTTGCTGCTTTACAGTACTGATTATATTGGTTACGTCCATGTATAGCTTGCTGCATTACAGTACTGTTTATATTTGTTAGGTCCATGTATAGCTTGCTGCTTTACAGTACTGTTTATATTGGTTAGGCAATGTATAGCTTGCTACTTTACAGTACTGTTTATATTGGTTAGGCAATGTTCGATGTATAGCTTGCTGATTTACAGTACTGTTTATATTTGTTAGGTCCATGTATAGCCTGCTGCTTTACAGTACTGTTTATATTTGTTAGGTCTATGTATAGCTTGCTGCTTTACAGTACTGTTTATATTTGTTAGGTCCATGTATAGCTTGCTGCTTTACACTACTGTTTATATTTGTTAGGTCTATGTATCGCTTTCTGCTTTACAGTACTGTTTATATTTGTTAGACAATGTTCTATGCATAGCTTGCTGCTTTACAGTACTGTTTATATTTGTTAGGTTTATGTATAGCTTGCTGCTTTACAGTAGTGTTTATATTGGTTAGACAATGTTCTATGCATAGCTTTCTGCTTTACAGTACTGTTTATATTGGTTAGGCAATGTTCTATGTATAGCTTTCTGCTTTACAGTACTGTCTATATTGGTGTAGGCAATGTCCTACGTATAGCTTGCTGCTTTACAGTACTGTTTATATTGGTTAGGCAATATTCTATGTATAGCTTGCTGCTTTACAGTACTGTTTATATTTGTTAGATCAATGTATAGCTTGCTGCTCTACAGTACCGTTTATATTTGTTAGGTCTATGTATAGCTTGCTGCTTTACAGTACTGGTTATATTTGTTAGGTCTATGTATAGCTTGCTGCTTTACAGTACTGTTTATATTTGTTAGGTATATGCATAGCTTGCTGATTAACAGTACTGTTTATAGTTGTTAGGCAATGTTCCATGTATAGCTTGCTGCTTTACAGTACTGTTTATATTTGGTAGGCAATGTTCTATGTATAGCTTGCTGCTTTACAGTACTGTTTATATTTTGTAGGCAATGTTCCATGTATAGCTTGCTGCTTTACAGTACTGTTTATATTGTCTAGGCAATGTTCCATGTATAGCTTGCTGCTTTACAGTACTGTTTATATTGGTTAGGCAATGTTCTATGCATAGCTTGCTGCTTTACAGTACTGTTTATATTGGTTAGCTCTATGTATAGCTTGCTGCTTTACAGTACTGTTTATATTGGTTAAGCAATGTTCTATTTATAGCTTGCTGCTTTACAGTACTATTTATATTGGGTAGGCAGTGTTCCATGTATAGCTTTCTGCTTTGCAGTACTACTTATATTGGTTAGGCAATGTTCTATGTATAGCTTTCTGCTTTACAGTACTGTTTATATTGGTTAGGCAATGTTCCATGTATAGCTTGCTGCTTTACAGTACTGTATATATTGGTTAGGTCTATGTATAGCTTGCTGCTTTACAGTACTGTTTATATTGGTTAGGCAATGTTCTATGTATAGCTTGCTGCTTTACAGTACTGTTTATATTAGTTAGGCAATGTTCCATGTATAGCCTGCTGCTTGACAGTACTGTTTATATTGGTTAGGCAATGTTCTATGTATAGCTTGCTGCTTTACAGTACTGTTTATATTGGTTAGGCAATGTTCTATGTATCGCTTGCTGCCTTACTGTACTGTTTATATTGGTTAAGCAATGTTCTATGCATAGCTTTCTGCTTTACAGTACTGTTTATATTGGTTAGGCAATGTTCTATGTATAGCTTTCTGCTTTACAGTACTGTCTATATTGGTGTAGGCAATGTCCTACGTATAGCTTGCTGCTTTACAGTACTGTTTATATTGGTTAGGCAATATTCTATGTATAGCTTGCTGCTTTACAGTACTGTTTATATTTGTTAGATCAATGTATAGCTTGCTGCTCTACAGTACTGTTTATATTTGTTAGGTCTATATATAGCTTGCTGCTTTACAGTACTGTTTATATTTGTTAGGTCTATGTATAGCTTGCTGCTTTACAGTACTGTTTATATTTGTTAGGTATATGCATAGCTTGCTGATTAACAGTACTGTTTATAGTTGTTAGGCAATGTTCCATGTATAGCTTGCTGCTTTACAGTACCCTTTATATTTGGTAGGCAATGTTCTATGTATAGCTTGCGGCTTTACAGTACTGTTTATATTTTGTAGGCAATGTTCCATGTATAGCTTGCTGCTTTACAGTACTGTTTATATTGTCTAGGCAATGTTCCATGTATAGCTTGCTGCTTTACAGTACTGTTTATATTGGTTAGGCAATGTTCTATGCATAGCTTGCTGCTTTACAGTACTGTTTATATTGGTTAGCTCTATGTAGAGCTTGCTGCTTTACAGTACTGTTTATATTGGTTAAGCAATGTTCTATTTATAGCTTGCTGCTTTACAGTACTATTTATATTGTGTAGGCAGTGTTCCATGTATAGCTTTCTGCTTTGCAGTACTGCTTATATTGGTTGGGCAATGTTCTATGTATAGCTTTCTGCTTTACAGTACTGTTTATATTGGTTAGGCAATGTTCCATGTATAGCTTGCTGCTTTACAGTACTGTATATATTGGTTAGGTCTATGTATAGCTTGCTGCTTTACAGTACTGTTTATATTGGTTAGGCAATGTTCTATGTATAGCTTGCTGCTTTACAGTACTGTTTATATTAGTTAGGCAATGTTCCATGTATAGCCTGCTGCTTGACAGTACTGTTTATATTGGTTAGGCAATGTTCTATGTATAGCTTGCTGCTTTACAGTACTGTTTATATTGGTTAGGCAATGTTCTATGTATCGCTTGCTGCATTACTGTACTGTTTATATTGGTTAAGCAATGTTCTATGTATCGCATGCTGCTATACAGTACTGTTTATATTGGTTAGGCAATGTTCTATATATAGCTTGCTGCTCTACAGTACTGATTATATTTGTTAGGCAATGTTCTATGTATCGCTTGCTGCTTTACAGTACTGATTATATTGGTTAGGCAATGTTCGATGTATAGCTTGCTGCTTTACAGTACTGATTATATTGGTTAGGCAATGTTCCATGTATAGCTTGCTGCTTTACAGTACTGTTTATATTGGTTATGCAATGCTTTATGCATAGCTTGCTGCTTTACAGTACTGTTTATATTGGTTAGGCAATGTTCTATGTATAGCTTGCTGCTTTACAATACTGTTTATATTGGTTAGGCAATGTTCTATGTATAGCTTGCTGCTTTACAGTACTCTTTATATTTGTTAGGCAATGTTCTATGTATAGCTTGCTGCTTTACAGTACTGTTTATATTGGTTAGGCAATATTCTATGTATAGCTTGCTGCTTTACAGTACTATTAATATTTGTTAGGTTTATGTATAGCTTGCTGCTTTACAGTACTGTTTATATTTGTTAGGTAGATGTATAGCTTGCTGGTTTACAGTACTGTTTATATTTGTTAGGTCTATGTATAGCTTGCTGCTTTACAGTACTGTTTATATTGGTTAGGGAATGTTCTATGTATAGCTTGCTGCTTTACAGTACTCTTTATATTTGTTAGGTCTATGTATAGCTTGCTGCTTTACAGTACTGTTTATATTGGTTAGGCAATGTTCTATGTATAGCTTGCTGCTTTACAGTACTGTTTATATTAGTTAGGCAATGTTCCATGTATAGCCTGTTGCTTTACAGTACTGTTTATATTGGTTAGGCAATGTTCTTTGTATAGCTTGCTGCTTTACAGTACTGTTTATATTGGTTAGGCAATGTTCTATGTATCGCTTGCTGCCTTACAGTACTGTTTATATTGGTTAGGCAATGTTATATGTATAGCTTGCTGCTCTACAGTACTGTTTATATTTGTTAGGTTTATGTATAGCTTGCTGCTTTACAGTAGTGTTTATATTGGTTAGACAATGTTCTATGCATAGCTTTCTGCTTTACAGTACTGTTTATATTGGTTAGGCAATGTTCTATGTATAGCTTTCTGCTTTACAGTACTGTCTATATTGGTGTAGGCAATGTCCTACGTATAGCTTGCTGCTTTACAGTACTGTTTATATTGGTTAGGCAATATTCTATGTATAGCTTGCTGCTTTACAGTACTGTTTATATTTGTTAGATCAATGTATAGCTTGCTGCTCTACAGTACCGTTTATATTTGTTAGGTCTATGTATAGCTTGCTGCTTTACAGTACTGGTTATATTTGTTAGGTCTATGTATAGCTTGCTGCTTTACAGTACTGTTTATATTTGTTAGGTATATGCATAGCTTGCTGATTAACAGTACTGTTTATAGTTGTTAGGCAATGTTCCATGTATAGCTTGCTGCTTTACAGTACTGTTTATATTTGGTAGGCAATGTTCTATGTATAGCTTGCTGCTTTACAGTACTGTTTATATTTTGTAGGCAATGTTCCATGTATAGCTTGCTGCTTTACAGTACTGTTTATATTGTCTAGGCAATGTTCCATGTATAGCTTGCTGCTTTACAGTACTGTTTATATTGGTTAGGCAATGTTCTATGCATAGCTTGCTGCTTTACAGTACTGTTTATATTGGTTAGCTCTATGTATAGCTTGCTGCTTTACAGTACTGTTTATATTGTTAGGCAATGTTCATGTATAGCTTGCTGCTTTACAGTACTGTTTATATTGGTTAGGCAATGTTCTATGTATAGCTTGCTGCTTTACAGTACTGTTTATATTGGTTAGGCAATGTTCTATGTATAGCTTGCTGCTTTACAGTACTGTTTATATTGGTTAGGCAATGTTCTATGTATAGCTTGCTGCTTTACAGTACTGTTTATATTGGTTAGGCAATGTTCTATGTATAGCTTGCTGCTTTACAGTACTGTTTATATTGGTTAGGCAATGTTCTATGTATAGCTTGCTGCTTTACAGTACTGTTTATATTGGTTAGGCAATGTTCTATGTATAGCTTGCTGCTTTACAGTACTGTTTATATTGGTTAGGCAATGTTCTATGTATAGCTTGCTGCTTTACAGTACTGTTTATATTGGTTAGGCAATGTTTATGTATAGCTTGCTGCTTTACAGTACTGTTTATATTGGTTAGGCAATGTTCTATGTATAGCTTGCTGCTTTACAGTACTGTTTATATTGGTTAGGCAATGTTCTATGTATAGCTTGCTGCTTTACAGTACTGTTTATATTGGTTAGGCAATGTTCTATGTATAGCTTGCTGCTTTACAGTACTGTTTATATTTGTTAGGCAATCTATGTATAGCTTGCTGCTTTACAGTACTGTTTATATTTGTTAGGTTTTATGTATAGCTTGCTGCTTTACAGTACTGTTTATATTTGTTAGGTATATGTATAGCTTGCTGCTTTACAGTACTGTTTATATTTGTTAGGTATAGCTTGCTGCTTTACAGTACTGTTTATATTTGTTAGGTATATGCATAGCTTGCTGATTAACAGTACTGTTTATAGTTGTTAGGCAATGTTCCATGTATAGCTTGCTGCTTTACAGTACTGTTTATATTTGGTAGGCAATGTTCTATGTATAGCTTGCTGCTTTACAGTACTGTTTATATTTTGTAGGCAATGTTCCATGTATAGCTTGCTGCTTTACAGTACTGTTTATATTGTTAGGCAATGTTCCATGTATAGCTTGCTGCTTTACAGTACTGTTTATATTGGTTAGGCAATGTTCTATGTATAGCTTGCTGCTTTACAGTACTGTTTATATTGGTTAGCTCTATGTATAGCTTGCTGCTTTACAGTACTGTTTATATTGGTTAAGCAATGTTCTATTTATAGCTTGCTGCTTTACAGTACTGTTTATATTGTGTAGGCAGTGTTCCATGTATAGCTTTCTGCTTTAGTACTGTTATATTGGTTGGCAATGTTCTATGTATAGCTTTCTGCTTTACAGTACTGTTTATATTGGTTAGGCAATGTTCCATGTATAGCTTGCTGCTTTACAGTACTGTATATATTGGTTAGGTCTATGTATAGCTTGCTGCTTTACAGTACTGTTTATATTGGTTAGGCAATGTTCTATGTATAGCTTGCTGCTTTACAGTACTGTTTATATTAGTTAGGCAATGTTCCATGTATAGCCTGCTGCTTGACAGTACTGTTTATATTGGTTAGGCAATGTTCTATGTATAGCTTGCTGCTTTACAGTACTGTTTATATTGGTTAGGCAATGTTCTATGTATCGCTTGCTGCATTACTGTACTGTTTATATTGGTTAAGCAATGTTCTATGTATCGCATGCTGCTATACAGTACTGTTTATATTGGTTAGGCAATGTTCTATATATAGCTTGCTGCTCTACAGTACTGATTATATTTGTTAGGCAATGTTCTATGTATCGCTTGCTGCTTTACAGTACTGATTATATTGGTTAGGCAATGTTCGATGTATAGCTTGCTGCTTTACAGTACTGATTATATTGGTTAGGCAATGTTCCATGTATAGCTTGCTGCTTTACAGTACTGTTTATATTGGTTATGCAATGCTTTATGCATAGCTTGCTGCTTTACAGTACTGTTTATATTGGTTAGGCAATGTTCTATGTATAGCTTGCTGCTTTACAATACTGTTTATATTGGTTAGGCAATGTTCTATGTATAGCTTGCTGCTTTACAGTACTCTTTATATTTGTTAGGCAATGTTCTATGTATAGCTTGCTGCTTTACAGTACTGTTTATATTGGTTAGGCAATATTCTATGTATAGCTTGCTGCTTTACAGTACTATTAATATTTGTTAGGTTTATGTATAGCTTGCTGCTTTACAGTACTGTTTATATTTGTTAGGTAGATGTATAGCTTGCTGGTTTACAGTACTGTTTATATTTGTTAGGTCTATGTATAGCTTGCTGCTTTACAGTACTGTTTATATTGGTTAGGGAATGTTCTATGTATAGCTTGCTGCTTTACAGTACTCTTTATATTTGTTAGGTCTATGTATAGCTTGCTGCTTTACAGTACTGTTTATATTGGTTAGGCAATGTTCTATGTATAGCTTGCTGCTTTACAGTACTGTTTATATTAGTTAGGCAATGTTCCATGTATAACCTGTTGCTTGACAGTACTGTTTATATTGGTTAGGCAATGTTCTTTGTATAGCTTGCTGCTTTACAGTACTGTTTATATTGGTTAGGCAATGTTCTATGTATCGCTTGCTGCCTTACAGTACTGTTTATATTGGTTAGGCAATGTTATATGTATAGCTTGCTGCTTTACAGTACTGTTTATATTTGTTAGGTTTATGTATAGCTTGCTGCTTTACAGTAGTGTTTATATTGGTTAGACAATGTTCTATGCATAGCTTTCTGCTTTACAGTACTGTTTATATTGGTTAGGCAATGTTCTATGTATAGCTTTCTGCTTTACAGTACTGTCTATATTGGTGTAGGCAATGTCCTACGTATAGCTTGCTGCTTTACAGTACTGTTTATATTGGTTAGGCAATATTCTATGTATAGCTTGCTGCTTTACAGTACTGTTTATATTTGTTAGATCAATGTATAGCTTGCTGCTCTACAGTACCGTTTATATTTGTTAGGTCTATGTATAGCTTGCTGCTTTACAGTACTGGTTATATTTGTTAGGTCTATGTATAGCTTGCTGCTTTACAGTACTGTTTATATTTGTTAGGTATATGCATAGCTTGCTGATTAACAGTACTGTTTATAGTTGTTAGGCAATGTTCCATGTATAGCTTGCTGCTTTACAGTACTGTTTATATTTGGTAGGCAATGTTCTATGTATAGCTTGCTGCTTTACAGTACTGTTTATATTTTGTAGGCAATGTTCCATGTATAGCTTGCTGCTTTACAGTACTGTTTATATTGTCTAGGCAATGTTCCATGTATAGCTTGCTGCTTTACAGTACTGTTTATATTGGTTAGGCAATGTTCTATGCATAGCTTGCTGCTTTACAGTACTGTTTATATGGTTAGCTCTATGTATAGCTTGCTGCTTTACAGTACTGTTTATATTGGTTAGGCAATGTTCTATGTATAGCTTGCTGCTTTACAGTACTATTTATATTGGTTAGGTCTATGTATAGCTTGCTGCTTTACAGTACTGTTTATATTGGTTAGGCAATGTTCTATGTATAGCTTGCTGCTTTACAGTACTGTTTATATTGGTTAGGCAATGTTCTATGTATAGCTTGCTGCTTTACAGTACTGTGTATATTGGTTAGGTCTATGTATAGCTTGCTGCTTTACAGTACTGTTTATATTGGTTAGGCAATGTTCTATGTATAGCTTGCTGCTTTACAGTACTGTTTATATTAGTTAGGCAATGTTCCATGTATAGCTTGCTGCTTTACAGTACTGTTTATATTGGTTAGGCAATGTTCTATGTATAGCTTGCTGCTTTACAGTACTGTTTATATTGGTTAGGCAATGTTCTATGTATAGCTTGCTGCTTTACAGTACTGTTTATATTGGTTAGGCAATGTTCTATGCATAGCTTTCTGCTTTACAGTACTGTTTATATTGGTTAGGCAATGTTCTATGTATAGCTTTCTGCTTTACAGTACTGTCTATATTGGTGTAGGCAATGTCCTACGTATAGCTTGCTGCTTTACAGTACTGTTTATATTGGTTAGGCAATATTCTATGTATAGCTTGCTGCTTTACAGTACTGTTTATATTTGTTAGATCAATGTATAGCTTGCTGCTCTACAGTACTGTTTATATTTGTTAGGTCTATGTATAGCTTGCTGCTTTACAGTACTGTTTATATTTGTTAGGTCTATGTATAGCTTGCTGCTTTACAGTACTGTTTATATTTGTTAGGTATATGCATAGCTTGCTGATTAACAGTACTGTTTATAGTTGTTAGGCAATGTTCCATGTATAGCTTGCTGCTTTACAGTACTGTTTATATTTGGTAGGCAATGTTCTATGTATAGCTTGCTGCTTTACAGTACTGTTTATATTTTGTAGGCAATGTTCCATGTATAGCTTGCTGCTTTACAGTACTGTTTATATTGTCTAGGCAATGTTCCATGTATAGCTTGCTGCTTTACAGTACTGTTTATATTGGTTAGGCAATGTTCTATGTATAGCTTGCTGCTTTACAGTACTGTTTATATTGGTTAGCTCTATGTATAGCTTGCTGCTTTACAGTACTGTTTATATTGGTTAAGCAATGTTCTATTTATAGCTTGCTGCTTTACAGTACTATTTATATTGTGTAGGCAGTGTTCCATGTATAGCTTTCTGCTTTGCAGTACTGTTTATATTGGTTAGGCAATGTTCTATGTATAGCTTTCTGCTTTACAGTACTGTTTATATTGGTTAGGCAATGTTCCATGTATAGCTTGCTGCTTTACAGTACTGTATATATTGTTAGGTCTATGTATAGCTTGCTGCTTTACAGTACTGTTTATATTGGTTAGGCAATGTTCTATGTATAGCTTGCTGCTTTACAGTACTGTTTATATTGTTAGGCAATGTTCCATGTATAGCTTGCTGCTTTACAGTACTGTTTATATTGGTTAGGCAATGTTCTATGTATAGCTTGCTGCTTTACAGTACTGTTTATATTGGTTAGGCAATGTTCTATGTATAGCTTGCTGCTTTACAGTACTGTTTATATTGGTTAAGCAATGTTCTATGTATCGCTGCTGCTTACAGTACTGTTTATATTGGTTAGGCAATGTTCTATGTATAGCTTGCTGCTTTACAGTACTGTTTATATTTGTTAGGCAATGTCTATGTATCTTGCTGCTTTACAGTACTGTTTATATTGGTTAGGCAATGTTCTATGTATAGCTTGCTGCTTTACAGTACTGTTTATATTGGTTAGGCAATGTTCTATGTATAGCTTGCTGCTTTACAGTACTGTTTATATTGGTTAGGCAATGTTCTATGTATAGCTTGCTGCTTTACAGTACTGTTTATATTGGTTAGGCAATGTTCTATGTATAGCTTGCTGCTTTACAGTACTGTTTATATTGGTTAGGCAATGTTCTATGTATAGCTTGCTGCTTTACAGTACTGTTTATATTTGTTAGGTCTATGTATAGCTTGCTGCTTTACAGTACTGTTTATATTGGTTAGGCAATATTCTATGTATAGCTTGCTGCTTTACAGTACTATTTATATTTGTTAGGTTTATGTATAGCTTGCTGCTTTACAGTACTGTTTATATTTGTTAGGTATATGTATAGCTTGCTGCTTTACAGTACTGTTTATATTTGTTAGGTCTATGTATAGCTTGCTGCTTTACAGTACTGTTTATATTGGTTAGGCAATGTTCTATGTATAGCTTGCTGCTTTACAGTACTGTTTATATTTGTTAGGTCTATGTATAGCTTGCTGCTTTACAGTACTGTTTATATTGGTTAGGCAATGTTCTATGTATAGCTTGCTGCTTTACAGTACTGTTTATATTAGTTAGGCAATGTTCCATGTATAGCCTGTTGCTTGACAGTACTGTTTATATTGGTTAGGCAATGTTCTTTGTATAGCTTGCTGCTTTACAGTACTGTTTATATTGGTTAGGCAATGTTCTATGTATAGCTTGCTGCTTTACAGTACTGTTTATATTGGTTAGGCAATGTTATATGTATAGCTTGCTGCTTTACAGTACTGTTTATATTGGTTAGGCAATGTTCTATGTATAGCTTGCTGCTTTACAGTACTGTTTATATTGGTTAGGCAATGTTCTATGTATAGCTTGCTGCTTTACAGTACTGTTTATATTGGTTAGGCAATGTTCTATGTATAGCTTGCTGCTTTACAGTACTGTTTATATTGGTTAGGCAATGTTCTATGTATAGCTTGCTGCTTTACAGTACTGTTTATATTGGTTAGGCAATGTTCTATGTATAGCTTGCTGCTTTACAGTACTGTTTATATTGGTTAGGAATGTTCTATGTATAGCTTGCTGCTTTACAGTACTGTTTATATTTGTTAGGTCTATGTATAGCTTGCTGCTTTACAGTACTGTTATATTTGTTAGGTCTATGTATAGCTTGCTGCTTTACAGTACTGTTTATATTTGTTAGGTATATGTATAGCTTGCTGCTTTACAGTACTGTTTATATTTGTTAGGCAATGTTCTATGTATAGCTTGCTGCTTTACAGTACTGTTTATATTTGGTAGGCAATGTTCTATGTATAGCTTGCTGCTTTACAGTACTGTTTATATTTGTTAGGCAATGTTCCATGTATAGCTTGCTGCTTTACAGTACTGTTTATATTGTTTAGGCAATGTTCTATGTATAGCTTGCTGCTTTACAGTACTGTTTATATTGGTTAGGCAATGTTCTATGCATAGCTTTCTGCTTTACAGTACTGTTTATATTGGTTAGGCAATGTTCTATGTATAGCTTTCTGCTTTACAGTACTGTTTATATTGGTGTAGGCAATGTCCTATGTATAGCTTGCTGCTTTACAGTACTGTTTATATTGGTTAGGCAATATTCTATGTATAGCTTGCTGCTTTACAGTACTGTTTATATTTGTTAGATCAATGTATAGCTTGCTGCTCTACAGTACCGTTTATATTTGTTAGGTATATGCATAGCTTGCTGCTTTACAGTACTGTTTATATTTGTTAGATCAATGTATAGCTTGCTGCTTTACAGTACTGGTTATATTTGTTAGGTCTATGTATAGCTTGCTGCTTTACAGTACTGTTTATATTTGTTAGGTATATGCATAGCTTGCTGATTAACAGTACTGTTTATAGTTGTTAGGCAATGTTCCATGTATAGCTTGCTGCTTTACAGTACTGTTTATATTTGGTAGGCAATGTTCTATGTATAGCTTGCTGCTTTACAGTACTGTTTATATTTTGTAGGCAATGTTCCATGTATAGCTTGCTGCTTTACAGTACTGTTTATATTGTCTAGGCAATGTTCCATGTATAGCTTGCTGCTTTACAGTACTGTTTATATTGGTTAGGCAATGTTCTATGCATAGCTTGCTGCTTTACAGTACTGTTTATATTGGTTAGCTCTATGTATAGCTTGCTGCTTTACAGTACTGTTTATATTGGTTAAGCAATGTTCTATTTATAGCTTGCTGCTTTACAGTACTATTTATATTGTGTAGGCAGTGTTCCATGTATAGCTTTCTGCTTTGCAGTACTGCTTATATTGGTTAGGCAATGTTCTATGTATA
The DNA here is from genome assembly GCA_014843695.1 of Archivesica marissinica. Lineage (NCBI taxonomy): Eukaryota > Metazoa > Mollusca > Bivalvia > Venerida > Vesicomyidae > Archivesica > Archivesica marissinica. The sequence goes on along the minus strand of CM026395.1, from coordinate 44,663,866 downwards.
GCTTTCTGCTTTACAGTACTGTTTATATTGGTTAGGCAATGTTCCATGTATAGCTTGCTGCTTTACAGTACTGTATATATTGGTTAGGTCTATGTATAGCTTGCTGCTTTACAGTACTGTTTATATTGGTTAGGCAATGTTCTATGTATAGCTTGCTGCTTTACAGTACTGTTTATATTAGTTAGGCAATGTTCCATGTATAGCCTGCTGCTTGACAGTACTGTTTATATTGGTTAGGCAATGTTCTATGTATAGCTTGCTGCTTTACAGTACTGTTTATATTGGTTAGGCAATGTTCTATGTATCGCTTGCTGCTTTACAGTACTGTTTATATTGGTTAGGCAATGTTCTATGTATAGCTTGCTGCTTTACAGTACTGTTTATATTGGTTAGGCAATGTTCTATGTATAGCTTGCTGCTTTACAGTACTGTTTATATTGGTTAGGCAATGTTCTATGTATAGCTTGCTGCTTTACAGTACTGTTTATATGGTTAGGCAATGTTCTATGTATAGCTTGCTGCTTTACAGTACTGTTTATATTGTTTACTGTTTATTTTGTTAGGTCTATGTATAGCTTGCTGGTTTAAGTACTGTTTATATTTGTTAGGTTATGCATAGCTTGCTGATTAACAGTACTGTTTATAGTTGTTAGGCAATGTTCCATGTATAGCTTGCTGCTTTACAGTACTGTTTATATTTGGTAGGCAATGTTCTATGTATAGCTTGCTGCTTTACAGTACTGTTTATATTGTGTAGGCAATGTTCCATGTATAGCTTGCTGCTTTACAGTACTGTGTATATTGTCTAGGCAATGTTCCATGTATAGTTTGCTGCTTGACAGTACTGTTTATATTGGTTAGGCAATGTTCTATGTATAGCTTGCTGCTTTACAGTACTGTTTATATTGGTTAGCTCTATGTATAGCGTGCTGCTTTACAGTACTGTTTATATTGGTTAAGCAATGTTCTATGTATAGCTTTCTGCTTTACAGTACTGTTTATATTGGTTAGGCAATGGTCCATGTATAGCTTGTTGCTTTACAGTACTGTATATATTGGTTAGGTCTATGTGTAGCTTGCTGCTTTACAGTACTGTTTATACTGGTTAGGCAATGTTCTATGTATAGCTTGCTGCTTTACAGTACTGTTTATATTAGGTAGGCAATGTTCCATGTATAGCCTGCTGCTTGACAGTACTGTTTATATTGGTTAAGCAATGTTCTATGTATAGCTTTCTGCTTTGCAGTACTGTTTATATTGGTTAGGCAATGTTCTATGTATAGCTTTCTGCTTTACAGTACTGTTTATATTGGTTAGGCAATGTTCCATGTATAGCTTGCTGCTTTACAGTACTGTTTATATTGGTTAGGTATATGTATAGCTTGCTGCTTTACAGTACTGTTTATATTGGTTAGGCAATGTTCTATGTATAGCTTGCTGCTTTACAGTACTGTTTATATTGGTTAGGCAATGTTCTATGTATAGCTTGCTGCTTTACAGTACTGTTTATATTGGTTAGGCAATGTTCTATGTATAGCTTGTTGCTTTACAGTAATGTTTATATTGGTTAGGCAATGTTATATGTATAGCTTGCTGCTTTACAGTACTGTTTATATTTGTTAGGCAATGTTCTATGTATAGCTTGCTGCTTTACAGTACTGTTTATATTGATTAGGCAATGTTGTATGTATAGATTGCTGCTTTACAGTACTGTTTATATTTGTTAGGTCTATGTATAGGTTTCTGCTTTACAGTACTGTGTATATTGGTTAGGCAATGTTCTATGTATAGCTTGCTGCTTTGCAGTACTGTTTATATTGGTTAGGCAATGTTCTATGTATAGCTTGCTGCTTTACAGTACTGTCGATATTGGTTAGGCAATGTTCTATGTATATCTTGCTGCTTTATAGTACTGTTTATATTGGTTAGGCAATGTTCTATGTATAGCTTGCTGATTTACAGTACTGTCGATATTGGTTAGGCAATGTTCTATGTATATCGTGCTGCTTTATAGTACTGTCTATATTGGTTAGGCAATGTTCTATGTATAGCTTGCTGCCTTATAGTACTGTTTATATTGGTTAGGCAATGTTCTATGTATCTCTTGCTGCTTTTACAGTACTGTTTATATTTGTTAGGCAATTTTCTATGTATAGCTTGCTGCTTTACAGTACTGTTTATATTGGTTAGCTCTATGTATAGCTTGCTGCTTTACCGTACTGTCTATATTGGTTGGGCAATGTTCTTTGTATAGCTTGCTTCTTTTCAGTACTGTTTATATTTGTTAGGTCTATGTATAGCTTGCTGCTTTACAGTACTGTGTATATTGGTTAGATAATGTTCTATGTATAGCTTGCTGCTTTACAGTACTGCTTATATTGGTTAGGCTATGTTCTGTGTATAGCTTGCTGCTTTACAGTACTGTGTATATTGTTTAGGCAATGTTCTATGTATAGCTTGCTGCTTTACAGTACTGTTTAAATTTGTTAGGTCTATGTATAACTTGCTGCTTTACAGTACTGTTTATATTTGTTAGGTCTATGTATAGCTTGCTGCTTTACAGTACTGTTTATATTTGTTAGGTCTATGTATAGCTTGCTGCTTTACAGTACTGTTTATATTTCTTAGGCAATGTTCTATGTATAGCTTGCTGCTGTACAGTACTATTTATATTTGTTAGGTCTATGTATAGCTTGCTGCTTTACAGTACTGTTTATATTGGTTAGGCAATGTTCTATGTATAGCTTGCTGCTTTACAGTACTGTTTTTTGTTAGGCATGTTCTATGTATAGCTTGCTGCTTTACAGTACTGTTTATATTGGTTAGGCAATGTTCATGTATAGCTTGCTGCTTTACAGTACTGTTTATATTTGTTAGGTCTATGTATAGCTTGCTGCTTTACAGTACTGTGTATATTGGTTAGGCAATGTTCTATGTATAGCTTGCTGCTTTACAGTACTGTTTATATTTGTTAGGTCATGTTGTTGTGTTGTTGTTTTTGTGGTCTATGTATAGCTTGCTGCTTTACAGTACTGTTTATATTTGTTAGGTTGTGTTGTGTTGTTGGTTAGGCAATGTTCTATGTATAGCTTGCTGCTTTACAGTACTGTTTATATTGGTTAGGCAATGTTCTATGTATAGCTTGCTGCTTTACAGTACTGTTTATATTGGTTAGGCAATGTTCTATGTATAGCTTGCTGCTTTACAGTAATGTCTATATTGGTTAGGCAATGTTCTATGTATAGCTTGCTGCTTTATAGTACTGTTTATATTGGTTAGGCAATGTTCTATGTATAGCTTTCTGCTTTACAGTACTGTTTATATTGGTTAGGCAATATTCCATGTATAGCTTGCTGCTTTACACTACTGTATATATTGGTTAGGTCTATGTATAACTTGCCGCTTTACAGTACTGTTTATATTGGTTAGGCAATGTTATATGTATAGCTTGCTGCTTTACAGTACTGTTTATATTTGTTAGGTCTATGTATAGCTTGCTGCTTTACAGTACTGTTTATATTTGTTAGGTCTATGCATAGCTTGCTGATCAACAGTACTGTTTATAGTTGTTAGGCAATGATCCATGTATAGCTTGCTGCTTTACAGTACTGTTTATATTTGGTAGGCAATGTTCTATGTATAGCTTGCTGCTTTACAGTACTCTTTATATTGTGTAGGCAATGTTCCATGTATAGCTTGCTGCTTTACAGTACTCTTTATATTGGTTAGGCAATGTTCTATGTATAGCTTGCTGCTTTACAGTACTGTTTATATTGGTTAAGCAATGTTCTATGTATAGCTTGCTGCTTTACAGTACTGTTTATATTGTGTAGGCAGTGTTCCATGTATAGCTTGCTGCTTTACAGTACTCTTTATATTGGTTAGGCAATGTTCTATGTATAGGTTGCTGCTTTACAGTACTGTTTATATTGGTTTGGCAATGTTCTATGTATAGCTTGCTGCTTTACAATACTTTTTATATTGGTTAGGCAATGTTCTATGTATAGCTTGCTGCTTTACAGTACTGTTTATATTGGTTAGGCAATGTTGTTTTGTGTTTGTTGTTCTATGTATAGCTTGCTGCTTTACAGTACTGTTTATATTGGTTAGGCAATGTTCTATGTATAGCTTGCTGCTTTACAGTACTGTTTATATTGTGTAGGCAGTGTTCCATGTATAGCTTTCTGCTTTGAAGTACTGTTTATATTGGTTAGGCAATGTTCTATGTATAGCTTTCTGCTTTACAGTACTGTTTATATTGGTTTGGCAATGGTCCATGTATAGCTTGCTGCTTTACAGTACTGTTTATATTGGTTAGGTCTATGTATAGCTTGCTGCTTTACAGTACTGTTTATATTGGTTAGGCAATGTTCTATGTATAGCTTGCTGCTTTGCAGTACTGTTTATATTGGTTAGGCAATGTTTTTTGTATAGCTTGCTGCTTTACAGTACTGTTTATATTGGTTAGGCAATGTTCTATGTATAGCTTGCTGCTTTACAGTACTGTTTATATTGGTTAGGCAATGTTCCATGTATAGTTTATGTATAGCTTCTGCTTTACAGTACTGTTTATATTGGTTAGGCAATGTTCTATGTATAGATTGCTGCTTTACAGTACTGTTTATATTGGTTAGGCAATGTTCTATGTATAGCGTGCTGCTTTACAATACTCTTTGTATTGGTTAGGCAATGTTCTATGTATAGCTTGCTGCTTTACAGTACTGTTTATATTTGTTAGGCAATGTTCTATGTATAGCTTGCTGCTTTAGAGTACTGTTTATATTGGTTAGGCAATGTTCTATGTATAGCTTGCTGCTTTACAGTACTGTTTATATTTGTTAGGTCTATGTATAGCTTGCTGCTTTACAGTACTGTTTATATTTGTTAGGCAATGTTCTATGTATAGCTTGCTGCTTTACAGTACTGTTTATATTGGTTAGGCAATGTTCTATTAAGCTTGCTGCGTTACAGTACTGTGTATATTGGTTAGGCAATGTTCTATGTATAGCTTGCTGCTTTACAGTACTGTTTATATTGTTAGGCATGTTCTATTATAGCTTCGCTTCAGTACTGTTATATTGGTTAGGCAATGTTCTATGTATAGCTTGCTGCTTTAGAGTACTGTTTATATTTGTTAGGTCTATGTATAGCTTGCTGCTTTACAGTACTGTTTATATTGGTTAGGTAATGTTTTGTTAGCTTGCTGCTTTACAGTACTGTTTATATTGGTTAGGCAATGTTCTATGTATAGCTTGCTGCTTTACAGTACTGTGTATATTGGTTAGGCAATGTTCTATGTATAGCTTGCTGCTTTACAGTACTGTTTATATTTGTTAGGCAATGTTCTATATATAGCTTACGGCGTTACAGTACTGTGTATATTGGTTAGGCAATGTTCTATGTATAGCTTGCTGCTTTACAGTACTCTTTATATTTGTTAGGTCTATGTATAGCTTGCTGCTTTACAGTACTGTGTATATTGGTTAGGCAATGTTCTTTGTATAGCTTGCTGCTTTACAGTACTGTTTATATTGGTTAGGCAATGTTCTATATACAGCTTGCTGCGTTACAGTACTGTGTATATTGGTTAGGCAATGTTCTATGTATAGCTTGCTGCTTTACAGTACTGTTTATATTTGTTAGGCAATGTTCTATGTATAGCTTGCTGCTTTACAGTACTGTTTATATTGGTTAGGCAATGTTCTATGTATAGCTTGCTGCTTTACAGTACTGTTTATATTGGTTAGGCAATGTTCTATGTATAGCTTGCTGCTTTACAGTACTGTTTATATTGGTTAGGCAATGTTCTATGTATAGCTTGCTGCTTTACAGTACTGTTTATATTGGTTAGGCAATGTTCTATGTATAGCTTGCTGCTTTACAGTACTGTTTATATTGGTTAG
>CM026395.1:44631588-44656963 GCA_014843695.1 Archivesica marissinica | reverse complement strand
AGGCAATGTTCTATGTATAGCTTGCTGCTTTGCAGTACTGTTTATATTGGTTAGGCAATGTTCTATGTATAGCTTGCTGCTTTGTTGTTTTTTGGTTGTGTTTTGTTGTGTGTTACAGTACTGTTTATATTGGTTAGGCAATGTTCTATGTATATCTTGCTGCTTTATAGTACTGTTTATATTTGTTAGGCAATGTTCTATGTATAGCTTGCTGCTTTACAGTACTGTTTATATTGGTTAGGCAATGTTCTATGTATAGCTTGCTGCTTTACAGTACTGTCTATATTGGTTAGGCAATGTTCTATGTATAGCTTGCTGCTTTACAGTACTGTTTATATTGGTTAGGCAATGTTCTATGTATAGCTTGCTGCTTTACAGTACTGTTTATATTGGTTAGGCAATGTTCTATGTATAGCTTGCTGCTTTACAGTACTGTTTATATTGGTTAGGCAATGTTCTATGTATAGCTTGCTGCTTTACAGTACTGTTTATATTGGTTAGGCAATGTTCTATGTATAGCTTGCTGCTTTACAGTACTGTTTATATTGGTTAGGCAATGTTCTATGTATAGCTTGCTGCTTTACAGTACTGTTATATTGTTAGGTCTATGTATAGCTTGCTGCTTTACAGTACTGTTTATATTGGTTAGGCAATGTTCTATGTATAGCTTGCTGCTTTACAGTACTGTTTATATTGGTTAGGCAATGTTCTATGTATAGCTTGCTGCTTTACAGTACTGTTTATATTTGTTAGCTAGATGTATAGCTTGCTGCTTTACAGTACTGTTTATATTTGTTAGGTCTATGTATAGCTTGCTGCTTTACAGTACTGTTTATATTTGTTAGGCAATGTTCTATGTATAGCTTGCTGCTTTACAGTACTGTTTATATTGGTTAGGCAATGTTCTATGTATAGCTTGCTGCTTTACAGTACTGTTTATATTTGTTAGGCAATTTCTATGTATAGCTTGCTGCTTTACAGTACTGTTTATATTTGTTAGGTCTATGTATAGCTTGCTGCTTTACAGTACTGTTTATATTTGTTAGTGTTATGTATAGCTTGCTGCTTTACAGTACTGTTTATATTGGTTAGGCAATGTTCTATGTATAGCTTGCTGCTTTACAGTACTGTTTATATTGGTTAGGCAATGTTCTATGTATAGCTTGCTGCTTTACAGTACTGTTTATATTGGTTAGGCAATGTTCTATGTATAGCTTGCTGCTTTACAGTACTGTTTATATTGGTTAGGCAATGTTCTATGTATAGCTTGCTGCTTTACAGTACTGTTTATATTGGTTAGGCAATGTTCTATGTATAGCTTGCTGCTTTACAGTACTGTTTATATTGGTTAGGCAATGTTCTATGTATAGCTTGCTGCTTTACAGTACTGTTTATATTGGTTAGGCAATGTTCTATGTATAGCTTGCTGCTTTACAGTACTGTTTATATTGGTTAGGTCTATGTATAAGCTTGCTGCTTTACAGTACTGTTTATATTGGTTAGGCAATGTTCTATGTATAGCTTGCTGCTTTACAGTACTGTTTATATTGGTTAGGCAATGTTCTATGTATAGCTTGCTGCTTTACAGTACTGTTTATATTGGTTAGGCAATGTTCTATGTATAGCTTGCTGCTTTACAGTACTGTTTATATTGGTTAGGCAATGTTCTATGTATAGCTTGCTGCTTTACAGTACTGTTTATATTTGTTAGGTCTATGTATAGCTTGCTGCTTTACAGTACTGTGTATATTGGTTAGGCAATGTTCTATGTATAGCTTGCTGCTTTACAGTACTGTTTATATTGGTTAGGCAATGTTCTATGTATAGCTTGCTGCTTTACAGTACTGTTTATATTGGTTAGGCAATGTTCTATGTATAGCTTGCTGCTTTACAGTACTGTTTATATTGGTTAGGCAATGTTCTATGTATAGCTTGCTGCTTTACAGTACTGTTTATATTGGTTAGGCAATGTTCTATGTATAGCTTGCTGCTTTACAGTACTGTTTATATTGGTTAGGCAATGTTCTATGTATACTTGCTGCTTTACAGTACTGTTTATATTTGTTAGTCTATGTATAGCTTGCTGCTTTACAGTACTGTTTATATTGGTTAGTCTATGTATAGCTTGCTGCTTTACAGTACTGTTTATATTGGTTGGCAATGTTCTATGTATAGCTTGCTGCTTTACAGTACTATTTATATTTGTTAGGTCTATGTATAGCTTGCTGCTTTACAGTACTGTTTATATTGGTTAGGCAATGTTCTATGTATAGCTTGCTGCTTTACAGTACTGTTTATATTGGTTAGGCAATGTTCTATGTATAGCTTGCTGCTTTACAGTACTGTTTATATTGGTTAGGCAATGTTCTATGTATAGCTTGCTGCTTTACAGTACTGTTTATATTTGGTTAGGTTTATGTATAGCTTGCTGCTTTACAGTACTGTTTATATTTGTTAGGTCTATGTATAGCTTGCTGCTTTACAGTACTGTTTATATTTGTTAGGTATAGCTTGCTGCTTTACAGTACTGTTTATATTTTTTAGGCAATGTTCTATGTATAACTTGCTGCTTTACAGTACTGTTTATATTTGTTAAGCAATGTTCTATGTATAGCTTGCTGCTTTACAGTACTGTTTATATTTGTTAGGCAATGTTCTATGTATCTATTGCTGCTTTACAGTACTGTTTATATTTGTTAGGCAATGTTCCATGTATAGCTTGCTGCTTGACAGTACTGTTTATATTCGTTAGGCAATGTTCGATGTATGGCTTGCTGCTTTACAGTACTGTTTATATTTGTTAGGTCCATGTATAGCTTGCTGCTTTACAGTACTGTTTATATTGATTAGGAGTATGTATACCTTGCTGCTTTACAGTACTGTTTATATTTGTTAGGTCTATGTATAGCTTGCCGCTTTACAGTACTGTTTATATTGGTTAGGCAATGTTCTATGTATAGTGTTCTGCTTTACAGTACTGTTTATATTGGTTAGGCAATGTTCTATGTATAGCTTTCTGCTTTACGGTACTGTCTATATTGGTTTAGGCAATGTCCTACGTATAGCTTGCTGCTTTACAGTACTGTTTATATTGGTTAGACAATATTCTATGTATAGCTTGCTGCTTTACAGTACTGTTTATATTTGTTAGGTCAATGTATAGATTGCTGCTTTACAGTACTGTTTATATTTGTTAGGTCTATGTATAGCTTGCTGCTTTACAGTACTGTTTATGTTTGTTAGGTCTATGCATAGCCTGCTGATTAACAGTACTGTTTATAGATGTTAAGCAATGTTCCATGTATAGCATGCTGCTTTACAGTACTGTTTATATTTGGTAGGCAATGTTCTATGTACAGCTTGCTGCTTTACAGTACTGTTTATTTTGGTTAGGTCTATGCATAGCGTGCTGCTTTACAATACTGTTTATATTGGTTAGGCAATGTTCTATGTATAGCTTGCTGCTTTATAGTACTGTTTATATTGGTTAAGCACTGTTCTATGTATAGCTTGCTGCTTTACAGTACTGTTTATATTGTGTAGGTAGTGATCCATGTGTAGCTTTCTGCTTTGCAGTACTGTTTATATTGTTTAGGCAATGTTCTATGTATAGCTTTCTGCTTTACAGTACTGTATATATTGGTTAGGTCTATGTATAGCTTGCTGCTTTACAGTACTGTTTATATTGGTTAGGCAATGTTCTATGTAAAGCTTACTGTTTTACAGTACTGTTTATATTAGTTAGGCAATATTCCATGTATTGCCTGCTGCTGTACAGTACTGTATATATTGGTTAGGCAATGTTCTATGTATAGCTTGCTGCTTTACAGTACTGTTTATATTCGTTATGCTATGTTCTTTGTATCGCTCGCTGCTATACAGTACTGTTTATATTGGTTAGGCAATGATCTATGTATAGCTTGCTGCTTTACAGTACTGTTTATATTGGTTAGGCAATGTTCTTTGTATAGCTTGCTGCTTTACAGTACTGTTTATATTGGTTAGGCAATGTTCCATGTATAGCTTGCTGCTTTACAGTACTGTTTATATTTGTTAGGTCTATGTATAGCTTGTCGCTTTACAGTACTGTTTATATTGGTTAGGCAATGTTCTATGCATAGCTTTCTGCTTTACAGTACTGTTTATATTGGTTAGGCAATGTTCTATGTATAGCTTTCTTCTTTACAGTACTGTCTATATTGGTTTAGGCAATGTCCTACGTATAGCTTGCTGCTTTACAGTACTGTTTATATTGGTTAGGCAATATACTATGTATAGCTTGCTGCTTTACAGTACTGTTTATATATGTTAGGTCAATGTATAGCTTGCTGCTTTACAGTACTGTTTATATTTGTTAGGTCTATGTATAGCTTGCTGCTTTACAGTACTGTTTATGTTTGTTAGGTCTATGCATAGCTTGCTGATTAACAGTACTGTTTATAGTTGTTAGACAATGTTCCATGTATAGCTTGCTGCTTTACAGTACTGTTTATATTTGGTAGGCAATGTTCTATGTATAGCTTGCTGCTTTACAGTACTGTTTATTTTGGTTAGGTCTATGCATAGCTTGCTGCTTTACAATACTGTTTATATTGGTTAGGCAATGTTCTATGTATAGCTTGCTGCTTTATAGTACTGTTTATATTGGTTAAGCAATGTTCTATGTATAGCTTGCTGCTTTTCAGTACTGTTTATATTGTGTAGGTAGTGATCCATGTATAGCTTTCTGCTTTGCAGTACTGTTTATATTGTTTAGGCAATGTTCTATGTATAGCTTTCTGCTTTACAGTACTGATTATATTGGTTAGGCAATGTTCCATGTATAGCTTGCTGCTTTACAGTACTGTATATATTGGTTTGGTCTATGTATAGCTTGCTGCTTTACAGTACTGTTTATATTGGTTAGGCAATGTTCTATGTATAGCTTACTGCTTTACAGTACTGTTTATATTAGTTAGGCAATATTCCATGTATTGCCTGCTGCTTTACAGTACTGTTTATATTGGTTAGGCAATGTTCTATGTATAGCTTGCTGCTTTAAAGTACTGTTTATATTGGTTAGGCTATGTTCTTTGTATCGCTCGCTGCTATACAGTACTGTTTATATTGGTTAGGCAATGTTCTATGTATAGCTTGCTGCTTTAAAGTACTGTTTATATTGGTTAGGCAATGCTCTATGTATCGCTTGCTGCTTTACAGTACTGTTGATATTGGTTAGGCAATGTTCCATGTATAGCTTGCTGCTTTACAGTACTGTTTATATTGGTTAGGCAATGTTCTATGTATAGCTTGCTGCTTTACAGTACTGTTTATATTGGTTAGGCAATGTTCTATGTATAGCTTGCTGCTTTACAATACTGTTTATATTGGTTAGGCTATGTTCTATGTATAGCTTGTTGCTTTACAGTACTGTTTATATTTGTTAGGTAATGTTCTATGTATAGCTTTCTGCTTTACAGTACTGTTTAAATTTGTTAGGTCTATGTATAGCTTGTTGCTTTACAGTACTATTTATATTGGTTAGGCAATATTCTATGTATAGCTTGCTGCTTTACAGTACTATTTATATTTGTTAGGTTTATTTATAGCTTGCTGCTTTTCAGTACTGTTTATATTTGTTAGGTCTATGTATAGCTTGCTGCTTTACAGTACTGTTTATATTTGTTAGGTCTATGTATAGCTTGCTGCTTCACAGTACTGTTTATATTGGTTAGGCAATGTTCTATGTATAGCTTGCTGCTTTACAGTACTGTTTATATTTGTTAGGTCTATGTATAGCTTGCTGCTTTACAGTACTGTTTATATTGGTTAGGCAATGTTCTATGTATAGCTTGCTGCTTTACAGTACTGTTTATATTTGTTAGGTCTATGTATAGCTTACTGCTTTACAGTAATGTGTATATTGGTTAGGCAATGTTCTATGTATAGCTTGCTGCTTTACAGTAATGTGTATATTGGTTAGGCAATGTTCTTTGTATAGCTTGCTGCTTTACAGTACTGTTTCTATTGGTTAGGCAATGTTCTATGTATAGCTTGCTGCTTTACAGTACTGTTTATATTGGTTAGGCAATGTTCTATGTATAGCTTGCTGCTTTACAGTACTGTGTATATTGGTTAGGCAATGTTCTATGTATAGATTGCTGCTTTACAGTACTGTCTATATTGGTTAGGCAATGTTCTATGTATAGCTTGCTGCTTTATAGTACTGTTTATATTGGTCAGGCAATGTTCTATGTATAGTTTTCTGCTTTTACAGTACTGTTTATATTGGTTAGGCAATGTTCCCTGTATAGCTTGCTGCTTTACAGTACTGTTTATATTGGTTAGGCAATGTTCCATGTATAGCTTGCTGCTTTACAGTACTGTGTATATTGGTTAGGCAATGTTCTATGTATAGATTGCTGCTTTACAGTACTGTCTATATTGGTTAGGCAATGTTCTATGTATAGCTTGCTGCTTTATAGTACTGTTTATATTGGTCAGGCAATGTTCTATGTATAGTTTTCTGCTTTTACAGTACTGTTTATATTGGTTTGGCAATGTTCTATGTATCGCTTGCTGCTTTACAGTACTGTTTATATTGGTTAGGCAATGTTCTATGTATAGCTTGCTGCTTTACAGTAATGTTTTTATTGGTTAGGCAATGTTCCATGTATAGCTTGGTGCGTTACAGTACTGTTTATATTGGTTAGGCAATGTTCTATGTATAGCTTACTGCTTTACAGTACTGTTTATATTGGTTAGGCAATGTTCTATGTATAGCTTGTTGCTTTACAGTAATGTTTATATTGGTTAGGCAATGTTATATGTATAGCTTGCTGCTTTACAGTACTGTTTATATTTGTTAGGCAATGTTCTATGTATAGCTTGCTGCTTTACAGTACTGTTTATATTGGTTAGGCAATGTTGTATGTATAGATTGCTGCTTTACAGTACTGTTTATATTTGTTAGGTCTATGTATAGGTTTCTGCTTTACAGTACTGTTTATATTGGTTAGGCAATGTTCTATGTATAGCTTGCTGCTTTGCAGTACTGTTTATATTGGTTAGGCAATGTTCTATGTATAGCTTGCTGCTTTACAGTACTGTTTATATTGGTTAGGCAATGTTCTATGTATATCTTGCTGCTTTATAGTACTGTTTATATTGGTTAGGCAATGTTCTATGTATAGCTTTCTGATTTACAGTACTGTTTATATTGGTTAGGCAATGTTCTATGTATATCTTGCTGCTTTACAGTACTGTTTATATTGGTTAGGCAATGTTCCATCTATAGCTTTCTGCTTTACAGTACTGTTTATATTGGTTAGGTCTATGTATAGCTTGCTGCTTTACAGTACTGTTTTTATTGGTTAGGCAATGTTCTATGTATAGCTTTCTGCTTTACAGTACTGTTTATATTGGTTAGGCAATGTTCTATGTATAGCTTTCTGCTTTACAGTACTGTTTATATTGGTTAGGCAATGTTCCATGTATAGCTTGCTGCTTTACAGTACTGTTTGTATTGGTTAGGCAATGTTCTATGTATAGCTTGCTGCTTTACAGTACTGTTTATATTGGTTAGGCAATGTTCTATGTATAGCTTTCTGCTTTACAGTACTGTTTAAATTGGTTAGGCAATGTTCTATGTATAGCTTGCTGCTTTACAGTACTGTTTATATTGGTTAGGCAATGTTCTATGTATAGCTTGCTGCTTTACAGTACTGGATATAATATATCCTATGTAAATTACATTTATTTTTATAGACATATGCATATTATATTTATTTTTGCTTATGGAGTTTTGTTTTTGTATAATTTCATGATGGCAATGCACCAAATTGATTCAAGTCAAATTGTATTTACTGTCGGCATGGTACATGCACTCAACATTAGCTATGCATAGCTTTTTGAGAATCATAAACATGGATTTGGGAGACCCAATGACCGTCATGCTGGTTTAGTTTATAAGATATTTTATTTCCCAATATAATATATATTGAACAATGCATACATCACACATAATCAACATACAGAAAAAGGATTAGAATGAAAGACAGAGTCTTATATAATATTCTTCTCTCTTCTCCGCTAAGGCTGGTTAAGCCCATGAACTGTGGGGAATTCGGCGACAACCGGTGAAACCAAATGACATTTGGGAAGCATAGTGTGTATACAATACATTTGCAAGTCTGGGACATTTTGTTAAACGTGACCAAGTGATTTCGGGCCCTGGCTTCACTTGTCGAATGCAAGGAAGCTATCCAACTGGCTTGTGGAAGGTCAGTTGTTCTACCCGTGATGATGTACGTTTATTTACCCTCGCCACTGGTAAACCATATGGGCGAGCATTCTAAGATGATTATTCTCTGTGATGCTTATGGTGACATCCTCAGTTGGCTCCTTCCTTCTTTCTGTGCCAGGGTGACAAGTCCTGGTCTGTATGCGATCCTTTTTAGGGCCACATCCTCCACGATTAGTCGGCTCACAGCAGCAAAATGGTTCTGTTGTTCCGTCGTTGTCCACCCCGTTGACGCATCCGGGGTCGAGGTCGCATCCCTCCGTCTCCAACTGCTCGCACGAGATTGGAGACAGATAAAAGAGTTCGAGGCGACGAGTGCGCCATCCACGCGAAACGACTGCCGTCTTCTCCTACCCAGTCACTCGTCGCCTCTTCAACGCCCCAGTGTTAGCTGTCGTTAATCTAGGTAAGTGTAAGACACTCAAAAAGAGTCGATGCGGGTCCTCGTCTGTATGCATCAGCGGCGTGGATTGGTCACTTCGGAACAGGTGATCCAATTTCCTGCTGTGAGCTGTCCCTTGTTCCCGACGTGCACGGTGTGGAGGTACCCGTGTGCCCATCGGTGCATTAAATACTGCTCGTAGGGGCACCCAGAATCTTCCTCCACCAATTACAGCGGGATAGTCGTCATATGACCCAAGCTGTTGGTGCGACATTAAACCACAAACACAAATAAACATGAACATGGTGGTAACAGACACAAGCTGACAATTCCATGTGTGATGGAAAGATTGGATTATACCCGCCTCCAACACATACCTCACTATATACCTTTTTTGAACATTTAACTTTTTAAAATTTTAACAAATTCAATTTGGAAATCAAATTTCTTCATTATAGTAACCTGTATTTATTTATCTTTGAAATATTAAGTAATTATCTTTCAAAACAAATACGATTTACACATTCTATATCTCACTATATTCCTTTTTTGAAAATTTAATTTTGCAATGAAATTTAGTCATTATATTAACCTGTATTTATTTATCTGACTGTTGCCCACTTTATCTGACTGTTGCCCAATTTATCTGACTGTTGCCCAATTTATCTGACTGTTGCCCAATTTATTTGACTATTGCCAACTTTATCTCTGACTGTTGCCCACTTTACCTGACTGTTGCCCAATGTATCTGACTGTTGCCCACTTTGTCTGACTGTTGCCCAATGTATCTGACTGTTGCCCACTTTATCTGACTGTTGCCCAATGTATCTGACTGTTGCCAACTTTGTCTGACTGTTGCCCACTTTGTCTGACTGTTGCCCACTTTGTCTGACTGTTGCCCATTTTATCTGACTGCTGCCAACTTTGTCTGACAGTTGCCCAATGTATCTGATTGTTGCCCACTGTATCTGAATTTTGCCCACTTTGTCTGACAGTTGCCCAATGTATCTGACTGTTGCCAACTTTATCTGACTGTTGCCCACTTTATATGACTGTTGCCAACTTTGTCTGACTGTTGCCCAATGTATCTGACTGTTGCCCAATTTGTCTGACTGTTGCCCAATGTATCTGACTGTTGCCCACTTTGACTGACTGGTGCCCACTTTATCTGACTGTTGCCCAATGTATCTGACTGTTGCCAAATTTATCTGACCGTTGCCCAATGTATCTGACTGTTGCCCAATGTATCATAATGTTGCCAACTTTGTCTGACTGTTGTCCACTTTTCTGACTGTTGCCCACATTATCTGACTGTTGCCCACTTTATCTGACTGTTGCCAACTTTGTCTTACTGTTGCCCACTTTATCTGACTGTTGACAACTTTGTCTGACTGTTGCCCAATGTATCTGACTTTTGCCCAAAGTATATGACAGTTGCCCAATTTATCTGACTGTTGCCCACTTTATCTGACTGTTGCCAACCTTATCTGAATGTTTCCAACTTTGTCTGACTGTTGCCCAATGTATCTGACTGTTGTCCACTTTGTCTGACTATTGCCCAATGTATCAGACTGTTGCCAACTTTGTCTGACTGTTGCCCACTTTGTCTGACTGTTGCCCAATGTATCTGACTGTTGCCGAATGTATCTGACTGTTGCCCAATTTATCTGACTGTTGCCCACTTTATCTGACTGTTGCCCAATTTATCTGACTGTTGCCCACTTTATTTGACTGTTGCCCACTTTATTTGACTGTTGCCAACTTTGTCTAACTGTTGCCCACTGTGTCTGTCTGGTGCCCACTTTATCTGACTGTTGCCCAATGTATCTGACTGTTGCCAACTTTGTCTGCCTGTTGCCCACTTTATATGACTGTTGCCAACTTTGTCTGACTGTTGCCCAATGTATCTGACTGTTGCCAACCTTATCTGACTGTTGCCAACTTTGTCTGACTGTTGCCCAATGTATCTGACTGTTGCCCAAAGTATCTGACTGTTGCCCAATTTATCTGACTGTTGCCCACTTTATCTGACTGGTGCCAACATTATCTGACTGTTGCCAACTTTATCTGACTGTTGCCCAATGTATCTGACTGTTGCCCAATTTATCTGACTGTTGCCCAATTTATCTAACTGTTTCCAACTTTGTCTGACTGTTGCCCAATGTATCAGACTGTTGCCAACTTTGTCTGACTGTTGCCCACTTTGTCTGTCTGGTGCCCACTTTATCTGACTGTTGCCCAATGTATCTGACTGTTGCCAACTTTGTCTGACTGTTGCCCACTTTGTCTGACTGTTGCCCACTTTGTCTGACTGTTGCCCATTTTATCTGACTGCTGCCAACTTTTTCTGACTGTTGCCTACTGTATCTGAATTTTGCCCACTTTGTCTGACAGTTGCCCAATGTATCTGACTGTTCCCACTTTGTCTGACTGTTGCCAACTTTATCTGACTGTTGCCCACTTTATCTGACTGTTGCCCACTTTATCTGACTGTTGCCCAATGTATCTGACTGTTGCCCACTTTGTCTGACTGGTGCCCACTTTATCTGACTGTTGCCCTATGTATCTCACTGTTGCCAAATTTATCTGACCGTTGCCCAATGTATCTGACTGTTGCCCAATGTATCTGACTGTTGCCAACTTGTCTGACTGTTGCCCAATGTATCTGACTGTTGCCCAATGTATCAGACTGTTGCCAACTTTGTCTGACTGTTGTCCACTTTGTCTGACTGTTGCCCACTTTATCTGACTGTTGCCAACTTTGTCTGACTGTTGCCAACCTTATCTGACTGTTGCCAACTTTGTCTGACTGTTGCCCAATGTATCTGACTGTTGCCCAAAGTATCTGACTGTTGCCCAATGTATATGACTGTTGCCCAATGTATCTGACTGTTGCCCACTTTATCTGACTGTTGCCCAATGTATCTGACTGTTGCCCAAAGTATCTGACTGTTGCCCAATTTATCTGACTGTTGCCCACTTTATCTGACTGTTGCCAACCTTATCTGACTGTTGCCAACTTTATCTGACTGTTGCCCAATGTATCTGACTGTTGCCCAATTTATCTGACTGTTGCCCACTTTATCTGACTGTTTCCAACTTTGTCTGACTGTTGCCAACTTTATCTGACTGTTGCCCTCTTTATCTGACTGTTGACCACTTTGTCTGACTGTTGCCCAATTTATCTGACTGTTGCCCAATGTATCTGACTGTTTCCCAATCTATCTGACTGTTGCCCACTTTGTCTGACTGTTGCCCAATGTATCTGACTGTTGCCCAAAGTATCTGACTGTTGCCCAATTTATCTGACTGTTGCCCAATTTATCTGACTGTTGCCCACTTTATCTGACTGTTTCCAACTTTGTCTGACTGTTGCCAACTTTATCTGACTGTTGCCCACTTTATCTGACTGTTGCCCACTTTGTCTGACTGTTGCCCAATTTATCTGACTGTTGCCCACTTTATCAGACTGTTGCCCACTTTATCTGACTGTTGCCCACTTTATCTGACTGTTGCCCAATGTATCTGACTGTTGCCAACTTTATCAGACTGTTGCCCACTTTATCTGACTGTTGCCCAATGTATCTGACTGTTGCCAACTTTATCAGACTGTTGCCCACTTTATCTGACTGTTGCCCAATGTATCTGACTGTTGCCCACTTTATCTGACTGTTGCCCAATGTATCTGACTGTTGCCAACTTTGTCTGTCTGGTGCCCACTTTATCTGACTGTTGCCCAATGTATCTGACTGTTGCCAACTTTGTCTGACTGTTGCACACTTTGTCTGACTGTTGCCCATTTTTATCTGACTGCTGCCAACTTTGTATGACAGTTGCCCAATGTATCTGATTGTTGCCCAATGTATCTGACTGTTGCCAACTTTGTCTGACTGTTGCCCACTTTGTCTGACTGTTGCCCACTTTGTCTGACTGTTGCCCATTTTATCTGACTGCTGCCAACTTTGTATGACTGTTGCCCAATGTATCTGATTGTTGCCCACTGTATCTGAATTTTGCCCACTTTGTCTGACAGTTGCCCAATGTATCTGACTGTTGCCAACTTTATCTGACTGTTGCCCACTTTATATGACTGTTGCCCACTTTATCTGACTGTTGCCCAATTTATCTGACTGTTGTCCAATTTATCTGACTGTTGCCAACTTTGTCTGACTGTTGCCAACTTTGTCTGACTGTTGCCCAATGTATCTGACTGTTGCCCAATTTGTCTGACTGTTGCCCAATGTATCTGACTGTTGCCCACTTTGTCTGACTGGTGCCCACTTTATCTGACTGTTGCCCAATGTATCTGACTGTTGCCAAATTTATCTGACCGTTGCCCAATGTATCTGACTGTTGCCCAATGTATCAGAATGTTGCCAACTTTGTCTGACTGTTGTCCACTTTGTCTGACTGTTGCCCACTTTGTCTGACTGTTGCCCACTTTATCTGACTGTTGCCAACTTTGTCTTACTGTTGCCCACTTTATCTGACTGTTGCCAACTTTGTCTGACTGTTGCCCAATGTATCTGACTGTTGCCCAAAGTATCTGACTGTTGCTCAATTTATCTGACTGTTGCCCACTTTATCTGACTGTTGCCAACTTTGTCTGACTGTTGCCCAATGTATCTGACTGTTGCCCAAAGTATCTGACTGTTGCCCAATTTATCTGACTGTTGCCCACCTTATCTGACTGTTGCCAACCTTATCTGACTGTTGCCAACTTTGTCTGACTGTTGCCGAATGTATCTGACTGTAGTCCACTTTGTCTGACTGTTGCCCAATGTATCTGACTAACACCCCCATCTAACTGTCAACACCCCCATCACACTGTCAACACTCCATCTAACTGTCAATACCCATCTAACTGTCAACACCCCCATCTAACTGTCAACACCCCGATATAACTGTCAACACCCCCATCTAACTGTCAACACCCCCATCTAACTGTCAACACCCCCATATAACTGTCAACACCCCCATCTAACTGTCAACCCCCCCCCATCTAACTGTCAACACCCCTATTCTAGTTCAGTAATTCTTATTAGCTTTTCCCATTGATATGTGCTACCTATTTCATATTAAATATGTCAACACGTTAACTTATAGTTTTATGTTTTGCGTTGATATTAATGGTCATTCCTCAATTATTTATCGAAACCACAGTCATGTTAACATATATTAGCGACATCACATTCGTATGTTGTTTACCGGCCAAGTAGGTCGCAAATGCTTACCTCCATTATCGACGATCATATATGTGGTACCAGGCTTGGCGTCCGAGAACTTCACCTCTCCACCGACGCTAAACCTCTCTATCGGCAAGTATTGGCAAAACAATGAAGCCGACTCAGGTTCCAAAGCAATTGTCAAATGCTCAGATGGAATTCCGGCCTAAATTGCAAAACACAATTGAAATAGAGGTACTGATTTTCAATCTCTTCTATAGCAGATATGTATTTGAAAGGACCATTGTTTCCAGTAATTCATACAGATTAGTAGACATGCTAATATTATATTTAGTGCGCAAATTAAGTTTCATTTGGAGTGGGGCCTCCGTTGTCGAGTGGTTACAATTATTGAGTTGCCCCTCACTGCTGCATGCTATGGGGAAGTCGCATACTTTCATGGTAAGAAGCAATCCAACTGGCTTGCGGTAGGTCGGTGGTTCTACCCGAGTGTGTCCGTCCGTGAACATAGTTTATTGAAATTTCTCAGTGAAGTCCGCTACACCTGTTTAGATTGTAGTTAAGCAAAGCATTGACATGCACTATTCATATAGCTGAAGTCGACATTAAATGATACACGTATTACATTTTATTGTCAGGCGTATGATAGCTCTATTTTTAAGAAGTTCTTTCATAGCATTTTATTTTGGTGGAAACCAATATCTTGCTTTTCTTCGATGACAATATGCAAAGTGGGTGAAGAAATAATAGGTGATTGCTAAGGCGAACACAAACACATCTAGTTTCAGTACATTAGTGTTCTACGCGAACGGAATGAATCTGAGCATGTCCACACTGGCATTTAGCGGCTGAAAATTAACGGAGTTTCGTCAAATTAAACTATATACTGTTTTAAATTAAACTACAACATACATGCTAAGATGAATAGCATATGCTTTAACCTTGCTTGCTGCCTTCCTCATAAATACTTTAGCTGTGTCATCCCAAATAGCGGGCACTGTTAATACCCATTTAATCTCGTGCGGCATCACAGTGGAGCTCTTCTTCTTCAGTAGCTCGTACAAGTGGATCTTCAGACACTCAATGGATTTGCTGAATACGGTGAGGGCCGGTAGCTCATTACCGGTCTCATCTTGTATTACCGTTGCTTCTGTTAATCCCTATGAGATGCAGATACATATATGTGTTACTTTGAGTGCAGCATATATTCGGCTTACCAAATCAAGCTGTGAGTTACTAGTCCAGCAAACGATAAGAGATCGGATATATATTACTTTTCCACATCTTACTGTATATGTGGATACCTTCGTGGGTCGAAATGTTCGCGAATGTGGAATTTCCGACGTTTCGCAGGCCGAAATGTTCGCGTTAGGGTGGTTTCTGGTTATTTTTATTTGCAAATCGTGAAACTCGCTAACACGTTCACCAAAACCATAAACCCGATTGCATGCGCCATAGAATTAACAGTTTTGATATTGTTATCCACATAAGAGGATACCCCAAATGTATACGGAACCCAAATTCCAAAACGAGTATCATAAACTATCGAATGAAACCACCACAAGTGTAGGATCCTTTGTATCACATTACCACGGTAATAACATCCATAAATATGAAAACAATAACACGTTTCTGTTTGCTAGTATAAATCGTTGCGCCTTATTACATTAAACTGCATCCGTACACTGAACAACTTCACGCAAATAATCGACACAATATTTTGATATAAGTCTGCAAACCTGTGTGTAGGCCTATCACATGCTTAAACTGTAACACCATTACATATGATGAACTGTTCCACATTGTTTATGAATGCGATACTGTTAAATCAGATAACCTCAGAAACATTTACCTGAACCATGTACATGACTATTTCTCTAATAACTTATATATGTTAATGAAAAATATATCACGACCTGCGTTCTTGAAATATTTACTAGGACATATAGATAAAGACATTGCCAGATTAATACATCCGGAACAGTATTCAGACTTTCTGTGCACCAGTGCTTCATTTCTTAAGCAAGTTTATGCGATAGCATTATAAAATAAACGAAAATAATGTGTTCATATATGTGATACAAAACGATACTATTTATATCACCATGTACTTCATAATGTACCATTTTCGCTTTCGAGAATCCTTATGTTGTTTTAGATGGTTGTATATTTATTATTAAGCCCGAGAATAACTATTGACACTTTCCTTGATCTTAGGCCAAGGTTATGATATTGTATTGTTTTTTTCATTCTTAATTATCTGTACGTATGTTATGTTGTATGTATATTCTAATTCGTACCTGATCTATAGTTGTGTTTATAATTATGTTCTGTACTTTTGTATCTTTCTTGATGATTGTATGTAACTCTTCAGAAATGGAGGAATAAAAGATAATATATATATATATATATATACAAGCTGTTAATTTTCAACAACTAGAGCATGAACATAAACAACATGTATATGTGAACTGTGTATTGCAAGCTTTCAATGTCATGCCGTAACTCCAGGTGTTGACATATAATAATTTATGACATGGTTGTATTGCACTGAATACAAGCAAAGTTATATGATAAATACCGTTGTATCATGTAGTTGCATCTTGAACCGCCGGAAGAAATACCAGCTGGTGTGATCTCGTTCTATGCACAGATCAGCATATTTCTCTTCAGCGACGTATCCAAACGAATCGATGTCTTGATTTCTATCGAGAAGCAAACATGTCGGGGTCTTCATAGAAGTCAATTTGGTCGGTCCTTCATTCCACGCCTGAGGAGAAAGGATCTTAGCAGTGGGATCGTTCGGGTCATATTCACTTGTAAACTGCATAGCATACCCGGAGTAGGTTGTCCCAAAATCTATCGCGACAGCAAGGATGTAGTTACTTTCCGACGCCATTGTGTCAATATAGTACAGGTATATGTTATTTATTGGGCTAGTGTGCACTGCACCTGGAAAAGAATGAAGATTCAAGCTTCAAAGAAAAGTGTAAGCTTTACGACGATTTCGAAACAAATTATAACAAATTATAACAACGACATTACATCGCAAAAAGCAAATAAAATGCATGTATTTTCACGTATACATGCATAGCTACAACACATTTATCAGAATACATTCGAACACTAATATTGGTCAATAAACAGTGTTTTTGTGATATACAAACTTTCAAAAGTGAAAGTAGGATTTCATATATAATAGTCATCCGCGCTCCTGAATTGACGTTTGTTTGTCATTGGAGTCAATACTAAACAAGCTATACTTTTGATTAGAGATAATTTAACTAAGATTCGTCTACAAATAAATAATCATAGGCACACATGTGAAATATCATGGCAAATATGTACCATACATACCTCGTGTTATTCAGGATACAAGTGTTGTATTACGCAAGAATGTCGACCCTATTTACATTATTTTGTTGGTGTAGTCCTATTGTTCCCACTTATATAAAATTAGGTAAAAACGGGTGTGGGAATAAGAGGATTTGTGTTGCAGTGTGCTTAAGAGTGTTTAAGATAAAATACAATCAAACGGACGGACAGACACGCAGACAGACAGCAACTATATATATACCATGAACCTGTAACCATCAACAACAAGACTTTGTCCACCGCGTTTGTTGCGGACAAACTCAATTTGAACGTGTGCATTCGCCAACAATTTGGAATGGTCATTTACCTATGAAGTGGGAATAAGAGTACTACTGGACAACAGCAAGTGGGAATAAAAGGATTAAACCATTTTGTTATGTCAATAAACCGCGTATACGACGTTTGTTTATTTGTTGAAATACACAGTTTTTCGGGCAAATGTTTGGAAAAGAATTATACCATATAATAGCAAATTACATTCTACATACATTTGCGTTTTCTCCGATGTAGTGTCGCTTTAATCACTCTTGTGTGAGTTTTACGTTTATTTATCGTCGCTACCGGTTGCCCATATGAGCGACGCCTCGTGAAGAGATTAGTTATTTTAGATTTTGGAGGATAGTGCAATGATACAGACAGAGACCCATTCCAAAGTCTCCGCTGGTTCTTTTACGTGCACGATGTAAAGCACCGACACGAGACCTCGGTTTAACGTCCCATCTGAAAGACTGTTAATTTTATTAGGGTCAGAACCTGCGATCCCTGGATTACCAGTCCAGCGTGTTACCACTGGACTACAGATCCGTAATCACTCTTGGCACAGATGAAAGCTTGTATATGGTCATTCGTGTGTGAGTAAACACGAGTACCCGGAGAAAACCAACAGGATCTGGCGACCACCGTACAATCTCGTATGCTTCCCGGTCCGAGGATCAAACCTGGCTTGCATTGGTGAGAAGAGTGTGCTAACCACTGCACTATTCGAACAGCCAATATTCTAGTAATACTTACGGTATTACAGTTTTAAACTTATTTATTTAACAACGATTGCGAAACAAGCTTTAACAACTTATATTAATCACTCTCGTTGGCGTGGATGAAAGCGTATATGTGGTCATTCGTGTGGGATGAAACCGGAGTCCCCGGAGAAAACCCACCTGTAGCATCTGGCGACCACCGTACCACCTCACATACATACCGGCCCGAGGATCGAACCCGGGTTGCATTGGTGAGAAGCGAGCTTGTATTACAGGCAGTAATAAATATCATGTAAATGAGAGACAGTGGTCAGTTACTGCCCCTGAATACTCATAAAAGTAGATAGTTGCTATTAATTGGTTTCCTCTGTTTTTATCGTTGTTTCCCCTTTTCACACCCATGTCAATCCGTTTTCTCATCTTATGATTATTAAATGAATAGATCTCGACATACATAATTATACACCCTACAGTATTTCCAGTATAGATACTCTACTCTACAACATTTGTTATCAATTATGTAATCATGGTTTTGACAACATTACATTTATCGTACCACAACATCTGGTTAGAGAACAATAGCAAAGGAGTCCAACTAAAAGGGCCAATGCACATTTCTGGATAAATCGGACCTTATCTGCCAAGGGAGGTAATAGAAAGAAACAGCAATGTCGCAACTTAATTTCTAAAATTTCAAGTTCATGACTATTACAAAGTATTTTACTATTTATTCATTAGTATGATATATAATACCTTAATAGATATATCCTACATTAATTAATTTTTGTGTGAATAATTTCAATTTAAACGTTACAATAAAAGTCAAATATAAAATATTCCACAAATATGGGTGTTATATTAATCTATTTGTGTATAACCCTTGTTAAACAATTATTTAGAACAATATCTGTACAAGTAACAAATAAGGACAATTTAATAAGGAAACAATTCTAAAAATGGTCTAAAACCAAGAAAGAAACGCCCATGTTCACTATTTACCGAGTCAATAATTCCATCGTAGTCCAAAATTTAAGTCGCACCAACAGTCGGTCAGAGTCGCATCAACAGTCGGTCAGAGTCGCATCAACAGTCTGTCAGAGTCGCATCAACAGTCTGTCAGAGTCGCATCAACAGTCGGTCAGAGTCGCACCAACAGTCGGTCAGTCGCATCAACAGTCTGTCAGAGTCGCATCAACGTCAGAGTCGCACCAACAGTCTGTCAGAGTCGCATCAACAGTCTGTCAGAGTCGCATCAACAGTCTGTCAGAGTCGCATCAACAGTCGGTCAGAGTCGCATCAACAGTCGGTCAGTCGCATCAACAGTCTGTCAGAGTCGCACCAACGTCAGAGTCGCACCAACAGTCTGTCAGAGTCGCATCAACAGTCTGTCAGAGTCGCATCAACAGTCTGTCAGAGTCGCATCAACAGTCGGTCAGAGTCGCACCAACAGTCTGTCAGAGTCGCACCAACAGTCTGTCAGAGTCGCACCAACAGTCGATCAGAGTCGCACCAACAGTCTGTCAGAGTCGCACCAACAGTCGGTCAGAGTCGCATCAACAGTCGGTCAGAGTCGCATCAACAGTCTGCCAGAGTCGCACCAACAGTCGATCAGAGTCGCAACAACAGTCTGTCAGAGTCGCATCAACAGTCGGTCAGAGTCGCATCAACAGTCTGTCAGAGTCGCACCAACAGTCTGTCAGAGTCGCACCAACAGTCTGTCAGAGTCGCATCAACAGTCGGTCAGAGTCGCATCAACAGTCTGTCAGAGTCGCATCAACAGTCGGTCAGAGTCGCATCAACAGTCGGTCAGTCGCATCAACAGTCTGTCAGAGTCCACAACGTCAGAGTCGCACCAACAGTCTGTCAGAGTCGCATCAACAGTCTGTCAGAGTCGCATCAACAGTCTGTCAGAGTCGCACCAACAGTCGGTCAGAGTCGCATCAACAGTCTGTCAGAGTCGCATCAACAGTCGGTCAGAGTCGCATCAACAGTCGGTCAGAGTCGCATCAACAGTCGATCAGAGTCGCATCAACAGTCGGTCAGAGTCGCACCAACAGTCGGTCAGAGTCGCATCAACAGTCTGTCAGAGTCGCACCAACAGTCTGTCAGAGTCGCATCAACAGTCGGTCAGAGTCGCATCAACAGTCGGTCAGTCGCATCAACAGTCTGTCAGAGTCGCATTAACAGTCTGTCAGAGTCGCATCAACAGTCTGTCAGAGTCGCACCAACAGTCGGTCAGAGTCGCATCAACAGTCGGTCAGAGTCGCATCAACAGTCGTGTCAGAGTCGCATCAACAGTCTGTCAGAGTCGCACCAACAGTCGATCAGAGTCGCATCAACAGTCTGTCAGAGTCGCATCAACAGTCGGTCAGAGTCGCATCAACAGTCTGTCAGAGTCGCACCAACAGTCTGTCAGAGTCGCATCAACAGTCGATCAGAGTCGCATCAACAGTCTGTCAGAGTCGCACCAACAGTCTGTCAGAGTCTCACAAACAGTCGATCAGAGTCGCATCAACAGTCTGTCAGAGTCGCATCAACAGTCGGTCAGAGTCGCACCAACAGTCGGTCAGAGTCGCACCAACAGTCGGTCAGAGTCGCATCAACAGTCGATCAGAGTCGCATCAACAGTCGGTCAGAGTCGCACCAACAGTCTGTCAGAGTCGCATCAACAGTCGGTCAGAGTCGCATCAACAGTCGGTCAGTCGCATCAACAGTCTGTCAGAGTCGCATCAACAGTCTGTCAGAGTCGCATCAACAGTCTGTCAGAGTCGCACCAACAGTCGGTCAGAGTCGCATCAACAGTCTGTCAGAGTCGCATCAACAGTCGGTCAGAGTCGCATCAACAGTCGGTCAGTCGCATCAACAGTCTGTCAGAGTCGCATCAACAGTCTGTCAGAGTCGCATCAACAGTCTGTCAGAGTCGCACCAACAGTCGGTCAGAGTCGCATCAACAGTCTGTCAGAGTCGCATCAACAGTCGGTCAGAGTCGCATCAACAGTCGGTCAGTCGCATCAACAGTCTGTCAGAGTCGCATCAACAGTCTGTCAGAGTCGCATCAACAGTCTGTCAGAGTCGCACCAACAGTCTGTCAGAGTCGCACCAACAGTCGGTCAGAGTCGCAACAACAGTCTGTCAGAGTCGCATCAACAGTCGGTCAGAGTCGCATCAACAGTCTGTCAGAGTCGCACCAACAGTCTGTCAGAGTCGCATCAACAGTCGATCAGAGTCGCAACAACAGTCTGTCAGAGTCGCACCAACAGTCTGTCAGAGTCTCACAAACAGTCGATCAGAGTCGCATCAACAGTCTGTCAGAGTCGCATCAACAGTCGGTCAGAGTCGCACCAACAGTCGGTCAGAGTCGCACCAACAGTCGGTCAGAGTCGCATCAACAGTCGATCAGAGTCGCATCAACAGTCGGTCAGAGTCGCACCAACAGTCGGTCAGAGTCGCATCAACAGTCTGTCAGAGTCGCACCAACAGTCGGTCAGAGTCGCATCAACAGTCGATCAGAGTCGCATCAACAGTCGGTCAGAGTCGCACCAACAGTCGGTCAGAGTCGCATCAACAGTCTGTCAGAGTCGCACCAACAGTCTGTCAGAGTCGCATCAACAGTCGGTCAGAGTCGCATCAACAGTCGGTCAGTCGCATCAACAGTCTGTCAGAGTCGCATCAACAGTCTGTCAGAGTCGCATCAACAGTCTGTCAGAGTCGCACCAACAGTCGGTCAGAGTCGCATCAACAGTCGGTCAGAGTCGCATCAACAGTCGGTCAGAGTCGCATCAACAGTCTGTCAGAGTCGCACCAACAGTCGATCAGAGTCGCATCAACAGTCTGTCAGAGTCGCATCAACAGTCGGTCAGAGTCGCATCAACAGTCTGTCAGAGTCGCACCAACAGTCTGTCAGAGTCGCATCAACAGTCGGTCAGAGTCGCACAACAGTCTGTCAGAGTCGCACCAACAGTCTGTCAGAGTCTCACCAACAGTCGATCAGAGTCGCATCAACAGTCTGTCAGAGTCGCATCAACAGTCGGTCAGAGTCGCACCAACAGTCGGTCAGAGTCGCACCAACAGTCGGTCAGAGTCGCATCAACAGTCGGTCAGAGTCGCATCAACAGTCGGTCAGAGTCGCACCAACAGTCGGTCAGAGTCGCATCAACAGTCTGTCAGAGTCGCATCAACAGTCGGTCAGAGTCGCATCAACAGTCGGTCAGTCGCATCAACAGTCTGTCAGAGTCGCATCAACAGTCTGTCAGAGTCGCATCAACAGTCTGTCAGAGTCGCACCAACAGTCGGTCAGAGTCGCATCAACAGTCTGTCAGAGTCGCATCAACAGTCGGTCAGAGTCGCATCAACAGTCGGTCAGTCGCATCAACAGTCTGTCAGAGTCGCATCAACAGTCTGTCAGAGTCGCATCAACAGTCTGTCAGAGTCGCACCAACAGTCGGTCAGAGTCGCATCAACAGTCTGTCAGAGTCGCATCAACAGTCGGTCAGAGTCGCATCAACAGTCGGTCAGTCGCATCAACAGTCTGTCAGAGTCGCATCAACAGTCTGTCAGAGTCGCATCAACAGTCTGTCAGAGTCGCACCAACAGTCTGTCAGAGTCGCACCAACAGTCTGTCAGAGTCGCACCAACAGTCTGTCAGAGTCGCATCAACAGTCGATCAGAGTCGCAACAACAGTCTGTCAGAGTCGCACCAACAGTCTGTCAGAGTCTCACAAACAGTCGATCAGAGCCGCATCAACAGTCTGTCAGAGTCGCATCAACAGTCGGTCAGAGTCGCACCAACAGTCGGTCAGAGTCGCACCAACAGTCGGTCAGAGTCGCATCAACAGTCGATCAGAGTCGCATCAACAGTCGGTCAGAGTCGCACCAACAGTCGGTCAGAGTCGCATCAACAGTCTGTCAGAGTCGCACCAACAGTCGGTCAGAGTCGCATCAACAGTCGGTCAGAGTCGCATCAACAGTCGGTCAGAGTCGCACCAACAGTCTGTCAGAGTCGCATCAACAGTCGGTCAGAGTCGCATCAACAGTCGGTCAGTCGCATCAACAGTCTGTCTGAGTCGCATTAACAGTCTGTCAGAGTCGCATCAACAGTCTGTCAGAGTCGCACCAACAGTCGGTCAGAGTCGCATCAACAGTCGGTCAGAGTCGCATCAACAGTCTGTCAGAGTCGCATCAACAGTCTGTCAGAGTCGCATCAACAGTCGGTCAGAGTCGCATCAACAGTCGGTCAGAGTCGCATCAACAGTCTGTCAGAGTCGCACCAACAGTCGGTCAGAGTCGCATCAACAGTCGGTCAGAGTCGCATCAACAGTCGGTCAGAGTCGCACCAACAGTCTGTCAGAGTCGCATCAACAGTCGGTCAGAGTCGCATCAACAGTCGGTCAGTCGCATCAACAGTCTGTCAGAGTCGCATCAACAGTCTGTCAGAGTCGCATCAACAGTCGGTCAGAGTCGCATCAACAGTCGTCAGAGTCGCACCAACAGTCGGTCAGAGTCGCAACAACAGTCGGTCAGAGTCGCACAACAGTCTGTCAGAGTCGCATCAACAGTCGGTCAGAGTCGCATCAACAGTCTGTCAGAGTCGCATCAACAGTCGTCAGAGTCGCATCAACAGTCGGTCAGAGTCGCATCAACAGTCTGTCAGAGTCGCACCAACAGTCTGTCAGAGTCGCACCAACAGTCTGTCAGAGTCGCATCAACAGTCGGTCAGAGTCGCATCAACAGTCGGTCAGAGTCGCATCAACAGTCGGTCAGTCGCATCAACAGTCTGTCAGAGTCGCACCAACAGTCGGTCAGAGTCGCATCAACAGTCGGTCAGAGCAAGTCGCATCAACAGTCGGTCAGAGTCGCATCAACAGTCTGTCAGAGTCGCACCAACAGTCGGTCAGAGTCGCATCAACAGTCTGTCAGAGTCGCATCAACAGTCGGTCAGAGTCGCATCAACAGTCTGTCAGAGTCGCATCAACAGTCGGTCAGAGTCGCATCAACAGTCTGTCAGAGTCGCACCAACAGTCTGTCAGAGTCGCACCAACAGTCTGTCAGAGTCGCATCAACAGTCGGTCAGAGTCGCATCAACAGTCGGTCAGAGTCGCATCAACAGTCGGTCAGAGTCGCATCAACAGTCGGTCAGAGTCGCATCAACAGTCGGTCAGAGTCGCACCAACAGTCGGTCAGAGTCGCATCAACAGTCGGTCAGAGTCGCACCAACAGTCGGTCAGAGTCGCATCAACAGTCTGTCAGAGTCGCATCAACAGTCGGTCAGAGTCGCATCAACAGTCGGTCAGTCGCATCAACAGTCTGTCTGAGTCGCATTAACAGTCTGTCAGAGTCGCATCAACATTCTGTCAGAGTCGCACCAACAGTCGGTCAGAGTCGCATCAACAGTCGGTCAGAGTCGCATCAACAGTCTGTCAGAGTCGCATCAACAGTCTGTCAGAGTCGCATCAACAGTCGGTCAGAGTCGTATCAACAGTCGGTCAGAGTCGCATCAACAGTCGATCAGAGTCGCATCAACAGTCGGTCAGAGTCGAACCAACAGTCGGTCAGAGTCGCACCAACAGTCGGTCAGAGTCGCATCAACAGTCGGTCAGAGTCGCATCAACAGTCAGCCAGAGTCGCACCAACAGTCGATCAGAGTCGCAACAACAGTCTGTCAGAGTCGCATCAACAGTCGGTCAGAGTCGCATCAACAGTCTGTCAGAGTCGCACCAACAGTCTGTCAGAGTCGCACCAACAGTCTGTCAGAGTCGCATCAACAGTCGGTCAGAGTCGCATCAACAGTCGGTCAGAGTCGCATCAACAGTCGGTCAGTCGCATCAACAGTCTGTCAGAGTCGCACCAACGTCAGAGTCGCACCAACAGTCTGTCAGAGTCGCATCAACAGTCTGTCAGAGTCGCATCAACAGTCTGTCAGAGTCGCACCAACAGTCGGTCAGAGTCGCACCAACAGTCTGTCAGAGTCGCACCAACAGTCTGTCAGAGTCGCACCAACAGTCGATCAGAGTCGCACCAACAGTCTGTCAGAGTCGCATCAACAGTCGGTCAGAGTCGCATCAACAGTCTGTCAGAGTCGCATCAACAGTCGGTCAGAGTCGCACCAACAGTCTGTCAGAGTCGCACCAACAGTCTGTCAGAGTCGCATCAACAGTCGGTCAGAGTCGCATCAACA
>CM026395.1:44591775-44630588 GCA_014843695.1 Archivesica marissinica | reverse complement strand
TCGCATCAACAGTCGGTCAGAGTCGCACCAACAGTCTGTCAGAGTCGCATCAACAGTCTGTCAGAGTCGCATCAACAGTCGGTCAGAGTCGCATCAACAGTCGGTCAGTCGCATCAACAGTCTGTCTGAGTCGCATTAACAGTCTGTCAGAGTCGCATCAACAGTCGGTCAGAGTCGCATCAACAGTCGGTCAGAGTCGCATCAACAGTCTGTCAGAGTCGCATCAACAGTCTGTCAGAGTCGCATCAACAGTCGGTCAGAGTCGTATCAACAGTCGGTCAGAGTCGCATCAACAGTCGATCAGAGTCGCATCAACAGTCGGTCAGAGTCGAACCAACAGTCGGTCAGAGTCGCACCAACAGTCGGTCAGAGTCGCATCAACCGTCGGTCAGAGTCGCATCAACAGTCAGCCAGAGTCGCACCAACAGTCGATCAGAGTCGCAACAACAGTCTGTCAGAGTCGCATCAACAGTCGGTCAGAGTCGCATCAACAGTCTGTCAGAGTCGCACCAACAGTCTGTCAGAGTCGCACCAACAGTCTGTCAGAGTCGCATCAACAGTCGGTCAAAGTCGCATCAACAGTCGGTCAGAGTCGCATCAACAGTCGGTCAGTCGCATCAACAGTCTGTCAGAGTCACCAACGTCAGAGTCGCACCAACAGTCTGTCAGAGTCGCATCAACAGTCTGTCAGAGTCGCATCAACAGTCTGTCAGAGTCGCACCAACATTCGGTCAGAGTCGCACCAACAGTCTGTCAGAGTCGCACCAACAGTATGTCAGAGTCCCACCAATAGTCGATCAGAGTCGCACCAACAGTCTGTCAGAGTCGCATCAACAGTCGGTCAGAGTCGCATCAACAGTCTGTCAGAGTCGCATCAACAGTCGTCAGAGTCGCATCAACAGTCTGTCAGAGTCGCATCAACAGTCGGTCAGAGTCGCATCAACAGTCGGTCAGTCGCATCAACAGTCGTCAGAGTCGCAAACGTCAGAGTCGCACCAACAGTCGGTCAGAGTCGCATCAACAGTCGGTCAGAGTCGCATCAACAGTCTGTCAGAGTCGCACCAACAGTCGGTCAGAGTCGCAACAACAGTCTGTCAGAGTCGCATCAACAGTCGGTCAGAGTCGCATCAACAGTCTGTCAGAGTCGCACCAACAGTCTGTCAGAGTCGCACCAACAGTCTGTCAGAGTCGCATCAACAGTCGGTCAGAGTCGCATCAACAGTCTGTCAGAGTCGCACCAACAGTCTGTCAGAGTCGCACCAACAGTCGGTCAGAGTCGCATCAACAGTCTGTCAGAGTCGCATCAACAGTCGGTCAGAGTCGCAACAACAGTCTGTCAGAGTCGCACCAACAGTCTGTCAGAGTCGCACCAACAGTCGTCAGAGCGCATCAACAGTCTGTCAGAGTCGCATCAACAGTCTGTCAGAGTCGCATCAACAGTCGGTCAGAGTCGCATCAACAGTCGGTCAGAGTCGCATCAACAGTCTGTCAGAGTCGCACCAACAGTCGATCAGAGTCGCAACAACAGTCTGTCAGAGTCGCATCAACAGTCGGTCAGAGTCGCATCAACAGTCTGTCAGAGTCGCACCAACAGTCTGTCAGAGTCGCATCAACAGTCGATCAGAGTCGCAACAACAGTCTGTCAGAGTCGCACCAACAGTCTGTCAGAGTCTCACAAACAGTCGATCAGAGCCGCATCAACAGTCTGTCAGAGTCGCATCAACAGTCGGTCAGAGTCGCACCAACAGTCTGTCAGAGTCGCACCAACAGTCTGTCAGAGTCGCACAACAGTCGATCAGAGTCGCATCAACAGTCTGTCAGAGTCGCATCAACAGTCGGTCAGAGTCGCACCAACAGTCGGTCAGAGTCGCACCAACAGTCGGTCAGAGTCGCATCAACAGTCGGTCAGAGTCGCATCAACAGTCGGTCAGAGTCGCACCAACAGTCGGTCAGAGTCGCATCAACAGTCTGTCAGAGTCGCATCAACAGTCGGTCAGAGTCGCATCAACAGTCGGTCAGTCGCATCAACAGTCTGTCTGAGTCGCATTAACAGTCTGTCAGAGTCGCATCAACATTCTGTCAGAGTCGCACCAACAGTCGGTCAGAGTCGCATCAACAGTCGGTCAGAGTCGCATCAACAGTCTGTCAGAGTCGCATCAACAGGCTGTCAGAGTCGCATCAACAGTCGGTCAGAGTCGTATCAACAGTCGGTCAGAGTCGCATCAACAGTCGATCAGAGTCGCATCAACAGTCGGTCAGAGTCGAACCAACAGTCGGTCAGAGTCGCACCAACAGTCGGTCAGAGTCGCATCAACCGTCGGTCAGAGTCGCATCAACAGTCAGCCAGAGTCGCACCAACAGTCGATCAGAGTCGCAACAACAGTCGGTCAGAGTCGCATCAACAGTCTGTCAGAGTCGCACCAACAGTCTGTCAGAGTCGCACCAACAGTCTGTCAGAGTCGCATCAACAGTCGGTCAGAGTCGCATCAACAGTCGGTCAGAGTCGCATCAACAGTCGGTCAGTCGCATCAACAGTCTGTCAGAGTAGCACCAACGTCAGAGTCGCACCAACAGTCTGTCAGAGTCGCATCAACAGTCTGTCAGAGTCGCATCAACAGTCTGTCAGAGTCGCACCAACATTCGGTCAGAGTCGCACCAACAGTCTGTCAGAGTCGCACCAACAGTATGTCAGAGTCCCACCAATAGTCGATCAGAGTCGCACCAACAGTCTGTCAGAGTCGCATCAACAGTCGGTCAGAGTCGCATCAACAGTCTGTCAGAGTCGCATCAACAGTCTGTCAGAGTCGCATCAACAGTCTGTCAGAGTCGCATCAACAGTCGGTCAGAGTCGCATCAACAGTCGGTCAGTCGCATCAACAGTCTGTCAGAGTCGCACCAACGTCAGAGTCGCACCAACAGTCGGTCAGAGTCGCATCAACCGTCGGTCAGAGTCGCATCAACAGTCTGCCAGAGTCGCACCAACAGTCGATCAGAGTCGCAACAACAGTCTGTCAGAGTCGCATCAACAGTCGGTCAGAGTCGCATCAACAGTCTGTCAGAGTCGCACCAACAGTCTGTCAGAGTCGCACCAACAGTCTGTCAGAGTCGCATCAACAGTCGATCAGAGTCGCAACAACAGTCTGTCAGAGTCGCACCAACAGTCTGTCAGAGTCTCACAAACAGTCGATCAGAGCCGCATCAACAGTCTGTCAGAGTCGCATCAACAGTCGGTCAGAGTCGCACCAACAGTCGGTCAGAGTCGCACCAACAGTCGGTCAGAGTCGCATCAACAGTCGATCAGAGTCGCATCAACAGTCGGTCAGAGTCGCACCAACAGTCGGTCAGAGTCGCATCAACAGTCTGTCAGAGTCGCACCAACAGTCGGTCAGAGTCGCATCAACAGTCGGTCAGAGTCGCATCAACAGTCGGTCAGAGTCGCACCAACAGTCGGTCAGAGTCGCATCAACAGTCGTCAGAGTCGCATCAACAGTCGGTCAGAGTCGCATCAACAGTCTGTCAGAGTCGCATCAACAGTCGGTCAGAGTCGCATCAACAGTCTGTCAGAGTCGCATCAACAGTCGGTCAGAGTCGCACCAACAGTCGGTCAGAGTCGCACCAACAGTCGGTCAGAGTCGCATCAACAGTCTGTCAGAGTCGCATCAACAGTCGGTCAGAGTCGCATCAACAGTCTGTCAGAGTCGCATCAACAGTCGGTCAGAGTCGCATCAACAGTCTGTCAGAGTCGCATCAACAGTCGGTCAGAGTCGCATCAACAGTCTGTCAGAGTCGCACCAACAGTCGGTCAGAGTCGCAACAACAGTCTGTCAGAGTCGCAACAACAGTCTGTCAGAGTCGCACCAACAGTCTGTCAGAGTCGCACCAACAGTCGATCAGAGTCGCATCAACAGTCTGTCAGAGTCGCATCAACAGTCGGTCAGAGTCGCACCAACAGTCTGTCAGAGTCGCACCAACAGTCTGTCAGAGTCGCACCAACAGTCGATCAGAGTCGCACCAACAGTCGGTCAGAGTCGCATCAACAGTCGGTCAGAGTCGCATCAACAGTCTGTCAGAGTCGCATCAACAGTCTGTCAGAGTCGCATCAACAGTCGGTCAGAGTCGCACCAACAGTCTGTCAGAGTCGCACCAACAGTCTGTCAGAGTCGCATCAACAGTCGGTCAGAGTCGCATCAACAGTCGGTCAGAGTCGCATCAACAGTCTGTCAGAGTCGCATCAACAGTCGGTCAGAGTCGCACCAACAGTCGGTCAGAGTCGCACCAACAGTCGGTCAGAGTCGCATCAACAGTCGGTCAGAGTCGCATCAACAGTCTGCCAGAGTCGCACCAACAGTCGATCAGAGTCGCATCAACAGTCTGTCAGAGTCGCATCAACAGTCGGTCAGAGTCGCATCAACAGTCTGTCAGAGTCGCACCAACAGTCGTCAGAGTCGCACAACAGTGTCAGAGTCGCACAACATTGTCAGAGTCGCACCAACAGTCTGTCAGAGTCGCACCAACAGTCGTCAGAGTCGCATCAACAGTCTGTCAGAGTCGCATCAACAGTCGGTCAGAGTCGCATCAACAGTCGGTCAGAGTCGCACCAACAGTCTGTCAGAGTCGCACCAACAGTCTGTCAGAGTCGCATCAACAGTCGGTCAAGTCGCATCAACAGTCTGTCAGAGTCGCATCAACAGTCGGTCAGAGTCGCATCAACAGTCGGTCAGTCGCATCAACAGTCTGTCAGAGTCGCACCAACGTCAGAGTCGCACCAACAGTCTGTCAGAGTCGCATCAACAGTCTGTCAGAGTCGCATCAACAGTCTGTCAGAGTCGCACCAACAGTCGGTCAGAGTCGCACCAACAGTCTGTCAGAGTCGCACCAACAGTATGTCAGAGTCCCACCAATAGTCGATCAGAGTCGCACCAACAGTCTGTCAGAGTCGCACCAACAGTCGGTCAGAGTCGCATCAACCGTCGGTCAGAGTCGCATCAACAGTCTGCCAGAGTCGCACCAACAGTCGATCAGAGTCGCAACAACAGTCTGTCAGAGTCGCATCAACAGTCGGTCAGAGTCGCATCAACAGTCTGTCAGAGTCGCACCAACAGTCTGTCAGAGTCGCACCAACAGTCTGTCAGAGTCGCACCAACAGTCTGTCAGAGTCGCACCAACAGTCGATCAGAGTCGCATCAACAGTCTGTCAGAGTCGCATCAACAGTCGGTCAGAGTCGCACCAACAGTCGGTCAGAGTCGCACCAACAGTCGGTCAGAGTCGCATCAACAGTCGATCAGAGTCGCATCAACAGTCGGTCAGAGTCGCACCAACAGTCGGTCAGAGTCGCATCAACAGTCTGTCAGAGTCGCACCAACAGTCGGTCAGAGTCGCATCAACAGTCGATCAGAGTCGCATCAACAGTCGGTCAGAGTCGCACCAACAGTCGGTCAGAGTCGCATCAACAGTCTGTCAGAGTCGCACCAACAGTCTGTCAGAGTCGCATCAACAGTCGGTCAGAGTCGCATCAACAGTCGGTCAGTCGCATCAACAGTCTGTCTGAGTCGCATTAACAGTCTGTCAGAGTCGCATCAACATTCTGTCAGAGTCGCACCAACAGTCGGTCAGAGTCGCATCAACAGTCGGTCAGAGTCGCATCAACAGTCTGTCAGAGTCGCATCAACAGGCTGTCAGAGTCGCATCAACAGTCGGTCAGAGTCGCATCAACAGTCGATCAGAGTCGCATCAACAG
The DNA here is from genome assembly GCA_014843695.1 of Archivesica marissinica. Lineage (NCBI taxonomy): Eukaryota > Metazoa > Mollusca > Bivalvia > Venerida > Vesicomyidae > Archivesica > Archivesica marissinica. Next base: position 44,624,850 of record CM026395.1, on the reverse strand, counting down.
TCGGTCAGAGTCGAACCAACAGTCGGTCAGAGTCGCACCAACAGTCGGTCAGAGTCGCATCAACCGTCGGTCAGAGTCGCATCAACAGTCAGCCAGAGTCGCACCAACAGTCGATCAGAGTCGCAACAACAGTCGATCAGAGTCGCAACAACAGTCTGTCAGAGTCGCATCAACAGTCTGTCAGAGTCGCACCAACAGTCTGTCAGAGTCGCACCAACAGTCTGTCAGAGTCGCATCAACAGTCGATCAGAGTCGCATCAACAGTCTGTCAGAGTCGCACCAACAGTCTGTCAGAGTCGCACCAACAGTCTGTCAGAGTCGCATCAACAGTCGGTCAGAGTCGCACAACAGTCTGTCAGAGTCGCACCAACAGTCGATCAGAGTCGCATCAACAGTCTGTCAGAGTCGCATCAACAGTCTGTCAGAGTCGCACCAACAGTCGGTCAGAGTCGCATCAACAGTCTGTCAGAGTCGCACCAACAGTCGGTCAGAGTCGCACCAACAGTCTGTCAGAGTCGCATCAACAGTCTGTCAGAGTCGCATCAACAGTCGGTCAGTCGCATCAACAGTCTGTCAGAGTCGCACCAACAGTCGGTCAGAGTCGCATCAACAGTCTGTCAGAGTCGCACCAACAGTCGGTCAGAGTCGCATCAACAGTCGGTCAGAGTCGCATCAACAGTCGGTCAGAGTCGCATCAACAGTCTGTCAGAGTCGCATCAACAGTCTGTCAGAGTCGCACCAACAGTCTGTCAGAGTCGCATCAACAGTCTGTCAGAGTCGCACCAACAGTCGGTCAGAGTCGCATCAACAGTCTGTCAGAGTCGCATCAACAGTCGGTCAGAGTCGCATCAACAGTCGGTCAGAGTCGCACCAACAGTCGTCAGATCGCACAACAGTCTGTCAGAGTCGCATCAACAGTCTGTCAGAGTCGCATCAACAGTCTGTCAGAGTCGCATCAACAGTCTGTCAGAGTCGCACCAACAGTCTGTCAGAGTCGCATCAACAGTCTGTCAGAGTCGCACCAACAGTCGGTCAGAGTCGCATCAACAGTCTGTCAGAGTCGCATCAACAGTCTGTCAGAGTCGCATCAACAGTCGGTCAGAGTCGCACCAACAGTCGGTCAGAGTCGCATCAACAGTCTGTCAGAGTCGCATCAACAGTCTGTCAGAGTCGCACCAACAGTCGATCAGAGTCGCAACAACAGTCGGTCAGAGTCGCATCAACAGTCTGTCAGAGTCGCACCAACAGTCGGTCAGAGTCGCATCAACAGTCTGTCAGAGTCGCACCAACAGTCGGTCAGAGTCGCACCAACAGTCTGTCAGAGTCGCATCAACAGTCTGTCAGAGTCGCATCAACAGTCGGTCAGTCGCATCAACAGTCTGTCAGAGTCGCACAACAGTCGGTCAGAGTCGCATCAACAGTCTGTCAGAGTCGCACCAACAGTCGGTCAGAGTCGCATCAACAGTCGGTCAGAGTCGCACCAACAGTCGTCAGAGTCGCATCAACAGTCTGTCAGAGTCGCATCAACAGTCTGTCAGAGTCGCACCAACAGTCTGTCAGAGTCGCATCAACAGTCTGTCAGAGTCGCACCAACAGTCGGTCAGAGTCGCATCAACAGTCGGTCAGAGTCGCATCAACAGTCGGTCAGAGTCGCATCAACAGTCTGTCAGAGTCGCACCAACAGTCGGTCAGAGTCGCATCAACAGTCTGTCAGAGTCGCATCAACAGTCTGTCAGAGTCGCATCAACAGTCTGTCAGAGTCGCATCAACAGTCGGTCAGAGTCGCATCAACAGTCTGTCAGAGTCGCACCAACAGTCTGTCAGAGTCGCATCAACAGTCTGTCAGAGTCGCATCAACAGTCGGTCAGAGTCGCACCAACAGTCTGTCAGAGTCGCATCAACAGTCGTTCAAAGTCGCATCAACAGTCTGTCAGAGTCGCATCAACAGTCGGTCAGAGTCGCATCAACAGTCTGTCAGAGTCCATCAACAGTCTGTCAGAGTCGCATCAACATCGTCAGAGTCGCATCAACAGTCGTCAGTCGCCCAAAGTCGGTCAGAGTCGCATCAACAGTCTGTCAGAGTCGCACCAACAGTCTGTCAGAGTCGCATCAACAGTCGGTCAGAGTCGCACCAACAGTCGGTCAGAGTCGCACCAACAGTCGGTCAGAGTCGCATCAACAGTCGGTCAGAGTCGCACCAACAGTCGGTCAGAGTCGCATCAACAGTCTGTCAGAGTCGCATCAACAGTCGGTCAGAGTCGCATCAACAGTCGGTCAGAGTCGCATCAACAGTCTGTCAGAGTCGCACCAACAGTCGGTCAGAGTCGCATCAACAGTCGGTCAGAGTCGCATCAACAGTCGGTCAGAGTCGCATCAACAGTCTGTCAGAGTCGCATCAACAGTCTGTCAGAGTCGCATCAACAGTCGGTCAGAGTCGCATCAACAGTCGGTCAGTCGCATCAACAGTCGGTCAGAGTCGCATCAACAGTCGTCAGTCGCATCAACAGTCTGTCAGAGTCGCATAACAGTCGTCAGAGTCGTCAACAGTTGTCAGAGTCGCACCAACAGTCGGTCAGAGTCGCATCAACAGTCGGTCAGAGTCGCATCAACAGTCTGTCAGAGTCGCATCAACAGTCTGTCAGAGTCGCACCAACAGTCGGTCAGAGTCGCACCAACAGTGGTCAGTCGCATCAACAGTCTGTCAGAGTCGCACCAACAGTCGGTCAGAGTCGCATCAACAGTCGGTCAGAGTCGCACCAACAGTCTGTCAGAGTCGCACCAACAGTCTGTCAGAGTCGCACAACAGTCTGTCAGAGTCGCATCAACAGTCTGTCAGAGTCGCATCAACAGTCTGTCAGAGTCGCACCAACAGTCGGTCAGAGTCGCATCAACAGTCGGTCAGAGTCGCATCAACAGTCGGTCAGAGTCGCATCAACAGTCTGTCAGAGTCGCACCAACAGTCGGTCAGAGTCGCATCAACAGTCTGTCAGAGTCGCATCAACAGTCTGTCAGAGTCGCATCAACAGTCTGTCAGAGTCGCATCAACAGTCTGTCAGAGTCGCACCAACAGTCTGTCAGAGTCGCATCAACAGTCGGTCAGAGTCGCAACAACAGTCGGTCAGTCGCATCAACAGTCGGTCAGAGTCGCATCAACAGTCGGTCAGTCGCATCAACAGTCTGTCAGAGTCGCACTAACAGTCGGTCAGAGTCGCATCAACAGTCTGTCAGAGTCGCACCAACAGTCGGTCAGAGTCGCATCAACAGTCGGTCAGAGTCGCATCAACAGTCTGTCAGAGTCGCATCAACAGTCTGTCAGAGTCGCACCAACACTCGGTTAGAGTTGCACCAACATTTGGTCAGTCGCATCATCAGTCTGTCAGAGTCGCACCAACAGTCGGTCAGAGTCGCATTAACAGTCGGTCAGAGTCGCACCAACAGTCTGTCAGAGTCGCACCAACAGTCTGTCAGAGTCGCACCAACAGTCTGTCAGAGTCGCATCAACAGTCTGTCAGAGTCGCATCAACAGTCTGTCAGAGTCGCACCAACAGTCGGTCAGAGTCGCATCAACAGTCGGTCAGAGTCGCATCAACAGTCGGTCAGAGTCGCATCAACAGTATGTCAGAGTCGCACCAATAGTCGGTCAGAATCGCATCAACAGTCTGTCAGAGTCGCGTCAACAGTCTGTCAGAGTCGCATCAACAGTCTGTCAGAGTCTCATCAACAGTCTGTCAGAGTCGCACCAACAGTATGTCAGAGTCGCTCCAACAGTCTGTCAGAGTTGCACCAACAGTCGGTCAGAGTCATACCAACAGTCGGTCAGAGACGACCGTCAAGTTATTATTTGTTGAGGAAGATTCGAGTATAACTCCAACTGAGCAGCATTCCGACACGGTCAGACGTGCACCGTTCACAGACAACATGTAGTCTCCTCAAGAGGCTGTCAGAGTCGCATCAACAGTCTGTCAGAGTCGCATCAACAGTCTGTCAGAGTCGCACCAACAGTCGGTCAGAGTCGCACCAACAGTCGGTCAGAGTCGCACCAACAGTCGATCAGAGTCGCACCAACAGTCTGTCAGAGTCGCATCAACAGTCTGTCAGAGTCGCATCAACAGTCTGTCAGAGTCGCATCAACAGTCTGTCAGAGTCGCATCAACAGTCTGTCAGAGTCGCATCAACAGTCTGTCAGAGTCGCATCAACAGTCGGTCAGAGTCGCATCAACAGTCGGTCAGTCGCATCAACAGTCTGTCAGAGTCGCACCAACAGTCGGTCAGAGTCGCATCAACAATCTGTCAGAGTCGCACCAACAGTCTGTCAGAGTCGCATCAACAGTCTGTCAGAGTCGCATCAACAGTCTGTCAGAGTCGCATCAACAGTCTGTCAGAGTCGCACCAACAGTCTGTCAGAGTCGCACCAACAGTATGTCAGAGTTGCACCAACAGTCGGTCAGAGTCGTACCAACAGTCGGTCAGATGGCGACCGTCAAGTTATTATTTGTTGAGGAAGATTCGAGTATTAACTCCAACTGAGCAGCATTTCCGACACGGACTCACGGACGTGCACCGTTTCACAAGACAACATGCTAGTCTCCTCACTTGAAAGAAATCCGACACCCAGATTGGGATTCGAACCTACAGCGGTGATTGGCAAGTGATTTGAATTCAACGACAGAAACCACTAGACCACTTATACAATAAAAACAATTTAAATATATATCTAAATCTAACCTGTGCTAACTTGCAGGACACTAACTGGTGTATACCGATATTATCGTAAACTATAATCTTAAGACAAACTTTAAACTATTTGTTGAACACAGCTGTTCCAGGAAGCGAATTAATGAATGTGCGTAATTTACTTCCCGGTTTGTATTCGTATAATATGTGTTGTTTTTTCAAATTGAGCATTTTAAATATTGCGTTTCTTAATAGTGATTTAGCTGAAGATTTGCAAGGTTAATTGAATTGTTATCATTGTATAATTATGGCTATAGTCTCTATGTAATCTGATATATGTTTATCTATATTTCTGTAAATATTGCCCATATGAGCGACGCCTCTTAAAGTGGAGGATAGTGCAATGATACAGACAGAGACCCATTCCAGAGTATCCTATGATTCGTTTACGTACGCAGTGTAAACCACCGAAACGAGACCTCTGTTTTAAGTCTCATCTGAAAGATTGTTAATATTATTAGGGTCAGGATCGAACCTGCGATCCCTGGATTCACAGTCCAACGTGTTAACCACTGGACTGGCCCGTCTGCTAATACTAGAATATGTCCAGCAGAAATTCAATAGACTTCGATACATTCTTAGAGCGTATATCTATGAGTGTATATTCTGATAACATTTTCTCCGTGGTTACGGGCGCTGACTTGTATAACACCGTATCCTATCATCATTGATGGTCACGGGTTCGAGCCCCGCTCAGACCATGTCTCATTTATTAATGTATATGAACATGTTGGCAGTTTCTTACGGAGGTTGTTGCACCAAGTACTGGTTAACCGCTGGAGCCTACCCAGGAAAAGTGTTGTTAGGTAAAATGTCCGTCGCTCAAATGGGTAACCGTTAGAGACGTTAGATAAACTTAAGGGAAAAAAATATTTTCTAGATCATTTCGCTTGCTCAATGCATAATATGTAATGAGTTAATTCACACTTTGTTGGTCCAGGGTGCCGAGTTTTACAGAACAGAACGTGGAGAGAGGAGTGGAGAGAGGAGTGGAGAGAGGAGGGGAGAGAGAGATGGAGAGAGAAGAGGGAGAGCTGATGGATATGGAGAGAGAGGTGGGGAGAGAAGATGAGAGAGAGGTGGAGAGAGGAGAGGAGAGAGAGGTGGAGAGAGAAGAGGGAGGTGCTAGGGAGATAAAGAGATAGGTGGAGAGAATAGGGGTAGATTGGAAGATGTAGAGAGAAGAGGGAGGGAGGGAAGGAGAGAGATGTGTAGAGAAGTGGAGAGAGAAGAGGGAGTGCGATGGAGATGAAGAGAGAGGTGGAGAGAGGTGGAGAGAGGAGATATGGAGAGAGAAGAGGGAGGAGCTAGGGAGATAAAGAGATAGGTGGAGAGAATAGTGGTAGAGTGGAAGATGGAGGGAGGGAGGGAGGGAGGGAGGAAGGGAAGGAGAGAGATGTGGAGAGAAGAGGGAGAGAAGATGGAGAGAGAGGGGGAGATGGAGAGAGAGAGCATAGCGAGGAAGGGGGGAGAGAGAGGGAGGGAGATATAAGAGAGATAGAGAAAAGGGAGAGAGATAAAGAGAAATATAGTATACGATGTTTGTTTGTTTGTTAGTTAGGGGGGGGGGGAATAATACCATATAATAGGAAAACACATTATGTAGAGATTTGCATTTTCCCTGATGTAGTGTCGCTTTAAGGCTTTTCATAATCTGTTAACTTTATTTGAAATTTGCTTAGTTGTCGCTTCAATGATTCATTACTTTATTTATTCGATACTATCTTTCCTAGAACGGAAGTTCAATAAAAATAGCCTCTGTTCATAGTGCGTCATATTTCGGTTAATGCAAATCTTTGTAAAGATTAATTAATTCTTTCCAATAATACATTGTACATTGTACAATACATATATATATAAATAGTTATTCATGGAAAAGGTTGTTCGTGTAATTTATTTTCCTGGTAATATTGAATTTGTTAATAATATAATGTACCCATACATCTTGTCGGCGAGTTGGAATCCGGAAGCGACGTTAGGGTGGCGGCGGAATTGTGTATTGGGGTTTGGAGGTATGCTCTCAAATTTGGAGGATCATTACGTGTGGGTGCAGTCCAATAAGAGTGAAATATTTATAATGATATCAATATGCATTGTATCATGATCGAAAGCATAAACTATATACTCATGAAATAATATAGATTCTAATAAAGGTGGCATCCGTGGTCCAGTGGTAGAGCGTCGGATTTGGAATCCATTTTTCCCGGTTCGATACTCGGTCAGGCCAGGTAATGTAGTGTCATTGAGCAAGGCACCTCACACACATTGCTTAGTACTGGTTAACCACTTAGGTCGGCTAAGCCTGCACAGGAAAGTAAGGGGTTTGACATTAATGGAACATACATACATACATACATACATACATACAGATGAAAAGTGTTGGTTTTAGATTGTGTTAACGAGCAAGCTGTGCGTTTAACATAATATACACACTCTGAGAGTGTTTCGTAGTCCGTATGTACAAGTCTTGAAATAAACATCTGTTCTGTTCTGTTCTGTAAAACTCGGCACACTGGATCAACAAAGTGTGAATTAACTCATTACATATTATGCATTGAGCAAGGGAAACGATCTAGAATTTTTTTTTTCCTTAAGTTTATCTAGCGTTGTCACAAGCCTCTCTTCCTTCCTATGTCTATTTTCCGATATTAATGCTCTAACCAGGGTCTATCCTATCGTAGACTCGCTGGAGTTGTCTAGGGGGTTTCTCTACGGTCCTTCAATAATGCTCTAACCAGGGTCTATCCTATCGTAGACTCGCTGGAGTTGTCTAGAGGGTTTCTCTACGGTCCTTACTATATTATAACTCAACACAGTCTATCATTTTCCTTTGTATAATATAATTTACAACAATCTCATTTATTTCAAATCTATAACATATATCATATATTCGTGATATCTCGTATCTTATTATTCGCCTCACTATTTCAATGTGTTCATTAGACATTTATTGGTTAATCTGGAACCAATTTTGAGATCCTAATCTGATCAAATGACAGAGAAATTGAGGGGTCATCTCAAAACAAAAAATACACTTCTCAAAACATCTAATATAGTCAAATACTTAATTATCTGGGGCGTACCAACATGGGGTGCTGTTAGTAAAATCAAATATATATATAAGTTACCTAACTTTTATTTTGTATCTTAATTCATACATTACATGTTTATTTCTAATATCTTTCTGCGGCACACAAGTGCTGCGCACGTGTTTACGACTAGTGGTAATATATTTCTCGGATGTCGCCACAGCGACCCTACAACCTTATAAGACTTCAAGTCTCCTATTGCATGCTCCACAAGTACCCGGTAGTTTCGAATGCGTCTGTTTAGTTTCATACATTTTCGTCGCATTTCTCTGGTCTTAGTGGCTAACTGTGTCGTAGTGTATGGTGTCATGACCGCTCCACGGTTTGGATATATTTTATCTCCCAGTAAGTAATAGCCATCTTCAAATGCCAAGTCATTTCCCAGTTGCCGCATTAATCCGAATTGTTGTGCATCATTTGTGTGCCCAAGAAATCCACTTTCGACATACCGAATATCCCCATGGACGTCCACAATAACTTGTGTATGTATTGCATGGTAACCTCGGTGACCCGAATAGTATTGCTCTTGGGGCTCAATTTCCGGTCTATATATCTCGTGAGACGTACCGTCTATGGCTCCAAGAGCATTAGGAAGTTCTGACCATGTTCCTTGCATACCTCGCCATTCGTCTAAAGTCGGCCACTGTACATAACCGTTCAACTTTGCATGGAAGATTGGAATAAGACTTCTGATTTCTCTTTCAATTGTGGGTACACTTACTCCAAACATTGTAGCAAGCATGTGGTATGTTGGGTATGTCCTCACCCACATCATATACAATAAGACACGATTCCGCTCAGATATTATATGTTCTCTAGTAGTGGTTAACGAAATGAAATTTCCAAGGTCTATTAGAGTTTCTGGTGTTTCACCAGTGACCTGATAAAACTGGTATCTGTTTCTCGAAATGTCAAGGAAAACATCTCTTGTTTGATACGAATTATTATCTGCACTGAACAAACGATGACGAATATCTGCATTTGGCGGTGGTGGAAAACATACGACAGAGGTGTATAGGGAAATCATCTGCTTCATATCTTCTCTATGCTCTGGTGGGGGCTGGAGAATAGAAGGTAACATGGCGACTAACCTCTTCTTCCTCAACCTGTCGTCCATTTTAACCTGGTAATGAAATGGGTGCATAAATATTTATAATATTTGGGTTGCGTCTGGACTGGTAATGGCTATGGTTAAAGTTGGAATGCGGATGCACTGGTAATGGCTATGGTTAATGTTGGAATGCGGATGCACTGGTAATGACTATGGTTAAAGTTGGAATGTGGATGCACTGGTAATGGCTATGGTTAAAGTTGGAATGCGGATGCACTGGTAATGGCTATGGTTAAAGTTGGAATGCGGCTGCACTGGTAATGGCTATGGTTAATGTTGGAATGCGGATGCACTGGTAATGGCTATGGTTAAAGTTGGAATGCGGCTGCACTGGTAATGGCTATGGTTAATGTTGGAATGCGGATGCACTGGTAATGGCTATGGTTAAAGTTGGAATGCGGCTGCACTGGTAATGGCTATGGTTAATGTTGGAATGCGGATGCACTGGTAATGGCTATGGTTAAAGTTGGAATGCGGCTGCACTGGTAATGGCTATGGTTAATGTTGGAATGCGGATGCACTGGTAATGGCTATGGTTAAAGTTGGAATGCGGCTGCACTGGTAATGGCTATGGTTAATGTTGGAATGCGGATGCACTGGTAATGGCTATGGTTAAAGTTGGAATGCGGCTGCACTGGTAATGGCTATGGTTAATGTTGGAATGCGGATGCACTGGTAATGGCTATGGCTACAGTGGATGCGGATGCACTGGTATGGCCTATGGTTAATGTTGGAATGCGGATGCACTGGTAATGACTATGGTTACAGTTGGAATGCGGCTGCACTGGTAATGGCTATGGTTAAAGTTGGAATGCGGATGCACTGGTAATGGCTATGGTTAAAGTTGGAATGCGGCTGCACTGGTAATGGCTATGGTTAATGTTGGAATGCGGCTGCACTGGTAATGGCTATGGTTAATGTTGGAATGCGGATGCACTGGTAATGGCTATGGTTAAAGTTGGAATGCGGATGCACTGGTAATGGCTATGGTTAAAGTTGGAATGCGGATGCACTGGTAATGGCTATGGCTACAGTTGGGCTGTGCATTTGGGGCTGAAATGGGATTTGGTTCGGCTGTATTATACAATATTAAATAGATTCGGTTCCGATAAGTTATTAAAATGAATTTAATATGTATTATACTCATTTCTTTCTGTCCAAAATTTACAAATTGGAAGCAACCCCTTTCAAAATAGTTACTGGCTACGTCTATGAAAAGCTATATGCAATTATTGTGTGAAACGTGGCACGGAATTCACGAGCTTAAAACATCGACAACAATTGCTTTTATATACAGTATAAACCTTACAGTAAGAATGAATGCAGGTAAGATTTTATATAATATTGCTATTGTAAAAATATCTGCTTTACAAGTATAATCTTACCTTTAATTTAACAATTAATAAACCTGCTAAATCTCCTAAAACGACATCGCATAGTACTAGTGCATGTACATAGGCTGTGTATACCTAAATATTATGCACGTGTTTTTCTCGACCGTCTTTCTATTGTGGGAAACCCATGTGACGTTTGACTTCAAATACAATAATACACCATACAATACAGGTCCAATATTACCTTTATATTATCTATGAAATATGCAAACATGTGAGTCAATATAATTATGGTTTTAATTTCATTTTCAGCAACATTGCTTCAAAGGCGCCGGGAATCGGTCAGGATGTCGAAGGCCGAAATTATGCTTATGCTGCGCGCATTACCAACAACATCCTACACAGTGGAATGATATCATAGATGAAATATTCCAGAATATCGACCAACTGCCGGCTCAACCTGCTCCCGCTTACAACAGGTTGTCCAGAAAACAGCTGATTGTCAACAAAGCTCCAGAAATTAATGGCCAACAGGATGATACCAGATCCTGATATCAGGTATTTTCCGAGTACGGTTACCGAATATTTAACTTACAAAATCATAATATTGTATTACGAGTGAAATAAGGCATTCAATAGTTCCTAAAGTATCACATAATGTCTATGATACGTTAGAAACAGCCGTTATTCTGTAAATGTTCATACACTGCTCACCTTTCATTATATATGCATTCTTAATACTTTCAAACTTCCACCCGATGTCTTTAACAATATAATATAATGCGAGACGGTGTCTTTACAGGGCTGAGGTTGACAACATAACAGAAATGGAAAGACGACTGGTTGTAGGGGCAGGTCAGCCAGCTCGTGGGGCTCCGGCTAGGCCAGGGCGTAGGGTTCCGGCTAGAGGAGCGCCTGGATCTCCACCTAGAGGAGCGCCTGTATCTCCACCTAGAGGAGCGCCTGTATCTCCACCTAGAGGAGCGCCTGTATCTCCACCTAGAGGAGCGCCTGTATCTCCAGCTAGAGGGGCGCCTGGATCTCCGGCTAGAAGAGCTCGTGGTGACGTACAGGATGACGCACAACATGATGGTCAGCAAAACAACGGCAACGACGTGCAGGACCAGAGGGATGCTGTTGCTGCTGGTCTATCTGATACCAACGAGTCAGATGATGGCATGCAGCAACCGCCAAGACGACGACGTCGTCTGGCTGATTTGATAAGAGAAAACCATGAACTGTATAATGATTTCATGAACAACAAGCTGCCCAGAATGTTGACAGACTTCGGTCTAGACTCTGACTAATTAACTGAGTGTTATTAATATGTTATGCCTTATCTATTTGAAATGAACATAGGAGTTTTACAGTATCTGCTAAATAAAGCAATTTTGTCCAGAAAGTCAAAGTTTACATCTTATCATATTATTAGCTCTCCTGGGCACACAGTGCTCACCGGTGAGATATTGTGATCGCTCTTAGTCCGTCGGTCGTCGTCGTCGTCCGTCAACAGTTGTTAAGGAAGTCAAACGCACATACACATCACAAGTGTATTTTTTGTTTTGAGATGACCCCTCAATTTCTCTGTCATTTGATCAGATTAGGATCTCAAAATTGGATCCAGATTAACCAATAAATGTCTATTAGTACTATGACTATACTAATTTCCTTCCTTTATCAAACTATTCCAATAGATATATTAGCCAAAACAATCGTTTCTTAACAGGCATAATTATCTTCCGTTCACGCATTTAATACGACTTTAATATTTAAGAGTTAACACTTCTTTAAATATTAATTTTTCTAACTATCATAGAAACAGTTTATATTCTAATAGTGAGTTATATATTTCCTTAATGCCTCATGGCTGGATAAAAATGCACTAATTTCTTCATCATTTTTCATTTCTTAAATAGCAAAATTAACTACTATAACAGACATAACGGCGCCAAACATCTGTGATGTTATACAATATTATTACATGTTTATCTGTTATCAAGAAAGCGGCGATTATCTTACATAACTGACCACCTGCACTCGGTGGTGTCCAAACATATTTTGTTCCCGCGCAAACAGAGAACTGATAATTTAGGCGCGAAAATAATAGCAGACGATTATATATAATACATAATAATCATAATCTTACATGGTTAACAATGTGTCATATATATAAATAAATAATGTATTTATATAATACATTTCTATTTATATATGACAATATTTTATTCGTGCAAATATAAGTTTGTTTTTTCTATCTTTTGCACAACGTCTCTAACGGTTACCCATTTGAGCGACGGACATTTTACAGAAGAATTTTTTTTTCGAGATCGTTTAATATATATCTCCCTCTCTCTCTCTTCTATCTCCCTCCCTCCCTCCCTCCATCTTCCACTCTACCACTATTCTCTCCACCTATCTCTTTATCTCCCTAGCTCCTCCCTCTTCTCTCTCCATATCTCCTCTCTCCACCTCTCTCCACCTCTCTCTTCATCTCCATCGCACTCCCTCTTCTCTCTCCACTTCTCTCTCCTCTCTTTCTCTCTCCTCTCTTCTCTCTCCACCTCTCTCTCCATAGCCATCGCTCTCCCTCTTCTCTCTCCATCTCTCTCCCCTCCTCTCTCCACTCCTCTCTCCCCTCCTCTCTCCACTCCTCTCTCCACGTCTCTCCATCTCAATATCTACACTCCTCTCCCCACAACTCTCACCCCTCCTCTCTCCACTCCTCTCTCCATCTCTATATCTACACTCTTCTCTCCACAACTATCTCCCCTCCTCTCTCCACTCCTATCTCCACCTCTCTCTCTCCATCTCTTTATCTCCACTCCACTCTCCACCTCTCTATATATCTCCCCCTGTCTCCCCCTCTCCCCCTCTCTATCTCCCTCTCCCCTCCCCCTTTCTCTCTCCCTCTCCCCCCTTCTCGCCACCTCATCTCCCTCTTCTCTCTCACTCTCCATCTCCCTCCCCTCTCTCTTTCTATGCGAAGCCTCTTGTACTGTGTTCTATAATTAAGGTTTGTTATTTCATATAATCTTGAATCCCTCCACTCCCAGTATTCATACATTACGGATCTCAAATACTAACATAAAACAGTTAAGCTATATATTCTACTTTCTGTGATTCCCTTGGCTGGCTGCTTAGCACTGGTTTGACAGTATTAGTAAGTCTGTAATCGAACCTGGATTTACGTGTCTAACTTGTCAACTAACCAGTTTTTCGGGAGAGGGGGGTGTCTATTTAGTAAAAACGGCCAATTGTTACCTTTGGATCAACTGTCGATTGATCCACTACTAAGGAGAGATAACCAAAATGAGTAACTGCCAATACATATGTAAGAGTACTTCCCCGTGGAAATGCAAGAGCATGTGAGGTGCACCCTGTTGGAGAATCCGATTCCCTGATCATGTACATTTCTATTTCAATCATGAAGACTATTTTAGGCTAACATAACAACAATACTCATAATTCCAAGTACTAATAATAATTAACAAGAAATATCAGAGTAGGTGATGAATGCCCCCCGAAGCTTACGGATCTGTAGTCCAGTGGTTAACACACTGGACTGGTAATCTGACCCTAATAAAATTAACAGTCTGTCAGTGGGACTTTAAACCGAGGTCTCGTGTCGGTGCTTTACACCATGCACGTAACAGTACCAGAGGAGACTCTGGAATGGATCTATGTCTGTATCATTGCACTATCCTCAATAATCTCCAAAATGACTAATCTCTTCAGGATGTGTCGGTCATATGGGTAAACGGTAGCGACGATAAATAAAGTGTAATGAGTCAGTGCTGTATAAAATTGAAGAGGATTTTAAGCGAACATAAAACAATACTCATAAAAATTAGCTATTGCACACGATATTCTTGACAATATGAAAAAGGAACTTGTATTGTACAGTACAAACTGAACATGTTACCTGAATCGTTCACGCAAGCCTTGCTACAGGAACCTTATTGTACAGTACAAACTGAACATGTTACCTGCATCGTTCACGCAAGCATTGCTACAAGAACCTTATTGTACAGTACAAACTGAACATGTTACCTGAATCGTTCACGCAAGCCTTGCTACAGGAACCTTATTGTACAGTACAAACTGAATATGTTACCTGCATCGTTCACGCAAGCTTTGCTACAAGAACCTTATTGTACAGTACAAACTGAACATGTTACCTGAATCGTTCACGCAAGCGTTGCTACAGAAACTTGTATTGTACAGTACAAACTGAACATGTTACATGAATCGGTCACACAAGCTTTGCTACAGGAACTTGTATTGTACAGTACAAACTGAACATGTTTCCTGCATCGGTCACGCAAGCGTTGCTACAGGAACTTGTATTGTACAGTACAAACTGACCATATTACCTGCATCAGTCACGCAAGCGTTGCTACAGGAACTTGTATTGTACAGTATAAACTGAACATGTTACCTGCATCGGTCACGCAAGCGTTTCTACAGGAACTTGTATTGTACAGTACAAACTGAACATGTTACCTGAATCGTTCACGCAAGCGTTGCTACAGGAACTTGTATTGTACAGTACAAACTGAACATGTTACATGAATCGTTCACACACGTTTTGCTACAGGAACTTGTATTGTACACTACAAACTGAACATGTTACGTGAATGGTTCACGCAAGCATTGCTACAGGAACTTGTATTGTACAGTACAAACTGACCATGTTACGTTAATCGTTCACACAAGCTTTGCTACAGGAACTTGTATTGTACAGTACAAACTGAATCGGGCACGCAAGCATTGCTACAGGAACTTGTATTGTACAATACAAACTGAACATGTTACCTGAATCGTTCACACAAGCGTTGCAACAGGAACTTGTATTGTACAGTACAAACTGAACATGTTACCTGAATCGTTCATACAAGCGTTGCTACAGGAACGTGTATTGTACAATACAAACTGAACATGTTACCTGAATCGTTCATACAAGCTTTGCTACAGGAACTTGTATTGAGCAGTACAAACTGAACATGTTACCTGAATAGTTCACACAAGCGTTGCTACCGGAACTTGTATTGTACAGTATAAACTGAACATGTTACGTTAATCATTCACGCAAGCGTTGCTACAGGAACTTGTATTGTACAGTACAAACTGAACATGTTACCTGAATCGTTCACGCAAGCGTTGCTACAGAAACTTGTATTGTACAGTACAAACTGAACATGTTACGTGAATCGTTCACACAAGCTTTGCTACAGGAACTTGTATTGTACAGTACAAACTGAACATGTTGCGTTAATCATTCACGCAAGCGTTGCTATAGGAACGTGTATTGTACAGAACAAACTGAAAATGTTACTTGAATCATTCACGCAAGCGTTGCTACAGGAACGTGTATTGTACAGAACAAACTGAAAATGTTACATGAATCGGTCACGCAAGCGTTGCTACAGGAACCTTATTGTACAGTACAACATGAACATGTTATGAGAATCGTTCACGCAAGCATTGCTACAGGAACCGTATTGTACAGTACAAACTGAAAATGTTACCTGAATCGCCAATGCAAGCATTGCTACAGGAACCTAATTGTACAGAACAAACTGAAAATGTTACATGAATCGGTCATGCAAGCGTTGCTACAGGACCCTTATTGTACAGTACAAACTGAACATATTTCCTGAATCGTTCACACAAGCGTTGCTACAGGAACCTTATTGTACAGTACAAACTGAAATGTTTCCTGAATCGTTCACGCAAGCTTTGCTACAGGAACTTGTATTGTACAGTACAAACTGAACATGTTACATGAATGGTTCAGGCAAGCGTTGCTACCGGAACTTGTATTGTACAGTACAAACTGAACATGTTACGTGAATGGTTCACGCAAGCTTTGCTACAGGAACTTGTATTGTACAGTACAAACTGAACATGTTACGTGAATGGTTCACGCAAGCTTTGCTACCGGAACTTGTATTGTATAGTACAAACTGAACATGTTACGTTAATCATTCACGCAAGCTTTGCTACAGGAACTTGTATTGTACAGTACAAACTGAACATGTTACCTGCATCGGTCACGCAAGCGTTGCTACAGGAACCTTATTGTACAGTACAAACTGAACATGTTACCTGAAAAGTTCACGCACGCCTTGCTACAGGAACTTGTATTGTACAGTACAAACTGAACATGTTACGTGAATGGTTCACGCAAGCATTGCTACAGGAACTTGTATTGTACAGTACAAACTGACCATGTTACGTTAATCGTTCACACAAGCTTTGCTACAGGAACTTGTATTGTACAGTACAAACTGAATCGGTCACGAAAGCATTGCTACAGGAACTTGTATTGTACAATACAAACTGAACATGTTACCTGAATCGTTCACACAAGCGTTGCTACAGGAACTTGTATTGTACAGTACAAACTGAACATGTTACCTGAATCGTTCATACAAGCGTTGCTACAGGAACTTGTATTGAGCAGTACAAACTGAACATGCTACCTGAATAGTTCACACAAGCGTTGCTACCGGAACTTGTATTGTACAGTACAAACTGAACATGTTACGTTAATCATTCACGCAAGCTTTGCTACCGGAACTTGTATTGTACAGTACAAACTGAACATGTTACCTGAATCGATCACGCAAGCGTTGCTACAGAAACTTGTATTGTACAGTACAAACTGAACATGTTACGTGAATAATTCACACAAGCGTTGCTACAGGAACTTGTATTGTACAGTACAAACTGAACATGTTGCGTTAATCATTCACGCAAGCTTTGTTACAGGAACGTGTATTGTACAGTACAAACTGAACATGTTACCTGCATCGGTCACGCAAGCATTGCTACAGAAACTTGTATTGTACAGTACAAATTGAACATGTTACCTGAATCGTTCGAACAAACGTTGCTACAGGAACTTGTATTGACCAGTACAAACTGAACATGTTACCTGAATCGTTCATACAAGCTTTGCTACCGGAATATTTATTGACCAATGCAAAATGAACATGTTACCTGAATAGTTCACGCAAGCGTTGCTACAGGAACTTGTATTGTACAGTACAAACTGAACATGTTACCTGAATCGTTCACGCAAGCGTTGCTAGAGAAACTTGTATTGTACAGTACAAACTGAACATATTACGTGAATCGTTCACACAAGCTTTCCTACAGGAACTTGTATTGTACAGTACAAACTGAATCGTTCATGCAAGCGTTGCTACAGGAACCTTATTGTACAGTACAAACTGAACATGTTACTTGAATCGTTCATACGAGCGTTGCTACAGGAACTTGTATTGAGCATTACAAACTGAACATGTTACCTGAATAGTTCACACAAGCGTTGCTACAGGAACTTGTATTGTACAGTACAAACTGAACATGTTACCTGAATCGATCACGCAAGCGTTGCTACAGAAACTTGTATTGTACAGTACAAACTGAACATGTTACGTGAATAATTCACACAAGCGTTGCTACAGGAACTTGTATTGTACAGTACAAACTGAACATGTTACCTGAATCGATCACGCAAGCGTTGCTACAGGAACTTGTATTGTACAGTACAAACTGAACATGTTGCGTTAATCATTCACGCAAGCTTTGTTACAGGAACGTGTATTGTACAGTACAAACTGAACATGTTACCTGCATCGGTCACGCAAGCATTGCTACAGAAACTTGTATTGTACAGTACAAATTGAACATGTTACCTGAATCGTTCGAACAAACGTTGCTACAGGAACTTGTATTGACCAGTACAAACTGAACATGTTACCTGAATCGTTCATACAAGCTTTGCTACCGGAATATTTATTGACCAATGCAAAATGAACATGTTACCTGAATAGTTCACGCAAGCGTTGCTACAGGAACTTGTATTGTACAGTACAAACTGAACATGTTACCTGAATCGTTCACGCAAGCGTTGCTACAGAAACTTGTATTGTACAGTACAAACTGAACATGTTACGTGAATCGTTCACACAAGCTTTCCTACAGGAACTTGTATTGTACAGTACAAACTGAATCGTTCATGCAAGCGTTGCTACAGGAACCTTATTGTACAGTACAAACTGAACATGTTACTTGAATCGTTCATACAAGCGTTGCTACAGGAACTTGTATTGAGCATTACAAACTGAACATGTTACCTGAATAGTTCACACAAGCGGTGCTACCGGAACTTGTATTGTATAGTACAAACTGAACATGTTACGTTAATCATTCACGCAAGCGTTGCTACAGGAACTTGTATTGTACAGTACAAACTGACCATGTCACGTTTATCGTTCACACAAGCTTTGCTACAGGAACTTGTAATGTACAGTACAAACTGAACATGTTACCTGCATCGGTCACACAAACTTTGCTACAGGAACCTGTATTGTACAGTACAAACTGAACATGTTACCTGCATCGGTCACACAAGCTTTGCTACAGGAACCTGTATTGTACAGTACAAACTGAACATGTTACCTGCATCGACCACACAAACGATGCTACAGGAACCTGTATTGTACAGTACAAACTGAACATGTTACCTGCATCGGTCACGCAAGGTTTGCTACAGGAACTTGTATTGTACAGTACAAACTGAACATGCTAGGTGAATCGTGCACGCATGCGTTGCTACAGGAATTTGTATTGTACAGTACAAACTGAACATGTTACCTGCATCGCTCACGCACGCATTGCTACATGAACCTTATTGTACAGTACAAACTGAACATGTTTCCTGAATCGTTCACGCAAGCTTTGCTACAGGAACTTGTATTGTACAGTACAAACTGAACATGTTACATGAATGGTTCACGCAAGCGTTGCTACCGGAACTTGTATTGTACAGTACAAACTGAACATGTTACGTGAATGGTTCACGCAAGCTTTGCTACAGGAACTTGTATTGTACAGTACAAACTGAACATGTTACGTGAATGGTTCACGCAAGCTTTGCTACCGGAACTTGTATTGTATAGTACAAACTGAACATGTTACATTAATCATTCACGCAAGCTTTGCTACAGGAACTTGTATTGTACAGTACAAACTGAACATGTTACCTGCATCGGTCACGCAAGCGTTGCTACAGGAACCTTATTGTACAGTACAAACTGAACATGTTACCTGAAAAGTTCACGCAAGCCTTGCTACAGGAACTTGTATTGTACAGTACAAACTGAACATGTTACGTGAATGGTTCACGCAAGCATTGCTACAGGAACTTGTATTGTACAGTACAAACTGACCATGTTACGTTAATCGTTCACACAAGCTTTGCTACAGGAACTTGTATTGTACATTACAAACTGAATCGGTCACGAAAGCATTGCTACAGGAACTTGTATTGTACAATACAAACTGAACATGTTACCTGAATCGTTCACACAAGCGTTGCTACAGGAACTTGTATTGTACAGTACAAACTGAACATGTTACCTGAATCGTTCATACAAGCGTTGCTACAGGAACTTGTATTGAGCAGTACAAACTGAACATGCTACCTGAATAGTTCACACAAGCGTTGCTACCGGAACTTGTATTGTATAGTACAAACTGAACATGTTACGTTAATCATTCACGCAAGCTTTGCTACCGGAACTTGTATTGTACAGTACAAACTGAACATGTTACCTGAATCGATCACGCAAGCGTTGCTACAGAAACTTTTATTGTACAGTACAAACTGAACATGTTACGTGAATAATTCACACAAGCGTTGCTACAGGAACTTGTATTGTACAGTACAAACTGAACATGTTGCGTTAATCATTCACGCAAGCTTTGTTACAGGAACGTGTATTGTACAGTACAAACTGAACATGTTACCTGCATCGTTCACGCAAGCATTGCTACAGAAACTTGTATTGTACAGTACAAATTGAACATGTTACCTGAATCGTTCGAACAAACGTTGCTACAGGAACTTGTATTGACCAGTACAAACTGAACATGTTACCTGAATCGTTCATACAAGCTTTGCTACCGGAATATTAATTGACCAATGCAAAATGAACATGTTACCTGAATAGTTCACGCAAGCGTTGCTACAGGAACTTGTATTGTACAGTACAAACTGAACATGTTACCTGAATCGTTCACGCAAGCGTTGCTACAGAAACTTGTATTGTACAGTACAAACTGAACATGTTACGTGAATCGTTCACACAAGCTTTCCTACAGGAACTTGTATTGTACAGTACAAACTGAATCGTTCATGCAAGCGTTGCTACAGGAACCTTATTGTACAGTACAAACTGAACATGTTACTTGAATCGTTCATACAAGCGTTGCTACAGGAACTTGTATTGAGCATTACAAACTGAACATGTTACCTGAATAGTTCACACAAGCGGTGCTACCGGAACTTGTATTGTATAGTACAAACTGAACATGTTACGTTAATCATTCACACAAGCGTTGCTACAGGAACTTGTATTGTACAGTACAAACTGACAATGTCACGTTTATCGTTCACACAAGCTTTGCTTGTACTTGTAATGTACAGTACAAACTGAACATGTTACCTGCATCGGTCACACAAGCTTTGCTACAGGAACCTGTATTGTACAGTACAAACTGAACATGTTACCTGCATCGGTCACACAAGCTTTGCTACAGGAACCTGTATTGTACAGTACAAACTGAACATGTTACCTGCATCGACCACACAAGCGATGCTACAGGAACCTGTATTGTACAGTACAAACTGAACATGTTACCTGCATCGGTCACGCAAGGTTTGCTACAGGAACTTGTATTGTACAGTACAAACTGAACATGCTAGGTGAATCGTGCACGCATGCGTGGCTACAGGAATTTGTATTGTACAGTACAAACTGAACATGTTACCTGCATCGCTCACGCACGCATTGCTACATGAACCTTATTGTACAGTACAAACTGAAAATGTTACCTGAATCGCTCACGCAAGCTTTGCTACATGAATCTTATTGTACAGTACAAACTGAACATGTTACGTGAATCGTTCACGCAAGCGTTGCTACAGGAACCTTATTGTACAGTACAAACTGAACATGTTACGTGAATAGTTCACGCAAGCTTTGCTACAGGAACCTTATTGTACAGTACAAACTGAACATGTTACGTGAATCGTTCACGCAAGCGTTGCTACATGAACCTTATTTTGACCGACTGTTGATGCGACTCTGACCGACTGTTGGTGCGACTCTGACCGACTGTTGATGCGACTCTGACAGACTATTGGTGCGACACTGACAGACTGTTGATGCGACTGACCGACTGTTGATGCGACTCTGACCGAATGTTGATGCGACGCTGACAGACTGTTGATGCGACTTTGACAGACTGTTGGTGCGACTCTGACCGACTGTTGGTGCGACTCTGACAGACTGTTGATGCGACTCTGACCGACTGTTGGGGCGACTCTGACAGACTGTTGATGCGAATCTGATCGACTGTTGGTGTGACTCTGATCGACTGTTGGTGCGACTCTGACAGCCTGTTGATGCGACTCTGACAGACTGTTGCTGCGACTCTGACAGACTGTTGATGCGACTCTGACAGACTGTTGATGTCTGTCAGAGTCGCATCAACAGGCTGTCAGAGTCGCACCAACAGTCGATCAGAGTCGCACCAACAGTCGATCAGATTCGCATCAACAGTCTATCAGAGTTGCATCAACAGCCTGTCAGAGTCGCACCAACAGTCGGTCAGATTCTCACCAATAGTCTGTCAAAGTCGCATCAACAGTCTGTCAGAGTCGCATCAACAGTCGGTCAGTATCGCATCAACAGTCGGTCAGTCGCATCAACACTCTGTCAGAGTCGCACCAACAGTCGGTCAGAGTCGCATCAACAGTCTGTCAGAGTCGCACCAATAGTCTGTCAGATTCGCATCAACAGTCGGTCAGAGTCGCACCAACAGTCGGTCATAATCGCACCAACAGTCGGTCAGAGTCGCATTAACAGTCGGTCAAAGTTGCACCAACAGTCGGTCAAAGTCGCATCAACAGTCTGTCAGAGTCGCATCAACAGTCTGTCAGAATCGCATCAACAGTCGGTCAGAGTCGCATCAACAGTCTGTCAGAGTCGCATCAACAGTCTGTCAGAGTCGCATCAACAGTATGTCAGAGTCGCACCAAAAGTCGATCAGCGTCGCATCAACAGTATATCAGAGTCGCACCAACAGTCGGTCAGAGTCGCACAAACAGTCGGTCAGAGTCGCATCAACAGTCTGTCAGAGTCGCACCAACAGTCGGTCAGAGTCACATCAACAGTCGGTCAGAGTCGCATCAACAGTCTGTCAGAGTCGCACCAACAGTCTGTCAGAGTCGCATCAACAGTCTGTCAGAGTCGCACCAACAGTCGGTCAGAGTCGCACCAACATTCGGTCAGAGTCGCATCAACAGTCGGTCAAAGTCGCACCAACAGTCGGTCAAAGTCGCATCAACAGTATGTCAGAGTCGCACCAACAGTCGGTCAGAGTCGCATTAAAAGTCTATCAGAGTCGCATCAACAGTCTGTCAGAGTCGCACCAACAATCTGTCAGAGTCGCATCAACAGTCGGTCAGAGTCGCACCAACGGTCTGTCAGCGTCGCATCAACAGTCGGCCAGAGTCTCATCAACAGTCGGTCAGAGTCGCACCAACAGTCTGTCAGAGTCGCACCAACAGTCGGTCAGAGTCGCATGAACAGTCGGTCAGAATCGCATCAACAGTCTGCCAGAGTCGCATCAACAGTCTGTCAGAGTCGGACCAACAGTCTGTCAGAGTAGCATCAACAGTCGGTCAGAGTCGCATCAACAGTCTGCCAGAGTCGCATCAACAGTCTGTTAGAGTCGGACCAACAGTCTGTCAGAGTCGCACCAACAGTCTGTCAGAGTCGCACCAACAATCTGTCAGAGACGCATCAACAGTCTGTCAGAGTCGCATCAACAATCTGTCAGAGTCGCTCCAACAGTCGGTCAGAGTCGCATAAACAGTCGGTCAAAGTCGCATCAACAGTCGTTCAGAGTCGCATCAACAGTCTGTCAGAGTCGCACCAACAGTCGGTCAGAGTCGCATCAACACTCGTTCAGACATGTTTACAATGTTTACATGAAATAGAAACTTGTATTGCAGAAGCTGGAACATGTTTAAATGCAATAGAAACTTGTATTGCAGAAGCTGAACATGTTTACATGAAATAGACACTTGTATTGCAGAAGCTGAACATGATTACATGAAATAGAAACTTGTATTGCAGAAGCTGAACATGTTTACATGAAATAGAAACTTGCATTGCAGAAGTTGAACATGTTTAAATGAAATAGGCACTTGTATTGCAGAAGTTGAACATGTTTACATGAAACAGAAACTTGTATTGCAGAAGTTGAATATGTTTACATGAAATAGAAACTTGTATTGCAGAAGCTGGAACATGTTTACATGAAATAGAAACTTGTATTGCACAAGCTGAACATGTTTACATGAAATATACACTTGTATTGCAAAGGCTAAACATGTTACCTCAAATAGAAACTTGTATTGCAGAATTTGAACATGTTTACATGAAATATAAACTTGTATTGCAGAAGCTGGAACATGTTTACATGAAATAGAAACTTGTATTGCAGAAGCTGAACATGTTTACATGAAATAGAAATTTGTATTGCAGAAGTTGAACATGCTTACATGAAATAGACACTTGTATTGCAGAAGCTGAACATGATTACATGAAATATAAACTTCTATTGCAGAAGCTGAACATGTTTACATGAAATAGAAACTTGTATTGCAGAAGCTGAACATGCTTACATGAAATGGAAACTTGTATTGCAGAAGCTGAACATGTTTACATGAAATAGAAACTTGTATTGCAGAAGCTGAACATACTTACATGAAATAGAAAATTGTATTGCAGAAGCTGAACATGTTTACATGAAATAGAAACTTGCATTGCAGAAGTTGAACATGTTTACATGAAATAGAAACTTGTATTGCAGAAGCTGAACATGCTTACATGAAATAGAAACTTGTATTGCAGAAGTTGAACATGTTTACATGAAATTGAAACTTGTATTGCAGAAGCTGGAACATGTTTACATGCAATAGAAACTTGTATTGCAGAAGCTGAACATGTTTACATGAAATAGAAACTTGTATTGCAGAAGCTGAACATGTTTACATGAAATAGAAACTTGTATTGCAGTAGCTGAACATGTTTACATGAAATTGAAACTTGTATTGCAGAAGCTGAACATGTTTACATGAAACAGAAACTTGCATTGCAGAAGCTGAACATACTTACATGAAATAGAAACTTGTATTGCAGAAGCTGAACATGTTTACATGAAATAGAAACTTGTATTGCAGAAGCTGAACATACATACGTGAAATAGAAAATTGTATTGCAGAAGCTGAACATGTTTACATGAAATAGAAACTTGTATTGCAGAAGCTGAACATGCTTACATGAAATAGAAACTTGTATTGCAGAAGCTGAACATGTTTACATGAAATAGAAACTTGTATTGCAGAAGCTGAACATGCTTACATGAAATAGAAAATTGTATTGCGGAAGCTGAACATGTTTACATGATATAGAAACTTGCATTGCAGAAGCTGAACATGTTACCTCAAATAGAAACTTGTATTGCAGAAGTTGAACATGTTTACATGAAATAGAAACTTGTATTGCAGAAGCTGGAACATGTTTACATGCAATAGAAACTTGTACTGCAGAAGCTGAACATGTATACATGAAATATACACTTGTATTGCAGAAGTTGATCATGCTTACATGAAATAGACACTTGTATTGCAGAAGCTGAACATGATTACATGAAATAGAAACTTGTATTGCAGAAGCTGAACATGTTTACATGAAAATGACACTTGTATTGCAGAAGTTGAATATGATTACAAGAAATAAACACTTGTATTGCAGAATCTGAACATGTTTACATGAAATAGTAACTTGTATTGCAGAAGTTGAACATGTTTACATGAAATAGACACTTGTATTGCAGAAGCTGAACATGATTACATGAAATAGAAACTTGTATTGCAGAAGCTGAACATGTTTACATGAAATAGAAACTTGTAGTGCAGAAGATGAACATGCTTACAAGAAATGGAAACTTTTATTGCAGAAGTTGAACATGCTTACATGAAATAGAAACTTGTATTGCAGACGTTGAACATGTTTACATGAAATAGAAACTTGCATTGCAGAAGATGAACATGTTTACATGAAACAGACACTTGTATTGCAGAAGCTGAACATGTTTACATGAAATAGACACTTGTATTGCAGAAGCTGAACATGATTACATAAAATAGAAACTTGTATTGCAGAAGTTGAACATGTTTACATGAAATAGAAACTTGTATTGCAGAAGCTGAACATGCTTACATGAAATAGAATCTTGTATTGCAGAAGTTGAACACGTTTACATGAAATAGACACTTGTATTGCAGAAGCTGGAACATGTTTACATGAAATAGAAACTTGTATTGCAGAAGCTGAACATGTTTACATGAAATAGAAAATTGTAGTGCAGAGGCTGAACATGTTTACATGAAATAGAAACTTGTATTGCAGAAGTTGAACATGTTTACATGAAATAGAATCTTGTAGTGCAGAAGCTGAACATGTTTACATGAAATAGAAACTTGTATTGCAGAAGCTGGAACATGTTTACATGAAATAGAAACTTGTATTGCATAAGCTGAACATGTTACCTGAAATAGAAACTTGTATTGCAGAAGTTGAACATGTTTACATGAAATACAAACTTGTATTGCAGAAGCTGGAACATGTTTACATAAAATAGAAACTTGTATTGCAGAAGCTGAACATATTTACATGAAATAGACACTTGTATTGCAGAAGTTGAACATGTTTACATGAAATAGACACTTGTATTGCAGAAGCTGAACATGTTTACATGAACTAGAAACTTGTATTGCAGAAGCTGAACATGTTTACATAAAATAGAAACTTGTATTGCAGAAGCTGAACATATTTACATGAAATAGACACTTGTATTGCAGAAGTTGAACATGTTTACATGAAATAGACACTTGTATTGCAGAAGCTGAACATGTTTACATGAACTAGAAACTTGTATTGCAGAAGCTGAACATGTTTACATAAAATAGAAACTTGTATTGCAGAAGCTGAACATATTTACATGAAATAGACACTTGTATTGCAGAAGTTGAACATGTTTACATGAAATAGACACTTGTATTGCAGAAGCTGAACATGTTTACATGAACTAGAAACTTGTATTGCAGAAGCTGAACATGTTTACATAAAATAGAAACTTGTATTGCAGAAGCTGAACATGCTTACATGAAATAGAAACTTGCATTGCAGAAGCTGAACATGTTTACATGAAATAGAAACTTGTATTGCAAAAGCTGAACATGTTACCTCAAATAGAATCTTGTATTGCAGAAGTTGAACATGTTTACATGAAATGGAAACTTGCATTGCAGAAGATGAACATGTTTACATGAAATAGACACTTGTATTGCAGAAGCTGAACATGCTTACATGAAATAGAATCTTGTATTGCAAAAGCTGAACATGTTACCTCAAATAGAAACTTGTATTGCAGAAGCTGAACATGATTACATAAAATGGAAACTTGTATTGCAGAAGCTGAACATGTTTACATGAAATAGAAACTTGTATTGCAGAAGCTGAACATGCTTACATGAAATAGAAACTTGTATTGCAGAATTTGAACATGTTTACATGAAATAGAAACTTGTATTGCAGAAGCTGGAAAATGTTTACATGAAATAGAAACTTGTATTGCAGAAGCTGAACATGTTTACATGAAATAGAAACTTGTATTGCAGAAGCTGAACATGCTTACATGAAATAGAAACTTGTATTGCAGAAGCTGAACATGTTTACATGAAATAGGCACTTGTATTGCAGAAGCTGAACATGCTTACATGAAATAGAAACTTGTATTGCAGAAGTTGAACATGTTTACATGAAATAGAAACTTGTATTGCAAAGGCTGAACATGTTACCTAAAATAGAAACCTGTATTGCAGAATTTGAACATGTTTACATGAAATAGAAACTTGTATTGCAGAAGCTGGAACATGTTTACATGCAATAGAAACTTGTATTGCAGAAGCTGAACATGTTTACATGAAATAGACACTTGTATTGCAGAAGCTGAACATGTTTACATGAAAAAGACACTTGTATTGCAGAAGTTGAACATGTTTACATGAAATAGAAACTTGTATTGCAGAAGCTGAACATGATTACATGAAATAGAAACTTGTATTGCAGAAGCTGAACATGTTTACATGAAATAGAAACGTGTAGTGCAGAAGCTGATCATGTTTACATGAAATAGTAACTTGTATTGCAGAAGCTAAACATGTTTACATGAAATAGAAACTTGTATTGCAGAAGCTGAACATGATTACATGAAATAGAAACTTGTATTGCAGAAGCTGAACATGTTTACATGAAATAGAAACTTGTAGTGCAGAAGCTGAACATGCTTACAAGAAATGGAAACTTTTATTGCAGAAGTTGAACATGCTTACATGAAATAGAAACTTGTATTGCAGACGTTGAACATGTTTACATGAAATAGAAACTTGTATTGCAGAAGCTGAACATGTTTACATGAAATAGACACTTGTATTGCAGAAGCTGAACATGATTACATGAAATAGAAACTTGTATTGCAGAAGTTGAACATGTTTACATGAAATAGAAACTTGTATTGCAGAAGCTGAACATGCTTACATGAAATAGAATCTTGTATTGCAGAAGTTGAACACGTTTACATGAAATAGACACTTGTATTGCAGAAGCTGGAACATGTTTACATGAAATAGAAACTTGTATTGCAGAAGCTGAACATGTTTACATGAAATAGAAAATTGTAGTGCAGAGGCTGAACATGTTTACATGAAATAGAAACTTGTATTGCAGAAGTTGAACATGTTTACATGAAATAGAATCTTGTAGTGCAGAAGCTGAACATGTTTACATGAAATAGAAACTTGTATTGCAGAAGTTGAACATGTTTACATGAAATAGAAACTTGTATTGCAGAAGCTGGAACATGTTTACATGAAATAGAAACTTGTATTGCATAAGCTGAACATGTTACCTGAAATAGAAACTTGTATTGCAGAAGTTGAACATGTTTACATGAAATACAAACTTGTATTGCAGAAGCTGGAACATGTTTACATGAAATAGAAACTTGTATTGCAGAAGCTGAACATGTTTACATGAAATAGAAACATGTAGTGCAGAAGCTGAACATGTTTACATGAAATAGAAACCTGTATTGCAGAAGTTTAACATGTTTACATGAAATAGAAACTTGTATTACAGAAGTTGAACATGTTTAAATGAAATAAAAACTTGTAGTGCAGAAGCTGAACATATTTACATGAAATAGAAACTTGTATTGCAAAGGCTAAACATGTTACCTCAAATAGAAACCTGTATTGCAGAATTTGAACATGTTTACATGAAATAGATACTTGTATTGCAGAAGCTGGAACATGTTTACATGAAATAGAAACTTGTATTGCAGAAGCTGAACATATTTACATGAAATAGACACTTGTATTGCAGAAGTTGAACATGTTTACATGAAATAGACACTTGTATTGCAGAAGCTGAACATGTTTACATGAACTAGAAACTTGTATTGCAGAAGCTGAACATGTTTACATAAAATAGAAACTTGTATTGCAGAAGCTGAACATATTTACATGAAATAGACACTTGTATTGCAGAAGTTGAACATGTTTACATGAAATAGACACTTGTATTGCAGAAGCTGAACATGTTTACATGAACTAGAAACTTGTATTGCAGAAGCTGAACATGTTTACATGAAATGGAAACTTGCATTGCAGAAGATGAACATGTTTACATGAAATAGACACTTGTAGTGCAAAGTTGAACATGTTTACATGAAATAGAAACTTGTATTGCAGAAGCTGAACATGTTTACATGAAATAGAAACTTGTATTGCAGAAGCTGAACATGTTTACATGAAATAGACACTTGTATTGCAGAAGCTGAACATGTTACATGAAATAGACACTTGTATTGCAGAAGCTGAACATGATTACATGAAATAGAAACTTGTATTGCAGAAGCTGAACATGTTTACATGAAATAGAACTTGTATTGCAGAAGCTGGAACATGTTTACATGAAATAGAAACTTGTATTGCAGAAGTTGAACATGTTTATATGAAATAGAAACTTGTATTGTAGAAGCTGAACATGATTACATGAAATAGAAACTTGTATTGCAGAAGCTGAACATGTTTACATGAAATAGAAACTTGTAGTGCAGAAGCTGAACATGTTACATGAAATAGAAACTTGTATTGCAGAAGTTGAACATGTTTACATGAAATAGAAACTTGTATTGCAGAAGCTGAACATGCTTACATGAAATAGACACTTGTATTGCAGAAGCTGAACATGCTTACATGAAATGGAAACTAGTATTGTAGAAGTTGAACATGTTTACATGAAATAGAAACTTGTATTGCAGAAGTTGAGCATGTTTACATGAAATAGAAACTTGCATTGCAGAAGATGAACATGTTTACATGAAATAGACACTGATATTGCAGAAGCTGAACATGCTTACATGAAATGGAAACTTGTATTGCAGAAGTTGAACATGCTTACATGAAATAGAAACTTGTAGTGCAGAAGTTGAACATGTTTACATGAAATAGAAACTTGTATTTCAGAAGCTGGAACATGTTTACATGAAATAGAAACTTGCATTGCAGAAGCTGAACATGATTACATGAAAAAGACACTTGTATTTCAGAAGTTGAACATGTTTACATGAAATAGACACTTGTATTGCAGAAGCTGAACATGATTACATGAAATAGAAACTTGTATTGCAGATGCTGAACATGCTTACATGAAATAGACACTTGTATTGCAGAAGCTGAACATGTTTACATGAAATAGTAACTTGTATTGCAGAAGCTGAACATGTTTACATGAAATAGAAACTTGTATTGCAGAAGCTGAACATGTTTACATGAAATAGACACTTGTATTGCAGAAGTTGAACATGATTACATGAAATAGACACTTGTATTGCAGAAGCTGAACATGATTACATGAAATAGAAACAACTTGTATTGCAGAAGCTGAACATGTTTACATGAAATAGAAACTTGTATTGCAGAAGTTGAACATGCTTACATGAAATAGAAACTTGTATTGCAAAAGCTGAACATGTTACCTCGAATAGAAACCTGTTTTGCAGAATTTGAACATGTTTATATGAAATAGAAACTTGTATTGCAGAAGCTGGAACATGTTTACATGCAATAGAAACTTGTATTGCAGAAACTGAACATGCTTACATGAAATGGAAACTTGTATTGTAGAAGTTGAACATGTTTACATGAAATAGAAACTTGTAGTGCAGAAGTTGAACATGTTTACATGAAATAGAAACTTATATTGCAGAAGCTGGAACATGTTTACATGAAATAGAAACTTGTATTGCAGAAGGTTAATATGCTTACATGAAATAGACACTTGTATTGCAGAAGTTGAACATGTTTACATGAAATAGACACTTGTATTGCAGAAGCTGAACATGATTACATGAAATAGAAACTTGTATTGCAGAAGCTGAACATGTTTACATGAAATAGACACTTGTATTGCAGAAGCTGAACATGTTTACATGAAATAGAAACTTGTATTGCAGAAGCTGAACATGATTACATGAAATAGAAACTTGTATTGCAGAAGCTGAACATGTTTACATGAAATAGAAACGTGTAGTGCAGAAGCTGAACATGTTTACATGAAATTGAAACTTGTATTGCAAAAGTTGAACATGTTACATGAAATGGAAACTTGCATTGCAGAAGATGAACATGTTTACATGAAACAGACACTTGTATTGGAGAAGCTGAACATGTTTACATGAAATAGACACTTGTATTGCAGAAGCTGAACATGTTTACATGAAATAGAAACTTGTATTGCAGAAGCTGAACATGTTTACATGAAATAGACACTTGTATTGCAGAAGCTGGAACATGTATACATGAAATAGAAACTTGTATTGCAGAAGTTGAACATGTTTACATGAAATAGAAACTTGTATTGCAGAAGCTGAACATGATTACATGAAATCGAAACTTGTATTGCAGAAGTTGAACCTGTTTACATGAAATAGAAACTTGTAGTGCAGAAGCTGAACATGTTTACATGAAATAGAAACTTGTATTGCAAAAGCTGAACATGTTACCTCAAATAGAAACTTGTATTGCAGAATTTGAACATGTTTACATGAAATAGAAACTTGTATTGCAGAAGCTGAAACATGTTTACATGCAATATAAACTTGTATTGCAGAAGATGAACATGTTTACATGAAATAGACACTTGTATTGCAGAAGTTGAACATGTTTACATGAAATAGAAACTTATATTGCAGAAGCTGGAACATGTTTACATGAAATAGAAACTTGCATTGCAGAAGATGAACATGTTTACATGAAATAGACATTTGTATTGCAGAAGCTGAACATGCTTACATGAAATGGAAACTTGTATTGCAGAAGTTGAACATGTTTACATGAAATAGAAACTTGTAGTGCAGATGTTGAACATGTTTACATGAAATAGAAACTTGTATTGCAGAAGCTGGAACATGTTTACATGAAATAGACACTTGTATTGCAGAAGTTGAACATGTTTACATGAAATAGACACTTGTATTGCAGAAGTTGAACATGTTTACATGAAATAGAAACTTGTATTGCAGAAGCTGAACATGTTTACATGAAATAGAAACTTGTATTGCAGAAGTTGAAATGTTTACATGAAATGAAACTTGTATTGCAGAAGCTGAACATGTTACATGAATAGAAACTTGTATTGCAGAAGTTGAACATGTTTACAATGAAATAACTTGTATTGCAGAAGTTGAACATTTTACATGAAATAGACACTTGTATTGCAGAAGCTGAACATGATACATGAAATAGAAACTTGTATTGCAGAAGCTGAACATGTTTACATGAAATAGAAACTTGTATTGCAGAAGTTGAACATGTTTACATGAAATAGAAACTTGTATTGCAAAGCTGAACATGTTACCTCGAATAGAAACTTGTGCAGAATTTGAACATGTTTACATGAAATAGAAACTTGTATTGCAGAAGCTGAACATGATTACATGAAATTAAAACTTGTATTGCAGAAGCTGAACATGCTTACATGAAATAGAAACTTGTATTTCAGAAGATGAACATGTTTACATGAAATAGAAACTTGTAGTGCAGAAGCTGAACATGTTTACATGAAATAGAAACTTGTATTGCAGAAGATGAAAATGTTTACATGAAATAGAATCTTGTATTGCAAAAGCTAAACATGTTACCTCAAATAGAAACTTGTATTGCAGAAGCTGAACATGATTACATGAAATAGACACTTGTATTGCAGAAGCTGAACATGATTACATGAAATAGATACTTGTATTGCAGAAGCTGGAACATGTTTACATGAAATAGAAACTTGTATTGCAGAAGTTGAACATGTTACATGAAATAGAAACTTGTATTGCAGAAGCTGAACATGCTTACATGAAATAGAAACTTGTATTGCAGAAGCTTGAACATGTTTACATGAAATAGAAACTTGTATTGCAGAAGCTGAACATGTTTACATGAAATAGAAACTTGTATTGCAGAAGCTGAACATGCTTACATGAAATAGAAACTTGTATTGCAGAAGTTGAACATGTTTACATGAAATAGAAACTTGTATTG
>CM026395.1:44557964-44590775 GCA_014843695.1 Archivesica marissinica | reverse complement strand
CATTTCCAAGACATTAAGTAAAGCAAAGGAACATTTCCAAGACATTAAGTAAAGCAAAGGAACATTTCCAAGACATTAAGTAAAGCAAAGGAACATTTCCAAGACATTAAGTAAAGCAAAGGAACATTTCCAAGACATTAAGTAAAGCAAAGGAACATTTCCAAGACATTAAGTAAAGCAAAGGAACATTTCCAAGACATTAAGTAAAGCAAAGGAACATTTCCAAGACATTAAGTAAAGCAAAGGAACATTTCCAAGACATTAAGTAAAGCAAAGGAACATTTCCAAGACATTAAGTAAAGCAAAGGAACATTTCCAAGACATTAAGTAAAGCAAAGGAACATTTCCAAGACATTAAGTAAAGCAAAGGAACATTTCCAAGACATTAAGTAAAGCAAAGGAACATTTCCAAGACATTAAGTAAAGCAAAGGAACATTTCCAAGACATTAAGTAAAGCAAAGGAACATGTCCAAGACATTAAGTAAAACAAAGGAACATTTCCAAGACATTAAGTAAAGCAAAGGAACATTTCCAAGACATTAAGTAAAGCAACGGAACATTTCCAAGACATTAAGTAAAGCAAAGGAACATTTCCAAGACATTAAGTAAAACAAAGGAACATTTCCAAGACATTAAGTAAAACAAAGGAACATGTCCAAGACATTAAGTAAAGAACATTTCCAAGACATTAAGTAAAGCAAACGAACATTTCCAAGACATTAATTAAAACAAAGGAACATTTCCAAGACATTAAGTAAAACAAAGGACCATTTCCAAGACATTAATTAAAACAAAGGAACATTTCCAAGACATTAAGTAAAGCAAAGGAACATTTCCAAGACATTAATTAAATCAAAGGAACATATCCACTACATTAAGCAAAGCAAAAGAACATTTCCAAGACATTAAGTAAAGCAAAAGAACATTTCCAAGACATTAAGTAAAGCAAAGGAACATTTCCCAGACATTAAGTAAAGCAAAGGAACATGTCCAAGACATTAAGTAAAGCAAAGGAACATTTCCCAGACATTAAGTAAAGCAAAGGAACATTTCCAAGACATTAAGTAAAGCAAAGGAACATTTCCAAGACATTAAGTAAAGCAAAGGAACATTTCCAAGACATTAAGTAAAGCAAAGGAACATTTCCAAGACATTAAGTAAAGCAACGGAACATTTCCAAGACATTAAGTAAAGCAAAGGAACATTTCCAAGACATTAAGTAAAGCAAAGGAACATTTCCAAGACATTAAGTAAAGCAAAGGAACATTTCCAAGACATTAAGTAAAGCAAAGGAACATTTCCAAGACATTAAGTAAAGCAAAGGAACATTTCCAAGACATTAAGTAAAGCAAAGGAACATTTCCAAGACATTAAGTAAAACAAAGGAACATTTCCAAGACATTAAGTAAAGCAAAGGAACATGTCCAAGACATTAGTAAACAAAGAACATTCCAAGACATTAAGTAAAACAAAAGAACATTTCCAAGACATTAAGTAAAGCAAAGGAACATTTCCAAGACATTAAGTAAAGCAAAGGACATTCCAAGACATTAAGTAAAACAAAGGAACATTTCCAAGACATTAAGTAAAGCAAAGGAACATTTCCAAGACATTAAGTAAAACAAAGGAACATTTCCAAGACATTAAGTAAAGCAAAGGAACATTTCCAAGACATTAAGTAAAGCAAAGGAACATTTCCAAGACATTAAGTAAAACAAAGGAACATTTCCAAGACATTAAGTAAAGCAAAGGAACATTTCCAAGACATTAATTAAAACAAAGGAACATTTCCAAGACATTAAGTAAAGCAAAGGAACATTTCCAAGACATTAAGTAAAACAAAGGAACATGTCCAATACATTAAGTAAAGCAAAAGAACATTTCCAAGACATTAAGTAAAAAAAAGAACATTTCCAAGACATTAAGTAAAGCAAAGGAACATTTCCCAGACATTAAGTAAAGCAAAGGAACATTTCCAAGACATTAAGTAAAGCAAAGGAACATTTCCAAGACATTAAGTAAAGCAAAGGAACATTTCCAAGACATTAAGTAAAACAAAGGAACATTTCCAAGACATTAAGTAAAGCAAAGGAACATTTCCAAGACATTAAGTAAAGCAAAGGAACATTTCCAAGACATTAAGTAAAACAAAGGAACATTTCCAATACATTAAGTAAAGCAAAAGAACATTTCCAAGACATTAAGTAAAACAAAAGAACATTTCCAAGACATTAAGTAAAGCAAAGGAACATTTCCCAGACATTAAGTAAAGTAACGGAACATTTCCAATACATTAAGTAAAGCAAAGGAACATGTCCAAGACATTAAGTAAAGCAACGGAACATTTCCAAGACATTAAGTAAAGCAACGGAACATTTCCAAGACATTAAGTAAAGCAAAGGAACATTTCCCAGACATTAAGTAAAGTAAAGGAACATTTCCAATACATTAAGTAAAGCAAAGGAACATTTCCAAGACATTAAGTAAAGCAAAGGAACATTTCCAAGACATTAAGTAAAGCAAAAGAACATTTCCAAGACATTAAGTAAAGCAAAGGAACATTTCCAAGACATTAAGTAAAGCAAAGGAACATTTCCAAGACATTAAGTAAAGCAAAGGAACATTTCCAAGACATTAAGTAAAGCAAAGGAACATTTCCAAGACATTAAGTAAAGCAAAGGAACATTTCCCAGACATTAAGTAAAGTAACGGAACATTTCCAATACATTAAGTAAAGCAAAGGAACATATCCAAGACATTAAGTAAAGCAAAGGAACATTTCCAAGACATTAAGTAAAGCAAAGGAACATTTCCAAGACATTAAGTAAAGCAAAGGAACATTTCCCAGACATTAAGTAAAGTAACGGAACATTTTCAAGACATTAAGTAAAGCAAAGGAACATTTCCTAGAAATTAAGTAAAACAAAAGAACATTTCCAAGACATTAAGTAAAGCAAAGGAACATTTCCAAGACATTAAGTAAAGCAAATGAACATTTCCAAGACATTAAGTAAAGCAAAGGAACATTTCCAAGACATTAAGTAAAGCAACGGAACATTTCCAAGACATTAAGTAAAGCAAAGGAACATTTCCAAGACATTAAGTAAAGCAAAGGAACATTTCCCAGACATTAAGTAAAGTAACGGAACATTTCCAATACATTAAGTAAAGCAAAGGAACATATCCAAGACATTAAGTAAAGCAAAGGAACATTTCCAAGACATTAAGTAAAGCAAAGGAACATTTCCAAGACATTAAGTAAAGCAAAGGAACATTTCCCATACATTAAGTAAAGCAAAGGAACATTTCCCAGACATTAAGTAAAACAAAGGAACATTTCCAAGACATTAAGTAAAACAAAAGAACATTTCCAAGACATTAAGTAAAGCAAAGGAACATGTCCAATACACTATGTAAACAAATGAACATGTCCAAGACATTAAGTAAAACAAAAAACATTTCCAAGACATTAAGTAAAACAAAGGAACATTTCCCAGACATTAAGTAAAGCAAAAGAACATTTCCAAGACATTAAGTAAAACAAAGGAACATTTCCAAGACATTAAGTAAAACAAAGGAACATTTCCAAGACATTAATTAAAACAAAGGAACATGTCCAATACATTAAGCAAAGAACATTTCCAAGACATTAAGTAAAGCAAACGAACATTTCCAAGACATTAATTAAAACAAAGGAACATTTCCAAGACATTAAGTAAAGCAAAGGAACATTTCCAAGACATTAATTAAAACAAAGGAACATTTCCAAGACATTAAGTAAAGCAAAGGAACATTTCCAAGACATTAATTAAAACAAAGGAACATGTCCACTACATTAAGCAAAGCAAAAGAACATTTCCAAGACATTAAGTAAAACAAAAGAACATTTCCAAGACATTAAGTAAAGCAAAGGAACATTTCCCAGACATTAAGTAAAGCAACGGAACATTTCCAAGACATTAAGTAAAGCAAAGGAACATTTCCCAGACATTAAGTAAAGCAAAGGAACATTTCCAAGACATTAAGTAAAGCAAAGGAACATTTCCAAGACATTAAGTAAAGCAAAGGAACATTTCCAAGACATTAAGTAAAGCAAAGGAACATTTCCCAGACATTAAGTAAAGCAAAGGAACATTTCCAATACATTAAGTAAAGCAAAGGAACATTTCCAAGACATTAAGTAAAGCAAAGGAACATTTCCAAGACATTAAGTAAAGCAAAGGAACATTTCCAAGACATTAAGTAAAGCAAAGGAACATTTCCCATACATTAAGTAAAGCAAAGGAACATTTCCCAGACATTAAGTAAAACAAAGGAACATTTCCAAGACATTAAGTAAAACAAAAGAACATTTCCAAGACATTAAGTAAAGCAAAGGAACATGTCCAATACATTATGTAAACAAAGAACATTTCCAAGACATTAAGTAAAACAAAAAACATTTCCAAGACATTAAGTAAAACAAAGGAACATTTCCAAGACATTAAGTAAAGCAAAGGAACATTTCCAAGACATTAAGTAAAACAAAGGAACATTTCCAAGACATTAAGTAAAGCAAAGGAACATTTCCAAGACATTAATTAAAACAAAGGAACATGTCCAATACATTAAGTAAAGCAAAAGAACATTTCCAAGACATTAAGTAAAGCAAAAGAACATTTCCAAGACATTAAGTAAAGCAAAGGAACATTTCCAAGACATTAAGTAAAGCAACGGAACATTTCCAAGACATTAAGTAAAGCAAAGGAACATTTCCAAGACATTAAGTAAAGCAAAGGAACATTTCCAAGACATTAAGTAAAGCAAAGGAACATTTCCAAGACATTAAGTAAAGCAAAGGAACATTTCCAAGACATTAAGTAAAGCAAAGGAACATTTCCAGACATTAAGTAAAGAGAACATTTCAATTGTAAAGCAAAGGAACATTTCCAAGACATTAAGTAAAGCAAAGGAACATTTCCAAGACATTAAGTAAAGCAAAGGAACATTTCCAAGACATTAAGTAAAGCAAAGGAACATTTCCAAGACATTAAGTAAAACAAAGGAACATTTCCAAGACATTAAGTAAAACAAAAGAACATTTCCAAGACATTAAGTAAAACAAAAGAACATTTCCAAGACATTAAGTAAAACAAAAGAACATTTCCAAGACATTAAGTAAAGCAAAAGAACATTTCCAAGACATTAAGTAAAACAAAAGAACATTTCCAAGACATTAAGTAAAACAAAGGAACATTTCCAAGACATTAAGTAAAGCAAAAGAACATTTCCAAGACATTAAGTAAAACAAAAGAACATTTCCAAGACATTAAGTAAAACAAAAGAACATTTCCAAGACATTAAGTAAAACAAAAGAACATTTCCAAGACATTAAGTAAAGAACATTTCCAAGACATTAAGTAAAGCAAAGAACATTTCCAAGACATTAAGTAAAACAAAGGAACATTTCCAAGACATTAAGTAAAGCAAAGGAACATTTCCAAGACATTAAGTAAAACAAAGGAACATTTCCAAGACATTAAGTAAAGCAAAGGAACATTTCCAAGACATTAAGTAAAACAAAAGAACATTTCCAATACATTAAGTAAAGCAAAAGAACATTTCCAAGACATTAAGTAAAACAAAAGAACATTTCCAAGACATTAAGTAAAGCAAAGGAACATTTCCCAGACATTAAGTAAAGCAACGGAACATTTCCAAGACATTAAGTAAAGCAAAGGAACATTTCCCAGACATTAAGTAAAGCAAAGGAACATTTCCAAGACATTAAGTAAAATAATGGAACATTTCCAAGACATTAAGTAAAGCAAAGGAACATTTCCAAGACATTAAGTAAAGCAAAGGAACATTTCCCATACATTAAGTAAAGCAAAGGAACATTTCCAAAACATTAAGTAAAACAAAAGAACATTTCCAAGACATTAAGTAAAATAAAAGAACATTTCCAAGACATTAAGTAAAGCAAAAGAACATTTCCAAGACATTAAGTAAAACAAAGGAACATTTCCCAGACATTAAGTAAAGCAAAGGAACATTTCCAAGACATTAAGTAAAGCAAAGGAACATTTCCAAGACATTAAGTAAAGCAACGGAACATTTCCAAGACATTAAGTAAAGCAAAGGAACATTTCCTAGACATTAAGTAAAGCAAAGGAACATTTCCAAGACATTAAGTAAAGCAAAGGAACATTTCCAAGACATTAAGTAAAGTAACAGAACATTTCCAATACATTAAGTAAAGCAAAGGAACATATCCAAGACATTAAGTAAAGCAAAGGAACATTTCCAAGACATTAAGTAAAGCAAAGGAACATTTCCAAGACATTAAGTAAAGCAAAGGAACATTTCCAAGACATTAAGTAAAGCAAAGGAACATTTCCAAGACATTAAGTAAAGCAAAGGAACATGTCCAAGACATTAAGTAAAGCAAAGGAACATGTCCAAGACATTAAGTAAAGCAAAGGAACATGTCCAAGACATTAAGTAAAACAAAGGAACATGTCCAATACATTAAGTAAAGCAACGGAACATTTCCAAGACATTAAGTAAAACAAAGGAACATTTCCAAGACATTAAGTAAAACAAAAGAACATTTCCAAGACATTAAGTAAAGCAAAGGAACATTTCCAAGACATTAAGTAAAGCAAAGGAACATTTCCAAGACATTAAGTAAAGCAAAGGAACATTTCCAAGACATTAAGTAAAGCAAAGGAACATTTCCAAGACATTAAGTAAAGCAAAGGAACATTTCCAAGACATTAAGTAAAGCAAAGGAACATTTCCAAGACATTAAGTAAAGCAAAGGAACATTTCCAAGACATTAAGTAAAACAAAAGAACATTTCCAAGACATTAAGTAAAACAAAAGAACATTTCCAAGACATTAAGTAAAGCAAAGGAACATTTCCAAGACATTAAGTAAAGCAAGGAACATTTCCCAGACATTAAGTAAAGCAAAGGAACATTTCCAAGACATTAAGTAAAGCAAAGGAACATTTCCCAGACATTAAGTAAAGCAAAGGAACATTTCCCAGACATTAAGTAAAGCAAAGGAACATGTCCAAGACATTAAGTAAAGCAAAGGAACATGTCCAATACAATACGTAAAACAATGGTACATGTCCAAAACATTAAGTAAACCAAAGGAACATGTCCAATACATTAAGTAAAGCAAAGGAACATGTCCAAGACATTAAGTAAAGCAAAGGAACATTTCCAAGACATTAAGTAAAGCAAAGGAACATTTCCCAGACATTAAGTAAAATAAAAGAACATGTCCAAGACATTAAGTAAAGCAAAAGAACATTTCCCAGACATTAAGTAAAATAAAAGAACATGTCCAATACATTAAGTAAAGTAACGGAACGTGTCCAATACATTAAGTAAAGTAACGGAACATTTCAAATACATTAAGTAAAGTAACGGAACATGTCCAATACATTAAGTAAAGTAACGGAACATGTCCAATACATTAAGTAAAGTAACGGAACATGTCCAATACATTAAGTAAAGTAACGGAACATTTCCAATACATTAAGTAAACTAACGGAACATGTCGAATACATTAAGTAAAGTAACGGAACATGTCGAATACATTAAGTAAAGTAACGGAACATGTCCAATACATTAAGTAAAGTAACGGAACATTTCCAAGACATTAAGTAAAACAAAAGAACTTTCCAAGACAATAAGTAAAACAAAGGAACATTTCCCAGACATTAAGTAAAGCAAAAGAACATGTCCAAGACATTAAATAAAACAAAGGAACATTTCCAAGACATTAAATAAAACAAAGGAACATTTCCAAGACATTAATTAAAACAAAGGAACATGTCCAATACATTAAGCAAAGAACATTTCCAAGACATTAAGTAAAGCAAACGAACATTTCCAAGACATTAATTAAAACAAAGGAACATTTCCAAGACATGAAGTAAAGCAAAGGAACATTTCCAAGACATTAATTAAAACAAAGGAACATTTCCAAGACATTAAGTAAAGCAAAGGAACATTTCCAAGACATTAATTAAAACAAAGGAACATGTCCACTACATTAAGCAAAGCAAAAGAACATTTCCAAGACATTAAGTAAAATAAAAGAACATTTCCAAGACATTAAAGCAAAGGAACATTTCCCAGACATTAAGTAAAGCAACGGAACATTTCCAAGACATTAAGTATGGCAAAGGAACATTTCCCAGACATTAAGTAAAGCAAAGGAACATGTCCAATACATTAAGTAAAACAATGGAACATTTCCAAGATATTAAGTAAAGCAGTGGAACATTTGCAAGATATTAAGTAAAGCAAAGGAAAATTTCCCATACATTATGTAAAGCAAAGGAACATTTCCAAAACATTAAGTAAAATAAAAGAACATTTCCAAGACATTAAGTAAAGCAAAAGAACATTTCCAAGACATTAAGTAAAACAAAGGAACATTTTCCAGACATTAATTAAAGCAAAGGAACATTTCCAAGACATTAAGTAAAGCAAAGGAACATTTCCAAGACATTAAGTAAAGCAACGGAAGTTTCCAAGACATTAAGTAAAGCAAAGGAACATTTCCTAGACATTAAGTAAAGCAAAGGAACATTTCCCAGACATTAAGTAAAGCAAAGGAACATTTCCAAGACATTAAGTAAAGTAACAGAACATTTCCAATACATTAAGTAAAGCAAAGGAACATATCCAAGACATTAAGTAAAGCAAAGGAACATTTCCAAGACATTAATTAAAGCAAAGGAACATTTCCAAGACATTAAGTAAAGCAAAGGAACATGCCCAATACATTAAGTAAAGCAACGGAACATTTCCAAGACATTAAGTAAAGCAACGGAACATTTCCAAGACATTAAGTAAAGCAAAGGAACATTTCCAAGACATTAAATAAAGCAACGGAACATTTCCAAGACATTAAGTAAAGCAAAGAAACATGTCCAAGACATTAAGTAAAGCAAAGGAACATATCCAAGACATTAAGTAAAGCAAAGGAACATGTCCAAGACATTAAGTAAAACAATGGAACATGTCCAAAACATTAAGTAAACCAAAGGAACATGTCCAATACATTAAGTAAAGCAAAGGAACATGTCCAAGACATTAAGTAAAGCAAAGGAACATTTCCCAGACATTAAGTAAAACAAAGGAACATTTCCCAGACATTAAGTAAAGCAAAGGAACATTTCCAAGACATTAAGTAAAGCAAAGGAACATTTCCAAGACATTAAGTAAAACAAAAGAACATTTCCCAGACATTAAGTAAAATAAAAGAACATGTCCAAGACATTAAGTAAAGCAAAAGAACATTTCCAATACATTAAGTAAAGTAACGGAACATGTCCAATACATTAAGTAAAGTAACGGAACATGTCCAATACATTAAGTAAAGTAACGGAACATGTCCAATACATTAAGTCAAGTAACGGAACATGTCCAAGACATTAAGTAAAGTAACGGAACATTTCCAATACATTAAGTAAAGTAACGGAACATTTCCAATACATTAAGTAAAGCAAAGGAACATGTCCAATACATTAAGTAAAGCAAAGGAACATGTCCAATACATTAAGTAAAGCAAAGGAACATGTCCAAGACATTAAGTAAAGTAATGGAACATGTCCAATACATTAAGTAAAGTAACGGAACATGTCCAATACATCAATACATTAAGTAAAGTAACGGAACATGTCCAATACATTAAGTAAAGCAGAGGAACATTTCCAATACATTAAGTAAAGCAGAGGAACATTTCCAGTACATTAAGTAAAGCAGAGGAACATTTCCAATACATTACGTAAAGGAAAGGAACACTATCAAGACATTACGCACCTGAAGACGCATTTCCAATTAGTACTTACACTAGACATGACATACAGCAAATCGTCATTATTCGGGATGTACTTGTGCGTCGCTTTGAAATGCAAATCCATGAAGGCTTATTGCCTATTAATGAGATTATGGGATCTCAGGGGGTTTGGGCAGGCTGTTCCCAAGCGTAGCTATCCATGTGCGTTCGTAGGTGCACGGCCATTGGATTCTTCGCCAATAATCAAATAGTGGACATTTTAATGTCCACTTCCATACGTGTACGCTCAATATCCAACACTACCGATTCAAACGTTCAAGCAATCATGAATTCTCCACTACTGATTAAGAAACTGAGACGAATTCTTCTAATTGATTCAGACTTGGAATAAACGTGTGCTTTGCTTGGCTGTATAACTCTAGAACATTACAGCAGTTGTATTCGTTGCTAACTTGTCCGTGGGTACTTTATTAATGTCTAATTCACTTTGAATTCGTTCATTTTGTTGAACTTTTCGTTTGAAGAAGCAGTTATTTCATATTTAATTATCTCCCTTTGAGGACTAAGTTGATAATTTCACAGAACATTGAAACAGTCTTGGACGCATAAATAAAATAATGCTATGTTAATTTTAAATGTAATTGATAAAAACAGCTACAGGAATCGAACTAACTTTTGAGCGTATGAAATATAAACATCAATATTAGCCGACTAAAATAAACGCTATACTTAAAGGTAGGTTTTCAATGTTTTCAACTACATGCATTTAATAAACAGACAAGATTAGTGTATGAATACGGCAATCAAACCAATATTCATGGAAGAATCTGGAATATTCTCTATTTATTCCACTAATACATGTCCATATTTCATTAAAAGCATAACATAAACCATTATTTGATAAATTGTCACAAGCCTAAGAGAGCCTTCCTATGTCTATTTTCCGATATTAATGCTCTAACCAGGGTCTATCCTATCGTAGACTCGCTGGAGTTGTCTAGGGGGTTTCTCTACGGTCCTTCAATAATGCTCTAACCAGAGTCTATCCTATCGTAGACTCGCTGGAGTTGTCTAGGGGGTTTCTCTACGGTCCTTCATATATTATAACTCAACACAGTCTATCAATTTCCTTTGTATAATATCATTTACAACAATCTCATTTATTTCAAATCTATAACATGTATCATATATTCGTGATATATCGTATCTTATTATTCGCCTCACTATTTCAATGTGTTCATAATAGTTCTATGACTATACTAATTCCCTTCCTTTATCAAACTATTCCAATAGATATATTAGCCAAAACAATCGTTTCTTAAAAGGCCTACTTATAATGGCCTACTTTATAGCCCTCGGATAAATAGGAGAAAACAATATAGCATCAATACATCATATATTACCAAAATAGCATTTCTCTCGCTAGGTACCAACAGTTCACTTATTTAATACGACTTTAATATTTAAGAGTTAATACTTCTTTAAAATTAATATTAATTTTTCTAACTATCATAGAAACAGTTTATATTCTAATAGTGAGTTACATATTTCCTTAACGCCTCCATGGCTGGTATAAAAATGCACTAATTTCTTCATCATTTTTCATTTCTTAAATAGCAGAATTAACATCTATAACAGACATTACGGCGCCAAACATCTGTG
This sequence comes from Archivesica marissinica, assembly GCA_014843695.1. Classification (NCBI taxonomy): domain Eukaryota; kingdom Metazoa; phylum Mollusca; class Bivalvia; order Venerida; family Vesicomyidae; genus Archivesica; species Archivesica marissinica. Next base: position 44,579,305 of record CM026395.1, on the reverse strand, counting down.
ATGTTATACAATATTATTACATGTTTCTCTGTCATCAAGAAAGCGGCGATTACCTTACATAACTGACCACCTGCACTCGGTGGTATCAAAATATAATTTGTTCCCGTGCAAACAGAGAACTGATAATTTAGGCGCGAAAATAATAGCAGACGATTATACATAATACATACTAATCATAATCTTACATGGTTAACAATGTGTCATATATATAAATAAATAAATGTATTTATATAATACATTTCTATTTATATATGACAATAATTTATTCGTGCACAAATATTGTTTGTTTTATCTATCTTTTGCACATTCCTCCCTACCCAAGTTGAAGTTTGAAATCGCCCGCCACCGGCCGTTTACAAATCTTCACTCCATCGGATAAATAGGAGAAAACAATATAGCATCAATACATCATATATTACCAAAATAGCATTTCTCTCGCTAGGTACCAACAGTCTAATCATAGAGGCAGTGTTTGTATACTAAACTACTGAATTCCTATCGGTACACATCACAATCATTGAACTCTACTAAGGAAATCTGCCAGTATATTTTGAGTCCCTTTAATATGTTTAATGGTCAAATTAAATTCTGAGAGACACAGTGCCCATCTTAAGAGGCGTTGATTGGTCGTTTTCGATTTACTTAACCAGATCAGTGGATTATGATCAGAATTGATGAATATTCTGCTTGTGCCTACGTATATACGAACATGTTGGATGCCTGCAACGATCGCCAACAATTCCTTTTCGATAGTAGAATAGTTTTTCTCCCGTGGAATTAGTTTTCGTGAATAAAATGTGAGACTTGGTCAATGCTCTGAGTCAGTACCGCTGACATTCCCAAATCGGAGGCATCAGTATAGAGTTCGAAATCCTGGTTAAAGTCAGGTGCCTTCAGTATGGGTTTACTGGTTAACGCCTTCTTTAATGATTCGAACGCAAATTGATGTTTATCGTTCCACTGAGTAAGAATATTCCCTGATCTCTTGCCCTTTAAAAGGTCTGTCAGAGGAGCGGCGATCTCAGAAAACTGGGGAATGAATTTTCTGTAAAATCCCACTGATCCTCGTAATTGTTTCTTGGTATGTGGGGGAGATATATTATCAATACATTCGACCTAACTGGATATTGGTTTGATTTTCCCCGAACCTAATTCGTGTCCCAAGTAACTGACTGTTCCTGACCCAGTTTTACATTTCTTTGGGTTCAAAGTAACAACACTTTTCTCTAGTTTATGAAATGTCCAACCCAAGTGATTTAGATGCTGTGACCATACATTGGATCGAATTGCAACATCATCCAGATATGCGTCGGCAAATCTATCATGGATGGGTTCTCCCGGGGATTGAGCGATGATCTCATTTATAGCCCTTTGGAAGGTAACACCACCATTTTTTAATCCAAATGGGAGAGTTAATGGTTCAAATAAGCCCCAGGGGGTTATGAATGCTGCAATTTCACTGGCCCGAGGGGTAAGCGGTATCTGCCAGTAACCCCGATTCAAATCGATAATGGATATCAGGCTCCAACCTGCGACTTGATCAATTAGATCGTCTAATCTAGGTATGTGGAAGGCTTCTCCTCGTGTCAGGTCATTAATTTTGCGATAATCAATACACGTTCGCCATTCCGAGTCCGACTTTCGTACCAATAGTATGGAGGAGGCCCACTGGCTTCGGCTCGGGCGGATAATTCCTAACTTCAACATTTTATCTAGCTCGGTTTTTAAGATTTGTTTCTTTTCTGGAGACATGCGGTAGTATGGCTGGATTACGGGTGCGGCACCTTGCACATCAATATCATGGGTAACACCATGGAAACATCCCAGTTTTCCAGAGAACAGACGGGGGTAACGGTCTAATATTTGAGTTATCTCATCCCTGTGGCCTGGGGGTAAATGACTGATATCCGGCCAAGCTTTCCTATGCACAGATTCAAGATGACGGCAAGGGTCGAATTCCTTCTCTATGTCAGTAGAGGCTTGGTAATCTAATAGGGTAGGGTCTGTGGATTCATACGGCGGACAACTTTCAGCGATGGCGGCACAATCCTCCCTACCTGTCCAGGGCTTCAACTGATTTACATGCATAACCCGGTATTTGATTCTTTTGTCAGGCATATATATAATATAGGTATGCGAAGCTACCTCTTCGTGCACTAAATACGGTCCCTGGAGGGCATTCTTCAGTTTCATACCTTTTAACGGTAATCGGACTAATACGAATTCCCCACGCTGGAATTCACTCATTTTCGCTTTTTTATTTCTGTCATATTTCGTTTTTCGACCGTCGGCGGCCTGTTGTGCATTCTCGCTAGCTTCACGTAACGCTTCAGCTAATCTATACCAAAATTCTTGTACATAGTTTTCTATAGGGATCCCCTCAGCCCGCTCATTTCTAGCCCACCGTCATAAGTGGAATCTAGATTATCTCTAGGTTCGCGCCCATACAGAAGATAGAAGGGGGAGTATCCAGTACTAGAGTGTTCTGCACTTCTGTATGCAAATAATAGCCAGGGTAGCATTTCATCCCAAGGCTCTACTGTTGTTTCTCCCAGAATCCTCAGCATGGTTTTCAACGTGCCATTATATTTCTCAATAGCTCCGTTGGTTTGAGGCCTATAACTGCTACTAGTTAAGTGGCGTATATCGTTCTCGGCTAGGAAGCTTGTAAATGAGTCAGCTAGAAATGCGTTTCCTCTGTCAGTCAACAGAGTTTCGGGTTTTCCATGTCGAGATATAGTCTCGATTAGGGCCTTCTGAGCGTTATCAGCGGTCGCAGCGGCGAATGGGAAAGATTCAGAATATTTAGTGGCATGGTCAATAAAATTCAAGATATACTGGTTCCCATTAATAGTTTTTTTCATGGGTCCCACGAAATCAGCTGATATGAATCTGAATGGTTGGGCTATAATGGGCAGAGGTTCCAATGAGGCTACAGTGGACTTCTGTCCCTTACCAGCTCTCTGGCACGGCCCACAGCTATGGCAGAATCGTTTAACATCCGCTCGGATTCCTGGCCAAAAGAAGCGACGCTTAATTCGCTTAAGGGTTTTACTAGGTCCAAGGTGTCCCGTACTTAAACTATCATGTGCGAGTCCCGTTATATGAGTCCTGAATCCTCGTGGAACTACCACCTGATCATATATTTTCCAGGGTCGAACCTTGGATGGGTCCTGAGGTTGTTCTCTCCTCATAAGTACGCGGGATTCGGGCTGGATGTAATATCCTTGTCTCATGGGTTTTCGTCATGTGCCATTTCCCATAGTGGCAATAATGTCGGGTCATTTTTCTGTTCTTGCAATAATTTATCAGGGCTCAAGTCATCAATAGATGGACTATCTTGGGGTGTCTCCTTACTGGCTTTCTCAGAGGGGGAATTGATTTCAATAGTATTCCGGAAAGGTAATACATATTCCTCAGTATCGGACGAGTTTTCTAAGTCTGGTATAGGTGCGACGGTTTCATCAAAGGGGATCGTTTTCTTATTGGAGCGTGTCACAACACCACACGTAATTAAATCAATGAAAGGGACGGTTTCACAGTCGTTACCTATTATCAGATCAACTCCTGCGGCGCATCTATGTGTCAATATAGCCACGGTCAAAGTACCTTGGTATATTGGACAGTTAACGTTACTCTTTGCCACGGGATAATTACCAGGTATATAATTGATACCACTAATGGTCGCGTGTTCACCTGTGTATTCCAACTGATTAGCCGTTCGCTCGGTAGCAGTCAACAAACTGATAGTCGCACCAATATCTCTTAAATACGTCACGTATGCAGCATCATTGTTTATTCTAGCTTGCCCTGTATATTTGACGAGTAATGGATTTACACTTTCTTTATACTCAGATGAGTTGATTGGTCCGTTTGTTATAAAGGCGGAGCTATGATTAGCGTTTGACATGTTGTGCCCGTTCGCGAGATTTCTCGTACCTCGGTACCTAGGTGAATTGGGATTTGCCCAACACTCGTTATGTGCGTGGCCATTTCGCCACCAATAATTACAATATTTTTCTACACGGGGATTTCTGTGTGTAGCTTTGGAATTATCAATCCTCATATTGGGTCGATACATGGATGTGGGGGTGTATGGCCTTGGGGCTGGAGGTCGATGTTCCGTATCTCTGGGTTTCATACTCGGATTCGAATTAATCCGCGTTCTGGGCGCCAATCTGCGATGTAGATTATATTCACCGGCCAATGCAATACATTCCTGGAGAGTGGATGCTCTTTTTCCAGAATGAACAAATTAAGTTCATCACCGCTGGGAATCGAACCTATATCTCAAGAGCAGCTCGACCCTGTTGACTTCGTTCGGATCATTGTTCTCCGTCCATAGTGTCATTTGCTCCCTTAATTCCTTAATGAATTCGGAATAGGTCTGCTGAGGTTTCTTTACCCAAGAGAAGAAATGTTTTCTGTATACAGTGGGTGAGAGTCGATATTCATCCAAGATGGCGGCCTTGAGAGTATCATAATTATTAGCATCTTGGACAGGAGGCATGGCATATATATTTCTGGCTTTGTCAGATAACTTGTCTATAATATGCCCCACCCAAGTTTGTTTGGAGATCTGGCTAGCTCCAAACAGTCTCTCACATGTTGAGAAGAATTTATCTGGCCTCGTAGTAGGGGTCCAATTAGGAACAGATATGTTGGCCTTAGAGGGTCTATTATCTGTAGGGAGGGGGTTATTTTGCTGAGATTCCTGATCCCTCTGGATTTCTTTCAGGCGAATCTCCATATTAATCTTGTCTCTATTCATCCTTTCTTCTCTCTCTCTCTCTTTCTCTCTCTCTCTACTCTCTCGTTTTCTCTCTCTTTCTCTCTCCCTACTCTCTCGTTTTCTCTCTCTTTCTCATAAATTTCACCCTGGCGTTCCAGGCTTGCTTGATTAAAGTAGGGGAGTCTCATTAACTTATCCCATATCTCATCACCTGTGGTCTGGAAGTCGGGGCGAACCGGACCCTCAATTTCCTTATTAGCACTCCTAGTCGTAGCCATTTTGTTTTTGTATTTCCCAAAAGTTTTACTCCCAATAATGTCTCTCCAAATGTATTATAGAATTGTGTTTCATGAAAGGCAGTGTATCACTAATATAATGTGTCTAACTATATATATTAAACAGCCTCTATGAAAAGAAATTGGTACTTACCGACTTCCGTGTCGTCTCCGTTAATCCAATATAAATAATTTATCACAATTAAAATATTTCAAATAATAATCCAAATATATCTCATTTCACATAGTTCCAATAATTTAAGAATATTTACTATTTAATAATCCGATGGCGTCCTTTATTTATTTAATTTCCGATTTTAACACTGTTTTTGTACACTTCTATTTTCACGTTAATTAATAGTTCCTGGTATCTTTGATAAATGTATTCTTAGATGGGTCAATATATGGCCAAGACAGCCCTACCCCAAAAAAACAGTTTGTTTTTTGATTGTTTCTTGCAGTTTAGGATGTGAAAAACACCACATCAAAAGTTTACCAAATTTGACCCACCGGAAAGTGCCTAAAATGACGTCATAAAACAAGATGGCCACCAAACATAAAAATGTACTAGAAATCAGCCTTTTGGACATTATGTGAGCTGAAGATACATTTTAAACAGCCAGAAATACATTTTTGGACACAAACAAATCATCCAAGGGCTCAAGAAAGCTAAATTTAACCATAAAGGTTTGATTGGTGGCGGCCATTTTGAAATTCAGGATGGCCGCCACCGTCAACCTAGAACCATCATTATCTCAGTAATTAAGGCAGATAGGACGATGATTCCAGTGCCTATACCCACATTTTTGGGGTCAAGGAATACAATAACATCAGTTTCAGTAATTAATGTGCTGCCCTAATGTCTGTTTTGTAATGGGCTGCCCTAATGTCTGTTTTGTAAGGCAGCCATCTTGGATTTCAAGATGGCCGTTGGCGATTACCTGGTTTTGCTTCTATCTCGGTAATTAAGGCACATAGAACGGTGTTTTTGGCACCTTCACTTACATTTCAGGGGCAAGGAATACAATGATATTAACTCAAGTGATGGACTGTCCCTGTGTCTGATTAGTAAGGCAGCCATCTTGGACTACTTCATAATTGTTTCCTGCAGTGTTTGATGAGGAGAACAACATATCAAAAGTTGGGCAATTTTGACGCAAGTCCAAAGTTCATAAAATGACATCAGAAAACCAGATGCCTGTCAACAGAGAAACCTCATAACCATCAGATCACCAGTTTGTTAGGTAAAATTACCCTCAGAAGTGAATGTTAATTTTGAAATGATGCCATGACGTCATCAGAGAGATCATTAAGTGACCACTTATGTGTTGCTCAACATTGACACTAAGACGATAGTATGCAACTGTATGCCTACTCAAATGTCATTTTCTTCCTCCTCGTCCTCCTCTATCACTGGTTCATTGCTCGTATTGTCACAGTTGCCATCTTGGCAATGTCCGCATGCACCGGTGCATTCTAACCCATGCTTTCTGCAGGTACACCTCAGAGTTTTGCACCCTCCTGAACAGTTGCAGTGAATCATCTGGAGGAGTAGATCTGGAGCAGGATTTTTGTCTGTCAACACTGGAACGAGCTTTTGCCCTTCTTCCCTCCATCCCCACTCAGTTGCTTCCATTTCACCACAATGGCCTATCCACTCCATGACCTGGTAATAGGTCCGCAGGGAATGAAACTTGCAGGCAGCTGATGTTGGGGGCAGTCTTTCTGGCGTAACAAAAGCCTTAGCTCTTGCAACTTTCTTGCAGAGAATGTTGTATCTGATAGATGCCAGGGAGTATTTCTGATTTGCATGAAACAATTCCACCATTGCCCTGCAGCCTGTGGTTTCCACAACATCCTGACCTTGTTGTGGTGTACATAACACTTTTGAACAACTTTTGAGTCCATTTTCATTCTTCATGATTCTTTGGAACACTGACTTCTTTCCGATCCCAAAGACTCTGGACGTTGAGTCACAGCCCGTGAAGGCATGAAGGAACAAGAGATCTCTACAGACTGTTTCTCCAAGTATCCGCTTGAGGACCTTGATATTATACACATTGGATTTTGCCTTGTCAGAGCGGAAATAGAGTTCAGTGCAGTTTGTTTTCACCGAGTAGAAGAGCAACAGCACAAGGAGATCTGTGTCCTCTCCAACGAGCGTGGTAGACTTGAAAGCAGACTTTGTGACGGCTGCTTTTGCGATCTCAAAGTCGGCATCTCCCTCAGCTTGCATAACCTCGCAGCCTCTCTGGCGCAAACATTCCATGATGAGCTTGATAAGTGCTTGCTTATTTGCGTCATTCGATAGGAAGTCCTCCTTTTTGCCAACAAATTTTGTTGACTCCATGATGTTCACCTTGTTTACATTCTTATTTTTACTACGACGCTGATGAGTGCAATCCTTTGTACTCGGCCCAACTTCATAACCATCGAACACTACAGTGGCTTTGCCATAGTGGTTGACTGTGAATGAGGCATACTCGTCAGCAATTGAACTGTAGGTGTATCCTTCCTTCCACTTTAACCGGTGCAGAAGTGATCCCCCATCGAGAACATAGCAGTCTGTTCCGGGAACTGTCTGGGTGATGGCATCGTCAGATTTGGGTGAAGCATAGTCTTGTATTGCTTCTGCCAATTGTGGCTTATCTGGCTGGCGTAAGATGTTCTTTGCTTCGAACAGAGACATTGGGTATGGACAGAGTTCATAGTTCATCACTTCGTCTATCTGGAGATCGCCTGTCCGTGACACAACTAAGAACCTCTGGAATAACAATGCAGGATCTATGGTTCGGTCCTCAGAAACTCTGACTTCCCTGCTTGATGCAAGTGTCTTGACTTTTGAACTCCTGTTGTGCGAATAGGAGAAAACAGAATGACCATCCATCTTCTTGACAACGCCATTTCCTACTGTGAATAGGTCATGAACATTGACATCCTCATTTGCAGTGATACCAGTAATGATATTGCGCAATGACTTGTCATCCGAGAATGGCGTGAAGCTATTCAGTTTCGCTGCAACCTTCTCACGGTCAGCTTCATCTCGACTAATTCTGGAGCTGGACAACTCTTTATGCTGTTCACCTGTTGTGAAGCTATTCGCGGTCAGTTCTTGCATTGCGAGGTTATAAGAGGATGATACACTAGACGACATTGTCCAAACTGCTCTCTGGTGCTCCGACATCCCACTACCTCGCGTGAGACCACCTTGGCTTTTTAGTGACCGCATTAGTGTCTGTTCTATCACAAGATCAGAGCCAAGGCCAGCCCAGTATTGGTTGCTGCGCCTGATGACATGAAACCCAGACTTGAACATTTGATGAACATTAGGGTTGTCTTCTTCTAATGCTATCATCTTCTCGAGATAGAGACGCGCTGACTTCAGATAATTGGGATGATCAGCGGCTGCAAATATCGGCAGGCAAGCTGAGATACTTTGGAGGTGCATCTCCCACGACACCATCCGATCAGCCGCCACAAGTCCCCTTGCAACTTCTACCATGCGCTGGTAGTTGATCCACAGTGCACTGGTTTTCGATGTTGTTGCAAGTTTATTCCTTTCCTCGGTCAACGTTTTATCGATACAAGGAATGCAATCTGATTGTAACACTGAGTCAAGGTCCCTTCTGCCAGTCTCCATGAGTGTGTGAAGTCTCTCCAATTCCTCCACTTCTTCTTGAAACTGAGGGTTATCCTCAATGGTTTTAGTCACAATCTGACGTGTAAGACACTGATCGGCCTTACTAATCAGACACAGGGACAGTCCAAACATCACTTGAGTTAATATCATTGTATTCCTTGCCCCTGAAATGTAAGTGAAGGTGCCAAAAACACCGTTCTATGTGCCTTAATTACCGAGATAGAAGCAAAACCAGGTAATCGCCAACGGCCATCTTGAAATCCAAGATGGCTGCCTTACAAAACAGACATTAGGGCAGCCCATTAATTACTGAAACTGATGTTATTGTATTCCTTGACCCCACAAATGTGGGTATAGGCACTGGAATCATCGTCCTATCTGGCTTAATTACTGAGATAATGATGATTCTAGGTTGATGGTGGCGGCCATCTTGAATTTCAAAATGGCCGCCACTAATCAAACCTTTATGGTTAAATTTAACTTTCTTGAGCCCTTGGATAATTTGTTTGTGTCCAAAAATGTATTTCTGGCTGTTTAAAATGTCCAAAAGGCTGATTTCTAGTACATTTTTATGTTTGGTGGCCATCTTGTTTTATGACGTCATTTTAGGGACTTTCCCGTAGGTAAAATTTGGTAAACTTTTGATATGGTGTTTTCTACATCATAAACTGCAAGAAACAACCAAAAAACAAACTGTTGCAATTTTTTTGGGGTCAGGTGGTATATTGACCCGCCTATCTAGTGTCCTCCACAATATGTCCCGATCTGTCACGATATTTCGTTATCCCGATTCGTCTTTCTTCTGATCCAACTCCGTAATTTATTTCGATCCAATCCACTCTTTATTCCGATCCAATCCACTCTTTATTCCGATCCAATCCGTAATTTATTTCGATCCAAACTCCGTCTTTACTTTGATCCAATCCCGGTCGAGCGTCCCAATTGTCACAAGCCTCTCTTTCTTCGTATGTCTATTTTTCGATATTAATGCTCTAACCAGGGTCTATCCTATCGTAGACTCGCTGGAGTTGTATGGGGGGTTTCTCTACGGTCCTTCAATAATGCTCTAACCAGGGTCTATCCTATCGTAGACTCGCTGGGGTTGTCTAGGGGGTTTCTCTACGGTCCTTCATATATTATAACTCAACACAGTCTCTCATTTTCCTTTGTATAATATCATTTACAACAATCTCATTTATTTCAAATCTATAATATGTATCATATATTCGTGATATCTCGTCCACGTATTTAATACGACTTTAATATTTAAAAGTTAATACTTCTTTAAATATTAATTTTTCTAACTATCATAGAAACAGTTTATATTCTAATAGTGAGTTACATATTTTCTTAACGTCTCCATGGCTGGATAAAAATGCACTAATTTCTTCATCATTTTTCATTTCTTAAATAACAGAATTAACATCTATAACAGACATTACGGCGCCAAACATCTGTGATGTTATACAATATTATTACATGTTTCTCTGTCATCAAGAAAGCGGCGATTACCTTACATAACTGACCACCTGCACTCGGTGGTATCAAAATATAATTTGTTCCCGTGCAAACAGAGAACTGATAATTTAGGCGCGAAAATAATAGCAGACGATTATACATAATACATACTAATCATAATCTTACATGGTTAACAATGTGTCATATATATAAATAAATAAATGTATTCGTGCAAACATATTTTTTTTTTTTTTATCTTTTGCACAATATAGACAGACAATTTACAGGTTCCTGCGTGTACAGTCATTATTTGATATATAGACAGACAATTCGCAGGTTCATGCGTGTACAGTCATTATTTGATATATAGACAGACCATTCGCAGGTTCATGCGTGTACAGTCATTATTTGATATATAGACAGACCATTCACAGGTTCATGCGTGTACAGTCATTAATTGATATATAGACAGACAATTCGCAGGTTCATGCGTGTACAGTCATTATTTGATATATAGACAGACAATTCGCAGGTTCATGCGTGTACAGTCATTATTTGATATATAGACAGACCATTCACAGGTTCATGCGTGTACAGTCATTATTCCAACATTTTTAATGTCACCTCGCATGGTTTCTTTGACATTGTATCAGTCGCTTTAATGTGCAGTTCTGTGTCCCCAAATTCGTAGACAACAGCAATGCCTCGGAATTCCTCTGTTGGATTTGGAATCTGCACAACCAATGAACCAAGTTTCCTACATCCTTTATCATCTGTGTACTTGGCCGTCCTATCCTCGGTTATATAAACTGACAGGTCACACTGCGTGGAGAAAGGAACTGTATTGTACTCTTGGCAAACTGTGTGGCCTACAGTAACCTCAGTTCCAACGCTAATGAACTTCCCGAAAACGCCATTGCAGTAATCACGTCCAGCGATTGTGTTCTTGCGCTTAGGGTCGTGAAGAGACTTCTCAAAAGTGGCATTTAGATCAGCACCGTAAGTAAACCTCAAAACTCGCGATGCAATAGTATCCGGCCTCCTTCCGTAAATAACAGCACCTTGTACCACGGATATACCAGCATCTTTTGGAATTAGAACTGTTCTCCCATTCTTATTATGAAACGCATTCTTGACAACATCTTGGACGAATGCAGACTCGGAGAAACCTCCTACCATCAGAATTAGAGAGATTTTCTTTCCAGCTGGTTTGTTATCAAGGATATCTTTAATGTGACTGACAATTTTATCTGTGGCTTTCATGAACAGACCTTTCATGAGGTCCGGATCAAATCTAGCCTTGTCGCCAACGAACGTAATCTGTTTATCTTTCTTGGCAAGCCTAACCAGCGTCTTGAAATCTTTCTGCACCTTCTCGACACAGATATCGCTAAGTGCCACTGGGATCTTGATTTTGACCGTATCAGTTGTCGTTAGAGAAACATTGCGCTTGACTGATTCAAATTCCCGCATCAGCTCTAAATACTCATAGGTTTTCGTCTTCATAAACGCACTCATGACAGGACCACCTATGATACTGCTGATGAGGCTAATGAAAGCACGATCAACAGCGGTTCCTCCCCAAGGACCACCGCTCGCACGATAAACTTCTTTCAGCTTTCCATTTGCTATTTTCTCATGCACTGTTATATCCGTTGTCCCACCTTTAGAATAAATTAATTAAGTAAGTAGTACAGAATACCAACGATGAATAAATATATTACCATGAATAAATTACCAATACATATGTGTGTAAGAGATACAAGATGACTTGGGTTTATGATCCTAATCGCTATGAGATACCAGCTGACTTGGGTTACGCCGTGTATTTTGACGATGAACCAACTTATTAAGTGTTGTCGACAGTTCCAAACTTCATAGTAAAATATAGCATTGAACACTATTGTTTCTCTTTAAATGATTACTTAATAGGGGGAAAGCCTGACTTTGAGGAAGGCACGGTCAGAGTTGTACCGCCTTTAGATAACATGTACGAGACAAGTGCACACAATAAATACAAGAAAAAAATAAAATAAAGCTTACAAATCAATTTACAAAATCAACAATACTAAAGACAACTTTTGTTTTGTTTCACTGATAAAATCAATTCTTAAAGTTGGTGTCAATTACACGATTGCGCCGTTTTAGGATGTCCTAGACATCTAACGTACACCTTATGAATAATACAATTTATCAAGCGCTCCATTTACTCGACTGCAAATCTACATAGTAGTGCAGACTACAGAAACTTACATTCACTTGGCTAATCACAAACCAGCAGACAATGATGCAGCAAACAATAATGGGAAATTACAAGGGGAGTTAATTATTTTCCCACTACTTCAGTTATTGTTAATTGGAAATAGTTAGTGTTTGCTGCAAATGTGGGCTCACTATTGATATGAGGGCAGTTTTTCTGAATATAATTTTTCAGAAAGGGCACGCCCTGATGTGCTGACTGCGAGATATCTCCATACTTTAATATATGATGCCCATGATTGATAGTCCACGCGATGTGCTGACTGCGCGACATCTCCATACTTTAATATATGATGGCTATGATTGATAGCTCACGCGATGTGCTGATCGCGAGATATCTCCATACTTTAATATATGATGGCTATGATTGATAGTTCACGCGATGTGCTGCCTGTGCGAAATCTCCATACTTTAATATATGATGGCTATGATTGATAGTTCACGCGATGTGCTGACTACGAGATATCTCCATACTTTAATATATGATGGCTATGATTGATAGTTCACGCGATGTGCTGACTACGAGATATCTCCATACTTTAATATATGATGGCTATGATTGATAGTTCACGCGATGTGCTGACTGCGAGATATCTCCATACTTTAATATATGATGGCAGTTCACGCGATGTGCTGACTGCGCGATATCTCCATACTTTAATATATGATGGCTATGATTGATAGTTCACGCGATGTGCTGACTACGCGATATCCCTATACTTTAATAAATGATGGCTATGATTGATAGTTCACGCGATGTGCTGACTGCACGGTATCTTCATGCTTTAATATATAACGCCTATGATTGATAGTTCATGCGATGTGCTGACTGCGAGATATCTCCATACTTTAATATATGATGGCTATGATTGATAGTTCACGCGATGTGCTGACTGCGCGATATCTCCATACTTTAATATATGATGGCTATGATTGATAGTTCACGCGATGTGCTGACTGCGCGATATCTCCATACTTTAATATATGATGGCTATGATTGATAGTTCACGCGATGTGCTGACTGCGCGATATCTCCATACTTTAATATATGATGCCTATGATTGATAGTTCACGCGATGTGCTGACTGCGCGATATCTCCATACTTTAATATATGATGGCTATGATTGATAGTTCACGCGATGTGCTGACTGCGCGATATCTCCATACTTTAATATATGATGCCTATGATTGATAGTTCACGCGATGTGCTGACTGCGAGATATCTCCATACTTTAATATATGATGGCTATGATTGATAGTTCACGCGATGTGCTGACTGCGCGATATCTCCATACTTTAATATATAACGCCTATGATTGATAGTTCATGCGATGTGCTGACTGCGAGATATCTCCATACTTTAATATATGATGGCTATGATTGATAGTTCACGCGATGTGCTGACTGCGCGATATCTCCATACTTTAATATATGATGGCTATGATTGATAGTTCACGCGATGTGCTGACTGCGCGATATCCCCATACTTTAATATATGATGGCTATGATTGATAGTTCACGCGATGTGCTGACTGCGTGATATCTCCATACTTTAATATATGATGCCTATGGTTGATAGTTCACGCGATGTGCTGACTGCGTGATATCTCCATACTTTAATATATGATGGCTATGATTGATAGTTCACGCGATGTGCTGACTGCGCGATATCTTCATGCTTTAATATATAACGCCTATGATTGATAGTTCATGCGATGTGCTGACTGCGAGATATCTCCATACTTTAATATATGATGGCTATGATTGATAGTCCACGCGATGTGCTGACTGCGCGATATCTACATGCTTTAATATATAACGCCTATGATTGATAGTTCATGCGATGTGCTGACTGCGAGATATCTCCATACTTTAACATATTATGGCTATGATTGATAGTTCACGCGATGTGCTGACTGCGCGATATCTCCATATTTTAACATATTATGGCTATGATTGATAGTTCACACGATGTGCTGACTGCGCGATATCCCCATACCTTAATATATGATGGCTATGATTGATAGTTCACGCGATGTGCTGACTGCGTGATATCTCCATACTTTAATATATGATGCCTATGATTGATAGTTCACGCGATGTGCTGACTGCGCGATATCTCCATACTATAATATATGATGCATATGATTGATAGTTCACGCGATGTGCTGACTGCACGATATCTCCATACTTGAATATATGATGGCTATGATTGATAGTTCACGCGATCTGCTGACTACCCGATATCCCCATACTTTAATATATGATGGCTATGATTGATAGTTCACGCGATGTGCTGACTGCGTGATATCTCCATACTTTAATATATGAGGCCTATGGTTGATAGTTCACGCGATGTGCTGACTGTGCGATATCTCCATACTTTAATATATGATGCATATGATTTATAGTTCACGCGATGTGCTGACTGCACGGTATCTTCATGCTTTAATATATAACGCCTACGATTGATAGTTCATGCGATGTGCTGACTGCGAGATATCTCCATACTTTAATATATGATGGCTATGATTGATAGTTCACGCGATGTGCTGATTGCACGGTATCTTCATACTTTAATATATGATGCATATGATTGATAGTTCATGCGATGTGCTGACTGCACGGTATCTTCATACTTTAATATATGATGCATATGATTGATAGTTGACGCGATGTGCTGACTGCACGGTATCTTCATACTTTAATATATAACGCCTATGATTGATAGTTCATGCGATGTGCTGACTGCGAGATATCTCCATACTTTAATATATGATGTCTATGATTGATAGTTCACGCGATGTGCTGACTGCGCGATATCTCCATACTTTAATATATGATGGCTATGATTGATAGTTCACGCGATGTGCTGACTAAGCGATATCCCCATACTTTAATATATGATGGCTAAGCTTGATAGTTCACGTGATGTGCTGACTGCGTGATATCTCCATACTTTAATATATGATGCCTATGGTTGATAGTTCACGCGATGTACTGACTGCACGATATCCTCATGCTTTAATATATAACGCCTATGATTGATAGTCCACGCGATGTGCTGACTGCGCGATATCTCCATACTTTAATATATGATGCTATGATTGATAGTTCACGCGATGTGCTGACTGCGCGATATCTCCATACTTTAATATATGATGCCTATGATTGATAGTTCACGCGATGTGCTGACTGCGCGATATCCCCATACTTTAATATATGATGCCTATGATTGATAGTTCACGCGATGTGCTGACTGCGCGATATCTCCATAGTTTAATATATGATGCCTATGGTTGATAGTTCACGCGATGTGCTGACTGCGCGATATCTCCATAGTTTAATATATGATGCATATGATTGATAGTTCACGCCATGTGCTGACTGCGTGATATCTCCATAATTTAATACATGATGCATATGATTGATAGTTCACGCGATGTGCTGACTGCGCGATATCTCCATATTTTAATATATGATGGCTATGATTGATAGTTCACGCGATGTGCTGACTGCGCGATATCTCCATATTTTAATATATTATGGCTAGGATTGATAGTTCACGCGATGTGCTGACTGCGAGATATCTCCATACTTTAATATATGATGGCTATGGTTGATAGTTCACGCGATGTGCTGACTGCGCGATATCTCCATATTTTAATATATGATGGCTATGATTGATAGTTCACGCGATGTGCTGACTGCGCGATATCTCCATATTTTAATATATTATGGCTTGGATTGATAGTTCACGCGATGTGCTGACTGCGAGATATCTCCATACTTTAATATATGATGGCTATGGTTGATAGTTCACGCGATGTGCTGACTGCGCGATATCTCCATATTTTAATATATGATGGCTATTATTGATAGATCACGCGATGTGCTGACTGCACGGTATCTTCATACTTTAATATATAACGCCTATGATTGATAGTTCATGCGATGTGCTGACTGCGAGATATCTCCATACTTTAATATATGATGCCTATGATTGATAGTTCATGCGATGTGCTGACTGCGCGATATCTCCATACTTTAATATATGATGCCTATGGTTGATAGTTCATGCGATGTGCTGACTGGGCGATATCTCCATACTTTAATATATGATGGCTATGATTGATAGTTCACGCGATGTGCTGACTGCGCGATATCTCCATACTTTAATATATGATGGCTATGATTGATAGTTCACGCGATGTGCTGACTGCGTGATATCTCCATACTTTAATATATGATGCCTATGGTTGATAGTTCACGCGATGTGCTGACTGCGCGATATCTCCATACTTTAATATATGATGCCTATGATTGATAGTTCACGCGATGTGCTGACTGCGCGATATCTCCATACTTTAATATATGATGCCTATGATTGATAGTTCACGCGATGTGCTGACTGCGCGATATCTCCATACTTTAATATATGATGCCTATGATTGATAGTTCACGCGATGTGCTGACTGCGCGATATCTCCATACTTTAATATATGATGCATATGATTGATAGTTCACGCGATGTGCTGACTGCGAGATATCTCCATACTTTAATATATGATGCCTATGATTGATAGTTCACGCGATGTGCTGACTGCGCGATATCTCCATACTTTAATATATGATGGCTATGATTGATAGTTCACGCGATGTGCTGACTGCGCGATATCTCCATACTTTAATATATGATGGCTATGATTGATAGTTCACGCGATGTGCTGACTGCGTGATATCTCCATACTTTAATATATGATGCCTATGGTTGATAGTTCACGCGATGTGCTGACTGCGCGATATCCTCATGCTTTAATATATAACGCCTATGATTGATAGTTCACGCGATGTGCTGACTGCGAGATATCTCCATACTTTAATATATGATGGCTATGATTGATAGTTCACGCGATGTGCTGACTGCGCGATATCTCCATACTTTAATATATGATGGCTATGATTGATAGTTCACGCGATGTGCTGACTGCGCGATATCCCCATACTTTAATATATGATGCCTATGATTGATAGTTCACGCGATGTGCTGACTGCGCGATATCTCCATAGTTTAATATATGATGCCTATGATTGATAGTTCACGCGATGTGCTGACTGCGCGATATCTCCATAGTTTAATATATGATGCATATGATTGATAGTTCACGCCATGTGCTGACTGCGTGATATCTCCATAATTTAATACATGATGCATATGGTTGATAGTTCACGCGATGTGCTGACTGCGCGATATCTCCATACTTTAATATATGATGCCTATGATTGATAGTTCACGCGATGTGCTGACTGCGCGATATCTCCATACTTTAATATATGATGCCTATGATTGATAGTTCACGCGATGTGCTGACTGCGCGATATCTCCATACTTTAATATATGATGCCTATGATTGATAGTTCACGCGATGTGCTGACTGCGCGATATCTCCATACTTTAATATATGATGCCTATGATTGATAGTTCACGCGATGTGCTGACTGCGCGATATCTCCATACTTTAATATATGATGCATATGATTGATAGTTCACGCGATGTGCTGACTGCGGGATATCTCCATACTTTAATATATGATGCTGTGATTGATAGTTCACGCGATGTGCTGACTGCGCGATATCTCCATACCTTAATATATGATGGCTATGATTGATAGTTCACGCGATGTGCTGACTGCGCGATATCTCCATACTTTAATATATGATGGCTATGATTGATAGTTCACGCGATGTGCTGACTGCGAGATATCTCCATACTTTAATATATGATGGCTATGATTGATAGTTCACGCGATGTGCTGACTGCGCGATATCTCCATACTTTAATATATGATGCCTATGATTGATAGTTCACGCGATGTGCTGACTGCGCGATATCTCCATACTTTAATATATGATGGCTATGATTGATAGTTCACGCGATGTGCTGACTGCGCGATATCTCCATACTTTAATATATGATGGCTATGATTGATAGTTCACGCGATGTGCTGACTGCGCGATATCTCCATACTTTAATATATGATGCCTATGATTGATAGTTCACGCGATGTGCTGACTGCGCGATATCTCCATACTTTAATATATGATGGCTATGATTGATAGTTCACGCGATGTGCTGACTGCGCGATATCTCCATACTTTAATATATGATGGCTATGATTGATAGTTCACGCGATGTGCTGACTGCGCGATATCTCCATACTTTAATATATGATGGCTATGATTGATAGTTCACGCGATGTGCTGACTGCGCGATATCTCCATATTTAATATATGATGCCTATGGTTGATAGTTCACGCGATGTGCTGACTGCGCGATATCTCCATACTTTAATATATGATGCCTATGGTTGATAGTTCACGCGATGTGCTGACTGCGCGATATCTCCATACTTTAATATATGATGCCTATGATTGATAGTTCACGCGATGTGCTGACTGCGCGATATCTCCATACTTTAATATATGATGCTATGATTGATAGTTCACGCGATGTGCTGACTGCGCGATATCTCCATACTTTAATATATGATGCATATGGTTGATAGTTCACGCGATGTGCTGACTGCACACAATGCGCGATATCTCCATACTTTAATATATGATGGCTATGATTGATAGTTCACGCGATGTGCTGACTGCGCGATATCTCCATACTTTAATATATGATGGCTATGATTGATAGTTCACGCGATGTGCTGACTGCGCGATATCTCCATACTTTAATATATGATGGCTATGATTGATAGTTCACGCGATGTGCTGACTGCGCGATATCTCCATACTTTAATATATGATGCCTATGATTGATAGTTCATGCGATGTGCTGACTGCGAGATATCTCCATACTTTAATATATGATGCCTATGATTGATAGTTCATGCGATGTGCTGACTGCGCGATATCTCCATACTTTAATATATGATGCCTATGATTGATAGTTCACGCGATGTGCTGACTGCGCGATATCTCCATACTTTAATATATGATGGCTATGATTGATAGTTCACGCGATGTGCTGACTGCGCGATATCTCCATACTTTAATATATGATGCCTATGATTGATAGTTCACGCGATGTGCTGACTGCGCGATATCTCCATACTTTAATATATGATGCCTATGATTGATAGTTCACGCGATGTGCTGACTGCGCGATATCTCCATACTTTAATATATGATGCCTATGATTGATAGTTCACGCGATGTGCTGACTGCGCGATATCTCCATACTTTAATATATGATGCCTATGATTGATAGTTCACGCGATGTGCTGACTGCGCGATATCTCCATACTTTAATATATGATGCTATGATTGATAGTTCACGCGATGTGCTGACTGCGTGATATCTCCATATTTAATATATGATGCCTATGATTGATAGTTCACGCGATGTGCTGACTGCGCGATATCTCCATACTTTAATATATGATGGCTATGATTGATAGTTCACGCGATGTGCTGACTACGGGATATCTCCATACTTTAATATATGATAGCTGTGATTGATAGTTCACGCGATGTGCTGACTGCGCGATATCCGCATACCTTAATATATGATGGCTATGATTGATAGTTCACGCGATGTGCTGACTGCGCGATATCTCCATACTTTAATATATGATGGCTATGATTGATAGTTTACGCGATGTGCTGACTGCGAGATATCTCCATACTTTAATATATGATGGCTATGGTTGATAGTTCACGCGATGTGCTGACTGAGTGATATCTCCATACTTTAATATATGATGCCTATGATTGATAGTTCACGCGATGTGCTGACTGCACGATATCTTCATGCTTTAATATATAACGCCTATGATTGATAGTTCATGCGATGTGCTGACTGCGCGATATCTCCATACTTTAATATATGATGCCTATGATTGATAGTTCACGCGATGTGCTGACTGCGTGATATCTCCATACTTTAATATATGATGCCTATGATTGATAGTTCACGCGATGTGCTGACTGCGCGATATCTCCATACTTTAATATATGATGGCTATGATTGATAGTCACGCGATGTGCTGACTCGCGAATCTCCATACTTTAATATATACTATTTGATAGTTCACGCGATGTGCTGACTGCGCGATATCTCCATACTTTAATATATGATGGCTATGATTGATAGTTCACGCGATGTGCTGACTGCGTGATATCTCCATACTTTAATATATGATGCCTATGATTGATAGTTCACGCGATGTGCTGACTGCGCGATATCTCCATACTTTAATATATGATGGCTATGATTGATAGTTCACGCGATGTGCTGACTGCGCGATATCTCCATACTTTAATATATGATGGCTATGATTGATAGTTCACGCGATGTGCTGACTGCGCGATATCTCCATACTTTAATATATGATGGCTATGATTGATAGTTCACGCGATGTGCTGACTGCGTGATATCTCCATACTTTAATATATGATGGCTATGATTGATAGTTCACGCGATGTGCTGACTGCGCGATATCTCCATACTTTAATATATGATGCCTATGGTTGATAGTTCACGCGATGTGCTGACTGCGCGATATCTCCATACTTTAATATATGATGCCTATGATTGATAGTTCACGCGATGTGCTGACTGCGCGATATCTCCATACTTTAATATATGATGGCTATGATTGATAGTTCACGCGATGTGCTGACTGCGCGATATCTCCATACTTTAATATATGATGCATATGATTGATAGTTCACGCGATGTGCTGACTGCACGATATCTCCATACTTTAATATATGATGGCTATGATTGATAGTTCACGCGATGTGCTGACTGCGCGATATCTCCATACTTTAATATATGATGCCTATGATTGATAGTTCACGCGATGTGCTGACTGCGCGATATCTCCATACTTTAATATATGATGCCTATGATTGATAGTTCACGCGATGTGCTGACTGCGCGATATCTCCATACTTTAATA
>CM026395.1:44531013-44556964 GCA_014843695.1 Archivesica marissinica | reverse complement strand
GTAGTAGGGTGATGGCATACGTCAGTAGTAGGGGGCTGGCATACGTCAGTAGTAGGGGGCTGGCATACGTCAGTAGTAGGGGGCTGGCATATGTCAGTAGTAGGGGGCTGGCATACGTCAGTAGT
This sequence comes from Archivesica marissinica, assembly GCA_014843695.1. NCBI lineage: Eukaryota > Metazoa > Mollusca > Bivalvia > Venerida > Vesicomyidae > Archivesica > Archivesica marissinica. Next base: position 44,556,839 of record CM026395.1, on the reverse strand, counting down.
ATGGGACTGGTATACGCCAGTAGTAGGGGACTGGTATACATCAGTAGTAGGGGGCTGACATACGTCAGTAGTATGGGACTGGTATACGCCAGTAGTAGGGGACTGGCATACGTCAGTAGTATGGGACTGGTATACGCCAGTAGTAGGGGACTGGTATACATCAGTAGTTGTAACATCTCGTTATTTTCCATTATGTCATATTATATATGGGGAAAGAAATCAAGTTGCAAATTGACACCAAATTGAGATAAATTAAATAACAAATTATAATGTCGCCTCTAGATAGTTAGTTGTCTTCAGGTGTTAATACTTAAAATACATTTTATAAACAAACTTACTTGTGTATAATTGGCGTATTAATATGTGGGAACATACATTTTGTACTGAATGACCCACTCTTACCATCTTACCGGGTATACAATGTATATGTAGGGCGCAGTAATCACAAAGTAGATCCATGTTTGAACTGTGCCAGGAACTACATCCTAGTGCATAGCTCCATCAGTTGATTTTCTCATGATTTAGATGGCTAACAGATGTGCGTTGTTTGATCGAACGTTATCGCCCGATACACGGTACATGTCTAGGTCACTGAGTGCATGAGGAGTCATCCTGTTTCGGTTCACCGCCATAGAGATAGCACGTTGTTTTGTAGTTTATTCCGCCGGTAGGGCATGTTTTACCCCGGTCTGTTTGTTTGCTTGCTTAACTCTCTGTTAGCAACACTAGTATAATAGAAACATCATGATGGAATACTGTTAGGGTTCGATCCCCCGCCTGACCCTAATACAATTAAGTCTTTCAGATGGAACTTTGAACAGACGTAAAAGAACCAGAGGAGACTCATAAATGGGCTATGTTTGCACAATTCTCCAAAAATCTAAAATGACTAATCTCTTCAAGAGGCGTCGTTCAAATGGGCAACCGGTCGCGACCTTAAAGGCGGTGTTAGGTAAACTGCCCGTGTCTCAAATGGGCAACCGGCCGCGACCTTAAAGGTGGTGTTAGGTAAACTGCCCGTCGCTCAAATGGGCAACCGGCCGCGACCTTAAAGGTGGTGATAGGTAAACTGCCCGTCACTCAAATGGGCAACCGGTCGCGACCTTAAAGGTGGTGTTCGGTAAACTGCCCGTCGTTCAAATGGGCAACCGGCCGCGACCTTAAAGAAACTTAAATTAAAATCAGACACAAACAGCATTTATATATAGCCGTAGTTAATGGGGCGACTACAGGTATATTTATAGCCGTAGTTAATGGGGCGACTACAGGTATATTTATAGCCGTAGTTAATGGGGCGACTACAGGTATATTTATAGCCGTAGTTAATGGGGCGACTACAGGTATATTTATAGCCGTAGTTAATGGGGCGACTACATGTACACTGAACCGAATTTCTAAACGTCCACCTGATGTTGTATAACAGTTGAAGACAATCAACAAGTAAAGACCATAGTAGAATGCCATCTGTTGAAAAGTCGTGCAACCTGGAAACACGATGGAAATGATTTAGAATGATATTAAGATATGACATTGTATGATTCATTACAAAATGTACTTGAAATATCGAATTTAATTACAACGCTGAACATACCTGTCTGATAGAAGTGCCTGTATCAAGCATATCGACGGCTCGCCCGCTTTCCTCAATGGTCATTCTCGCAAATATGTTCTGTTTTTTCCCGGTTACGGGTCGCACATAGAATAAATTGCACTCAAATTGAGTACTCACCATGCCGTGCACGTGGTCCTCATGCCAACACTTAGGATTCCAACTTTCCGTTCCGCTTGGTCAGCCATGACAATAAATTGGTGTTTTCTTAGTGTACATTGGTAGAGTATGGTGGATAACAATAGACTACCAATATTTGGACTAATACACAGACCCGTTACCCTAAACTCACAATTTATTAGGTGGACGTTTAGAAATTCGGTTCAGTGTATATTTATAGCCGTAGTTAATGGGGCGACTACAGGTATATTTATAGCCGTAGTTAATGGGGCGACTACAGGTATATTTATAACCGTAGTTAATGGGGCGACTACAGGTATATTTATAGCCGTAGTTAATGGGGCGACAACATGTATATTTATAACCGTAGTTAATGGGGCGACTACAGGTATATTTATAACCGTAGTTAATGGGGCGACTACATGTATATTTATAACCGTAGTTAATGGGGCGACTACAGGTATATTATAAACTGGAACGGAATTTTTACACACCCTGTAGATCGAGTGCATTAACGCGCTCTCCCAATTCACAGATAGTCTGCTCTGTTCTTATTTTGCGTATATGTACCATTTCGTTGATAAAACAATCACGATGTTATATTATACACTGTAAATCTTGGGAAAAAACTACAAAAAACGTGTTTGGGAATAAATATTCAATAGGAAATATTAATACAGGGAAGACATTTTTATAATGGTTTGTATTGAACTTTTATAAACATAACTTTACAGTACTGTATAAATACAGTGCACTATTACGGGTGAATTCTACTTTGATGTATGCCGCTGACGTACATGTTCATGCATATCATGATCCGATACAATAGTATGCACTTTCATATATATATATCATCATCATCATCCATCATTCATCGTCATCATCATCAACATTTTGAACAACCGTTTCTTATTATCGCGAATTTGAGTCCGGTTATTTACATTTTTGTCGAATCAAATGGAGTCAATAAGAATGCTATTGTCACGTTAATCATAAACAACTGTGAATGTCAGTTATCAAGACAAATGCGATGCATAAATTGTCCTAACTTACAAGTAGTGTGAGAAGATATTGTAATGGTTTATATGTTTGATCACTCTCTTGACTAAATGCTGACTATATATGTACACTGTATCAGTAACCTTGACTAAATGCTGACTATATATATACACTGTATCAGGAACCTTGACTAAATGCTGACTATATATATACACTGTATCAGGAACCTTGACTAAATGCTGACTATATATGTACACTGTATCAGGAACCTTGACTAAATGCTGACTATATATGTACACTGTATCAGGAACCTTGACTAAATGCTGACTATATATATACACTGTATCAGGAACCTTGACTAAATGCTGACTATATATATACACTGTATCAGGAACCTTGACTAAATGCTGACTATATATGTACACTGTATCAGGAACCTTGACTAAATGCTGACTATATATGTACACTGTATCAGGAACCTTGACTAAATGCTGACTATATATATACACTGTATCAGGAACCTTGACTAAATGCTGACTATATATATACACTGTATCAGGAACCTTGACTAAATGCTGACTATATATGTACACTGTATCAGGAACCTTGACTAAATGCTGACTATATATGTACACTGTATCAGGAACCTTGACTAAATGCTGACTATATATATACACTGTATCAGGAACCTTGACTAAATGCTGACTATATATGTACACTGTATCAGGAACCTTGACTAAATGCTGACTATATATGTACACTGTATCAGGAACCTTGACTAAATGCTGACTATATATATACACTGTATCAGGAACCTTGACTAAATGCTGACTATATATATACACTGTATCAGGAACCTTGACTAAATGCTGACTATATATGTACACTGTATCAGGAACCTTGACTAAATGCTGACTATATATATACACTGTATCAGGAACCTTGACTAAATGCTGACTATATATGTACACTGTATCAGGAACCTTGACTAAATGCTGACTATATATGTACACTGTATCAGGAACCTTGACTAAATGCTGACTATATATATACACTGTATCAGGAACCTTGACTAAATGCTGACTATATATATACACTGTATCAGGAACCTTGACTAAATGCTGACTATATATGTACACTGTATCAGGAACCTTGACTAAATGCTGACTATATATGTACACTGTATCAGGAACCTTGACTAAATGCTGACTATATATATACACTGTATCAGGAACCTTGACTAAATGCTGACTATATATATACACTGTATCAGGAACCTTGACTAAATGCTGACTATATATGTACACTGTATCAGGAACCTTGACTAAATGCTGACTATACATGTACACTGTATCAGGAACCTTGACTAAATGCTGACTATACATGTACACTGTATCAGGAACCTTGACTAAATGCTGACTATATATGCACACTGTATCAGGAACCTTGACTAAATGCTGACTATATATGTACACTGTATCAGGAACCTTGACTAAATGCTGACTATATATGTACACTGTATCAGGAACCTTGAATATATGCTGACTATACATGTACACTGTATCAGGAACCTTGACTAAATGCTGACTATACATGTACACTGTATCAGGAACCTTGACTAAATGCTGACTATACATGTACACTGTATCAGGAACCTTGACTAAATGCTGACTATACATGTACACTGTATCAGGAACCTTGACTAAATGCTGACTATATATGTACACTGTATCAGGAACCTTGACTAAATGCTGACTATACATGTACACTGTATCAGGAAACTTGATTAAATGCTGACTATATATGTACACTGTATCAGGAACCTTGACTAAATGCTTACTATACATGTACACTGTATCAGGAACCTTGACTAAATGCTGACTATATATGTACACTGTATCAGGAACCTTGACTAAATGTTGACTATACATGTACACTGTATCAGGAACCTTGACTAAATGCTGACTATATATGTACACTGTATCAGGAACCTTGACTAAATGCTGACTATATATGTACACTGTATCAGGAACCTTGACTAAATGCTGACTATATATGTACACTGTATCAGGAACCTTGAATATATGCTGACTATACATGTACACTGTATCAGGAACCTTGACTAAATGCTGACTATACATGTACACTGTATCAGGAACCTTGACTAAATGCTGACTATACATGTACACTGTATCAGGAACCATACTGCCGCTTGTCCATGCATGACATTCTGCTCTCGGTGGCATTCAGTTGCTCGTCCATACATGACATTCTGCTCTCGGTGGCATACTGCTGCTCGTCCAAGCAAGACATTCTGCTCTCGGTGGCATTCAGTTGTTCGTCCATGCATGACAGTCTGCTCTCGGTGGCATACTGCCGCTCGTCCAAGCATGACATTCTGCTCTCGGTGGCACACTGCCGCTCGTCCATGCATGGCATTCTGCTCTCGTTGGCATCATGCCGTTCGTCCAAGCATGACATTCTGCTCTTGGTGACATCCTGCCGTTCGTCCATGCATGACATTCTGCTCTCGGTGGCATCCTGCCGCTCGTCCATGCATGACATTCTGCTCTCGGTGGCATACTGCCGTTCGTCCATGCATGACATTCAGCTCTCGGTGGCATACTGCCGTTCGTCCATGCATGACATTCTGCTCTCGGTGGCATACTGCCGCTCGTCCAAGCATGACAGTCTGCTTATTTTATAATAAGCTGTGATATCAATTGTTAATCATGCCTTTGTAGTAATCATTCATTCATATATTACCTGTAATTAATCTTACGTCTTTATAACTTCTTAGTATTAATTTTTACGTAATGCATATACTTATATAGAATTTTATTTCATACACTCGACAATAAACATAACTTTAGATGTCGATGCGCCGTAAAACACCATTCATTCATTCGTCCATGCATGACATTCTGCTCTCGGTGGCATACTGCCGCTCGTCCATGCATGACATTCTGCTCTCGGTGGCATTCAGTTGCTCGTCCATGCATGACATTCTGCTCTCGGTGGCATACTGCCGCTCGTCCAAGCATGACATTCTGCTCTCGGTGGCATCCTGCTGCTCGTCCAAGCATGACATTCTGCTCTCGGTGGCATACTGCCGCTCGTCCATGCATGACATTCTGCTCTCGGTGGCATACTGTTGCTCGTCCATGCATGACATTCTGCTCTCGGTGGCATACTGCCGCTCGTCCAAGCATGACATTCTGCTCTCGGTGGCATACTGTTGCTCGTCCATGCATGACATTCTGCTCTCGGTGGCATACTGCCGCTCGTCCAAGCATGACATTCTGCTCTCGGTGGCATACTGCCGCTCGTCCATGCATGACATTCTGCTCTCGGTGGCATACTGTTGCTCGTCCAAGCATGACATTCTGCTCTCGGTGGCATACTGCCGTTCGTCCAAGCATGACATTCTGCTCTCGGTGGCATACTGCCGCTCGTCCATGCATGACATTCTGCTCTCGGTGGCATTCTGCCGCTCGTCCATGCATGACATTCTGCTCTCCGTGGCATACTGCCGCTCGTCCATGCATGGCATTCTGCTCTCGTTGGCATCATGCCGTTCGTCCAAGCATGACATTCTGCTCTCGGTGGCATACTGTTGCTCGTTCAAGCATGACATTCTGCTCTCGGTGGCATACTGCCGCTCGTCCATGCATGGCATTCTGCTCTCGGTGGCATACTGCCGCTCGTCCATGCATGACATTCTGCTCTCGGTGACATTCAGCTCTCGGTGGCATACTGCCGCTCGTCCAAGCATGACATTCTGCTCTCGGTGGCATACTGTTGCTCGTCCATGCATGACATTCAGCTCTCGGTGACATTCTGCTCTCGGTGGCATACTGCCGCTCGTCCATGCATGACATTCAGCTCTCGGTGGCATACTGTCGCTCGTCCATGCATGACATTCTGCTCTCGGTGACATTCTGCTCTCGGTGGCATACTGTTGCTCGTCCAAGCATGACATTCTGCTCTCGGTGGCATCCTGCCGCTCGTCCAAGCATGACATTCTGCTCTCGGTGTCATACTGTTGCTTGTCCAAGCATGACATTCTGCTCTCGGTGGCATACTGCCGCTCGTCCAAGCATGACATTCTGCTCTCGGTGGCATACTGTTGCTCGTCCATGCATGACATTCAGCTCTCGGTGACATTCTGCTCTCGGTGGCATACTGCCGCTCGTCCATGCATGACATTCAGCTCTCGGTGGCATACTGCCGCTCGTCCATGCATGACATTCTGCTCTCGGTGACATTCTGCTCTCCGTGGCATACTGTTGCTCGTCCAAGTATGACATTCTGCTCTCGGTGGCATCCTGCCGCTCGTCCAAGCATGACATTCTGCTCTCGGTGGCATACTGTTGCTCGTCCAAGCATGACATTCTGCTCTCGGTGGCCTATTGCCGCTCGTCCTAGCATGACATTCTGCTCTCGGTGGCATACTGCCGCTCGTCCAAACATGACATTCTGCTCTCGGTGGCATACTGCCGCTCGTCCAAGCATGACATTCTGCTCTCGGTGACATTCTGCTCTCGGTGGCATACTGCCGCTCGTCCATGCATGACATTCTGCTCTCGGTCGCATACTGCCGCTCGTCCAAGCATGACATTCTGCTCTCGGTGACATTCTGCTCTCGGTGGCATACTGCCGTTCGTCCATGCATGACATTCTGCTCTCGGTGGCATCCTGCCGCTCGTCCATGCATGACATTCTGCTCTCGGTGGCATACTGCCGCTCGTCCATGCATGACATTCTGCTCTCGGTGACATTCTGCTCTCGGTGGCATACTGCCGCTCGTCCATGCATGACATTCTGCTCTCGGTGGCATACTGCCGCTCGTCCAAGCATGACATTCTGCTCTCGGTGGCATTCTGCCGCTCGTCCATGCATGACATTCTGCTCTCGGTGACATCCTGCCGTTCGTCCATGCATGACATTCTTCTCTCGGTGGCATACTGCCGTTCGTCCATGCATGGCATTCTGCTCTCGGTGGCATACTGCCGCTCGTCCATGCATGACATTCTGCTCTCGGTGACATTCTGCTCTCGGTGGCATACTGTTGCTCGTCCAAGCATGACATTCTGCTCTCGGTGACATTCTGCTCTCGGTGGCATACTGCCGCTCGTCCATGCATGACATTCAGCTCTCGGTGGCATACTGTCGCTCGTCCATGCATGACATTCTGCTCTCGGTGACATTCTGCTCTCGGTGGCATACTGTTGCTCGTCCAAGCATGACATTCTGCTCTCGGTGGCATCCTGCCGCTCGTCCAAGCATGACATTCTGCTCTCGGTGTCATACTGTTGCTTGTCCAAGCATGACATTCTGCTCTCGGTGGCATACTGCCGCTCGTCCAAGCATGACATTCTGCTCTCGGTGGCATACTGTTGCTCGTCCATGCATGACATTCAGCTCTCGGTGACATTCTGCTCTCGGTGGCATACTGCCGCTCGTCCATGCATGACATTCAGCTCTCGGTGGCATACTGCCGCTCGTCCATGCATGACATTCTGCTCTCGGTGACATTCTGCTCTCCGTGGCATACTGTTGCTCGTCCAAGTATGACATTCTGCTCTCGGTGGCATCCTGCCGCTCGTCCAAGCATGACATTCTGCTCTCGGTGGCATACTGTTGCTCGTCCAAGCATGACATTCTGCTCTCGGTGGCCTATTGCCGCTCGTCCTAGCATGACATTCTGCTCTCGGTGGCATACTGCCGCTCGTCCAAACATGACATTCTGCTCTCGGTGGCATACTGCCGCTCGTCCAAGCATGACATTCTGCTCTCGGTGACATTCTGCTCTCGGTGGCATACTGCCGCTCGTCCATGCATGACATTCTGCTCTCGGTCGCATACTGCCGCTCGTCCAAGCATGACATTCTGCTCTCGGTGACATTCTGCTCTCGGTGGCATACTGCCGTTCGTCCATGCATGACATTCTGCTCTCGGTGGCATCCTGCCGCTCGTCCATGCATGACATTCTGCTCTCGGTGGCATACTGCCGCTCGTCCATGCATGACATTCTGCTCTCGGTGGCATACTGCCGCTCGTCCAAGCATGACATTCTGCTCTCGGTGACATTCTGCTCTCGGTGGCATACTGCCGTTCGTCCATGCATGACATTCTGCTCTCGGTGGCATTCTGCTGCTCGTCCATGCATGACATTCTGCTCTCGGTGACATCCTGCCGTTCGTCCATGCATGACATTCTTCTCTCGGTGGCATACTGCCGTTCGTCCATGCATGGCATTCTGCTCTCGGTGGCATACTGCCGTTCGTCCATGCATGACATTCTGCTCTCGGTGGCATACTGCTCTCGGTGGCATACTGCCGCTCGTCCATGCATGACATTCTGCTCTCGGTCGCATACTGCCGCTCGTCCAAGCATGACATTCTGCTCTCGGTGACATTCTGCTCTCGGTGGCATACTGCCGTTCGTCCATGCATGATATTCTGCTCTCGGTGGCATCCTGCCGCTCGTCCATGCATGACATTCTGCTCTCGGTGGCATACTGCCGCTCGTCCATGCATGACATTCTGCTCTCGGTGACATTCTGCTCTCGGTGGCATACTGCCGCTCGTCCATGCATGACATTCTGCTCTCGGTGGCATACTGCCGCTCGTCCAAGCATGACATTCTACTCTCGGTGACATTCTGCTCTCGGTGGCATACTGCCGTTCGTCCATGCATGATATTCTGCTCTCGGTGGCATCCTGCCGCTCTTCCATGCATGACATTCTGCTCTCGGTGACATCCTGCCGTTTGTCCATGCATGACATTCTTCTCTCGGTGGCATACTGCCGTTCGTCCATGCATGGCATTCTGCTCTCGGTGGCATACTGCCGTTCGTCCATGCATGACATTCTGCTCTCGGTGGCATACTGCCGCTCGTCCATGCATGGCATTCTGCTCTCGGTGGCATACTGCCGCTCGTCCATGCATGACATTCTGCTCTCGTTGACATTCAGCTCTCGGTGGCATACTGCCGCTCGTCCAAGCATGACATTCTGCTCTCGGTGGCATACTGCCGCTCGTCCATGCATGACATTCTGCTCTCGGTGACATTCTGCTCTCGGTGGCATACTGCCGCTCGTCCAAGCATGACATTCTGCTCTCGGTGGCATACTGTTGCTCGTCCATGCATGACATTCAGCTCTCGGTGACATTCTGCTCTCGGTGGCATACTGCCGCTCGTCCAAGCATGACATTCTGCTCTCGGTGGCATACTGCCGCTCGTCCATGCATGACATTCTGCTCTCGGTGACATTCTGCTCTCGGTGGCATACTGCCGCTCGTCCAAGCATGACATTCTGCTCTCGGTGGCATACTGCCGCTCGTCCAAGCATGACATTCTGCTCTCGGTGGCATACTGCCGCTCGTCCAAGCATGACATTCTGCTCTCGGTGGCATACTGCCGCTCGTCCATGCATGACATTCTGCTCTCGGTGACATTCTGCTCTCGGTGGCATACTGCCGCTTGTCCATGCATGACATTCTGCTCTCGGTGGCATTCAGTTGCTCGTCCATGCATGACATTCTGCTCTCGGTGGCATACTGCCGCTCGTCCAAGCAAGACATTCTGCTCTCGGTGGCATTCAGTTGTTCGTCCATGCATGACATTCTGCTCTCGGTGGCATACTGCCGCTCGTCCAAGCATGACATTCTGCTCTCCGTGGCATACTGCCGCTCGTCCATGCATGGCATTCTGCTCTCGTTGGCATCATGCCGTTCGTCCAAGCATGACATTCTGCTCTCGGTGGCATACTGTTGCTCGTTCAAGCATGACATTCTGCTCTCGGTGGCATACTGCCGCTCGTCCATGCATGGCATTCTGCTCTCGGTGGCATACTGCCGCTCGTCCATGCATGACATTCTGCTCTCGGTGACATTCAGCTCTCGGTGGCATACTGCCGCTCGTCCAAGCATGACATTCTGCTCTCGGTGGCATACTGTTGCTCGTCCATGCATGACATTCAGCTCTCGGTGACATTCTGCTCTCGGTGGCATACTGCCGCTCGTCCATGCATGACATTCAGCTCTCGGTGGCATACTGTCGCTCGTCCATGCATGACATTCTGCTCTCGGTGACATTCTGCTCTCGGTGGCATACTGTTGCTCGTCCAAGCATGACATTCTGCTCTCGGTGGCATCCTGCCGCTCGTCCAAGCATGACATTCTGCTCTCGGTGTCATACTGTTGCTTGTCCAAGCATGACATTCTGCTCTCGGTGGCATACTGCCGCTCGTCCAAGCATGACATTCTGCTCTCGGTGGCATACTGTTGCTCGTCCATGCATGACATTCAGCTCTCGGTGACATTCTGCTCTCGGTGGCATACTGCCGCTCGTCCATGCATGACATTCAGCTCTCGGTGGCATACTGTCGCTCGTCCATGCATGACATTCTGCTCTCGGTGACATTCTGCTCTCCGTGGCATACTGTTGCTCGTCCAAGCATGACATTCTGCTCTCGGTGGCATCCTGCCGCTCGTCCAAGCATGACATTCTGCTCTCGGTGGCATACTGTTGCTCGTCCAAGCATGACATTCTGCTCTCGGTGGCCTATTGCCGCTCGTCCTAGCATGACATTCTGCTCTCGGTGGCATACTGCCGCTCGTCCAACATGACATTCTGCTCTCGGTGGCATACTGCCGCTCGTCCAAGCATGACATTCTGCTCTCGGTGACATTCTGCTCTCGTGGCATACTGCCGCTCGTCCATGCATGACATTCTGCTCTCGGTGGCATACTGCCGCTCGTCCAAGCATGACATTCTGCTCTCGGTGACATTCTGCTCTCGGTGGCATACTGCCGTTCGTCCATGCATGACATTCTGCTCTCGGTGGCATCCTGCCGCTCGTCCATGCATGACATTCTGCTCTCGGTGGCATACTGCCGCTCGTCCATGCATGACATTCTGCTCTCGGTGACATTCTGCTCTCGGTGGCATCCTGAATTTTCCTCAACGAAATCCAACTGGAGTTAATATTTTTCGGTGCAAATTTACCCCCTAAAAACAAACCAAACAAAACAAAAACTTGGTCACAATTTATATTTTTTATGAAAATTTCCTTTCTATAAATATTTTACTGGGTCAAATTAAATGAAACACACTAAACACTGTAGTTTTATATTCATTTGTGATCAAACGTGGTCACATGTTATGTGAACAAAACAAACTAAATGGTCAGTTCAACACGGGAGATCAACACGAGAAATTATCAAATTTATTCACATTATGGGAAGGAGCATTACTAATTAAGAATAATGTATTATTGTTTTTTTCAGATGGCGCTCTCAAACAGCTGATGCTGTCCTATTGGCCGTAGAGAGGAGGCGTTTACCGGAAGTAGTATGCTGGCGGTGGCGTTAGTTGCCGAAAGATGACATATGGACCAACATTGACATGGCGATTTCCATTCCAAGAGAGAATCGAACTTAAAAAACCAAACTTCAGCACGGTGTTCATTTCTTTGTGTGTTGCCGTCGGTTGTGTTGTTCTGATCTCCTGTATTTATTATTCCTCGTTTCCGGGCAGTTTAAGATCAAAGGAAACGCATGACCGGAAGTACGTATTTGCCAGTCGTCCCACAACGTCAAATGTTAGTGAAAATAACGTTTCTACTACCGAATATGACTCTTCATTTGCAAACAACCGAATAACCGTTGACAAAGCAAATACAAGCTCACACTTGGATGTTGGTGTTGATTTAATGAAAGAGTATGCAACAGATAGAGAAAACAACTTGATGTGGAACAGAGTCAACAGAGCGGGCGCATTTTATTGGAATGACACCCGGCTTGATATTATGCACATGGTAACGAAGACTTTTATTTGTTACCGTTTTATACACAAATTTAAAACACCACGCCCGCACTCCGTGGTCGAGTGGTTCGAGTAGTTACGGTACGCTGACTTGTATACCACTGTAACCTATCATCATTGATGGTCACGGGTTCGAAACCCACTCAGGCCGTGTGTGTGTGTCATTTATACGAAAAAGTTAGCAGTTTCTTCCGGAGGTTGGTGCACCAGGTACTGGTTAACCGCTGAAACCTTGCCCAGGAAAGGTGTTGTTAGGTTTAACAATATAGCTATAAAATGGTGCTGATGCAGGCGTAAAACCCAAACAAACAAGCAAAACCGTTAACATACAAATATATATATATATAATACTATCGGATATATTAATCAATTTAAGAATAAAATCATTTGCCACCTCACCGCTGTAGGTTCGAATCCCACTTGGATGTCAAATTCTTTTAAATGTGGAAGCTATCCAGCTGACTTGCGGAAGGTGTGTGGTTCTACCAGTGTGCCCGTAGACGGTACGTGACTGAAATACTGCTCGGAGGGGCAACCGGAGTCTTCCCCCACCAATAATGGATGGCGAGTCGCCTGTCGCCGATGACCTAATCTGTCGGTGCGACTTTCAAACAAACACACTGACACACCCCAAGACAAACACACAATATGCGTTCATACTGACCAATATGAGTCAACTATTATTTAGTTGTTCAAGGTGTTCAATCTGTGATAAAGAATAGCATGCTTCGCCCAGGTTCATTGTTTACTATAACAGTGTTTACTATAACAGTGCTTGCTATAACAGTGCTTGCTATAACAGTGTTTGCTATAACAGTGTTTACTATAACAGTGCTTGCTATAACAGTGTTTTCTATAACAGTGTTTACTATAACATCATTTGCTATAACAGCGTTTGCTATAACAGTGCTTTCTATAACAGTGCTTGCTATAACAGTGTTTACTATAACAGTGCTTGCTATAACAGTGTTTGCTATAACAATGTTTACTATAAAAGCATTTGCTATAACAGCGTTTGCTATAACAGTGCTTTCTATAACAGTGTTTGCTATAACAGTGTTTACTATAACAGCATTTGCTATAACAGTGTTTGCTATAACAGTGTTTGCTATAACAGTGTTTACTATAACAGCGTTTGCTATAACAATGTTTACTATAACAGTGCTTGCTATAACAGTGCTTGCTATAACAGTGTTTGCTATAACAGTGTTTACTATAACAGTGCTTGCTATAACAATGTTTACTATAACAGTGCTTGCTATAACAATGTTTACTATAACAGTGCTTGCTATAACAGTGCTTGCTATAACAGTGTTTACTATAACAGTGTTTACTATAACAGTGTTTACTATAAAAGCATTTGCTATAACAGTGCTTTCTATAACAGTGTTTACTATAACAGTGTTTGCTATAACAGTGTTTACTATAACAGCATTTGCTATAACAGCGTTTGCTATAACAATGTTTACTATAACAGTGTTTGCTATAACAGTGTTTACTATAACAGCATTTGCTATAACAGCGTTTGCTATAACAATGTTTACTATAACAGTGTTTGCTATAACAGTGCTTGCTATAACAGTGCTTGCTATAACAGTGTTTGCTATAACAGTGTTTACTATAACAGTTTTTGCTATAACAGTGTTTGCTATAACAGTGTTTACTATAACAGTGTTTGCTATAACAATGTTTACTATAACAGTGCTTGCTATAACAGTGCTTGCTATAACAGTGTTTGCTATAACAGTGTTTACTATAACAGTGTTTGCTATAACAGTGTTTGCTATAACAGTGTTTACTATAACAGCGTTTGCTATAACAATGTTTACTATAACAGTGCTTGCTATAACAATGTTTACTATAACAGCATTTGCTATAACAATGTTTACTATAACAGTGTTTGCTATAACAGTGTTTGCTATAACAGTGTTTACTATAACAGCGTTTGCTATAACAATGTTTACTATAACAGTGCTTGCTATAACAATGTTTACTATAACAGCATTTGCTATAACAATGTTTACTATAACAGTGTTTGCTATAACAGTGTTTGCTATAACAGTGTTTACTATAACAGCGTTTGCTATAACAATGTTTACTATAACAGTGCTTGCTATAACAATGTTTACTATAACAGCATTTGCTATAACAATGTTTACTATAACAGTGTTTGCTATAACAGTGTTTGCTATAACAGTGTTTACTATAACAGCGTTTGCTATAACAATGTTTACTATAACAGTGCTTGCTATAACAATGTTTACTATAACAGCGTTTGCTTTAACAGTGCTTTCTATAACAGTGTTTACTATAAAAGCATTTGCTATAACAGCGTTTGCTATAATAGTGCTTGCTATAACAGTGTTTACTATAACAGTGTTTACTATAACAGTGTTTACTATAACAGTGCTTGCTATAACAATGTTTACTATAACAGTGCTTGCTATAACAATGTTTACTATAACAGCGTTTGCTATAACAATGTTTACTATAACAGTGCTTGCTATAACAATGTTTACTATAACAGCGTTTGCTTTAACAGTGCTTTCTATAACAGTGTTTACTATAAAAGCATTTGCTATAACAGCGTTTGCTATAATAGTGCTTGCTATAACAGTGTTTACTATAACAGTGTTTACTATAACAGTGTTTACTATAACAGTGCTTGCTATAACAGTGTTTACTATAACAGTGCTTGCTATAACAGTGTTTACTATAACAGTGTTTACTATAACATTGTTTACTATAACAGTGTTTACTATAACAGCATTTGCTATAACAGTGTTTGCTATAACAGTGTTTGCTATAACAGTGTTTACTATAACAGCGTTTGCTATAACAATGTTTACTATAACAGTGCTTGCTATAACAGTGCTTGCTATAACAGTGTTTGCTATAACAGTGTTTACTATAACAGTGCTTGCTATAACAATGTTTACTATAACAGTGCTTGCTATAACAATGTTTACTATAACAGTGCTTGCTATAACAGTGCTTGCTATAACAGTGTTTACTATAACAGTGTTTACTATAACAATGTTTACTATAAAAGCATTTGCTATAACAGTGCTTTCTATAACAGTGTTTACTATAACAGTGTTTGCTATAACAGTGTTTACTATAACAGCATTTGCTATAACAGCGTTTGCTATAACAATGTTTACTATAACAGTGTTTGCTATAACAGTGTTTACTATAACAGCATTTGCTATAACAGCGTTTGCTATAACAATGTTTACTATAACAGTGTTTGCTATAACAGTGCTTGCTATAACAGTGCTTGCTATAACAGTGTTTGCTATAACAGTGTTTACTATAACAGTGTTTGCTATAACAGTGTTTGCTATAACAGTGTTTACTATAACAGCGTTTGCTATAACAATGTTTACTATAACAGTGCTTGCTATAACAATGTTTACTATAACAGCGTTTGCTTTAACAGTGCTTTCTATAACAGTGTTTACTATAAAAGCATTTGCTATAACAGCGTTTGCTATAATAGTGCTTGCTATAACAGTGTTTACTATAACAGTGTTTACTATAACAGTGTTTACTATAACAGTGCTTGCTATAACAATGTTTACTATAACAGTGCTTGCTATAACAATGTTTACTATAACAGCGTTTGCTATAACAATGTTTACTATAACAGTGCTTGCTATAACAATGTTTACTATAACAGCGTTTGCTTTAACAGTGCTTTCTATAACAGTGTTTACTATAAAAGCATTTGCTATAACAGCGTTTGCTATAATAGTGCTTGCTATAACAGTGTTTACTATAACAGTGTTTACTATAACAGTGTTTACTATAACAGTGCTTGCTATAACAGTGTTTACTATAACAGTGCTTGCTATAACAGTGTTTACTATAACAGTGTTTACTATAACAGTGTTTACTATAACAGTGTTTACTATAACAGCGTTTGCTATAACAGCGTTTGCTTTAACAGTGCTTTCTATAACAGTGTTTACTATAACAGTGTTTGCTATAACAGCATTTGCTATAACAGTGTTTGCTATAACAGCGTTTGCTTTAACAGTGCTTTCTATAACAGTGTTTACTATAACAGTGTTTGCTATAACAGTGTTTGCTATAACAGTGTTTACTATAACAGTGTTTACTATAACAGTGTTTGCTATAACAGTGTTTACTATAACAGTGTTTGCTATAACAGTGTTTGCTATAACAGTGTTTGCTATAACAGCATTTGCTATAACAGTGTTTGCTATAACAGTGTTTGCTATAAAAATGTTTGCTATAACAGTGTTTGCTATAACAGTGCTTGCTATAACATTGTTTGCTATAACAGTGTTTACTATAAAAGCATTTGCTATAACAGCATTTGCTATAATAGTGTGCTATAACAGTGTTTGCTATAACAGTGTTTACTATAACAGTGTTTGCTATAACAGTGTTTACTATAACAGCGTTTGCTATAACAATGTTTACTATAACAGCGTTTGCTTTAACAGTGCTTTCTATAACAGTGTTTACTATAACAGTGTTTGCTATAACAGTGTTTGCTATAACAGTGTTTACTATAACAGTGTTTGCTATAACAGTGTTTACTATAACAGCGTTTGCTATAACAGCGTTTGCTATAACAGTGCTTTCTATAACAGTGTTTACTATAACAGTGTTTGCTATAACAGTGCTTGCTATAACAGTGTTTGCTATAACAGTGTTTACTATAACAGTGTTTGCTATAACAGTGTTTACTATAACAGCGTTTGCTATAACAGCGTTTGCTTTAACAGTGCTTTCTATAACAGTGTTTACTATAAAAGCATTTGCTATAACAGCGTTTGCTATAATAGTGCTTGCTATAACAGTGTTTACTATAACAGTGTTTACTATAACAGTGTTTACTATAACAGTGCTTGCTATAACAATGTTTACTATAACAGTGCTTGCTATAACAATGTTTACTATAACAGCGTTTGCTATAACAATGTTTACTATAACAGTGCTTGCTATAACAATGTTTACTATAACAGCGTTTGCTTTAACAGTGCTTTCTATAACAGTGTTTACTATAAAAGCATTTGCTATAACAGCGTTTGCTATAATAGTGCTTGCTATAACAGTGTTTACTATAACAGTGTTTACTATAACAGTGTTTACTATAACAGTGCTTGCTATAACAGTGTTTACTATAACAGTGCTTGCTATAACAGTGTTTACTATAACAGTGTTTACTATAACAGTGTTTACTATAACAATGTTTACTATAACAGCGTTTGCTATAACAGCGTTTGCTTTAACAGTGCTTTCTATAACAGTGTTTACTATAACAGTGTTTGCTATAACAGCATTTGCTATAACAGTGTTTGCTATAACAGCGTTTGCTTTAACAGTGCTTTCTATAACAGTGTTTACTATAACAGTGTTTGCTATAACAGTGTTTGCTATAACAGTGTTTACTATAACAGTGTTTACTATAACAGTGTTTGCTATAACAGTGTTTACTATAACAGTGTTTGCTATAACAGTGTTTGCTATAACAGTGTTTGCTATAACAGCATTTGCTATAACAGCGTTTGCTATAACAGTGTTTGCTATAAAAATGTTTGCTATAACAGTGTTTGCTATAACAGTGCTTGCTATAACATTGTTTGCTATAACAGTGTTTACTATAAAAGCATTTGCTATAACAGCGTTTGCTATAATAGTGTTTGCTATAACAGTGTTTGCTATAACAGTGTTTACTATAACAGTGTTTGCTATAACAGTGTTTACTATAACAGCGTTTGCTATAACAATGTTTACTATAACAGCGTTTGCTTTAACAGTGCTTTCTATAACAGTGTTTACTATAACAGTGTTTGCTATAACAGTGTTTGCTATAACAGTGTTTACTATAACAGTGTTTGCTATAACAGTGTTTACTATAACAGCGTTTGCTATAACTGCGTTTGCTATAACAGTGCTTTCTATAACAGTGTTTACTATAACAGTGTTTGCTATAACAGTGCTTGCTATAACAGTGTTTGCTATAACAGTGTTTACTATAACAGTGTTTGCTATAACAGTGTTTACTATAACAGCGTTTGCTATAACAGCGTTTGCTATAACAGTGTTTGCTATAACAATGTTTACTATAACAGTGTTTACTATAACAGTGCTTGCTATAACAGTGTTTGCTATAACAGTGTTTGCTATAACTGTGTTTACTATAACAATGTTTACTATAACAATATTTACTATAACAGTGTTTGCTATAACAGTGTTTACTATAACAGTGTTTGCTATAACAGTGTTTGCTATAACAGTGCTTGCTATAACAGTGTTTACTGTAACAGTGTTTGCTATAACAGTGTTCACTATAACAGCGTTTGCTATAACAGCGTTTGCTATAACAGTGCTTTCTATAACAGTGTTTACTATAACAGTGTTTGCTATAACAGTGTTTGCTATAACAGTGTTTGCTATAACAGTGTTTACTATAACAGTGTTTGCTATAACAGTGTTTACTATAACAGCGTTTGCTATAGCAGCGTTTGCTATAACAGTGTTTGCTATAACAATGTTTACTATAACAGTGTTTACTATAACAGTGCTTGCTATAACAGTGTTTGCTATAACAGTGTTTGCTATAACAGTGTTTACTATAACAATGTTTACTATAACAATATTTACTATAACAGTGTTTGCTATAACAGTGTTTACTATAACAGTGTTTGCTATAACAGTGCTTGCTATAACAGTGTTTACTATAACAGTGTTTGCTATAACAGTGTTTACTATAACAATGTTTACTATAACAGTGTTTGCTATAATAGTGTTTACTATAACAGTGTTTGCTATAACATTGTTTTCTATAACAGTGCTTGCTATAACAGTGTTTGCAATAACAGTGTTTGCTATAACAATCCTTTCTATAACAGTGTTTACTATAACAGTGTTTGCTATAACAGTGTTTACTATAACAGTGCTTGCTATAACAGTGTTTGCTATAACAGTGTTTACTATAACAATTTTTTCTATAACAGTGTTTGCTATAACAGTGTTTACTATAACAGTGTTTGCTATAACAGTGTTTGCTATAACAGTGTTTACTATAACAGTGTTTGCTATAACAGTGTTTGCTATAACAGCGTTTGCTATAACAGTGCTTGCTATAACAGTGTTTGCTAGAACAGTGTTTACTATAACAGTGTTTGCTATAACAGTGTTTGCTATAACAGTGTTTGCTATAACAGTGTTTACTATAACAGTGCTTGCTATAACAGTGCTTGCTATAACAGTGCTTGCTATAACAGTGTTTGCTATAACATTGTTTACTATAACAGTGCTTGCTATAACAGTGCTTGCTATAACAGTGCTTGCTATAACAGTGCTTGCTATAAAAGTGCTTGCTATAACTGTGTTTGCTGTAACAGTGTTTGCTATAACAGTGCTTGCTATAACAGTATTTGCTATAACAGTGCTTGCTATAACAGTGTTTACTATAACAGCGTTTACTATAACAGTGTTTACTATAACAGCGTTTACGATAACAGCTTTTACTATAACAGTGTTTACTATAACAGCGTTTACTATAACAGCGTTTACTATAACAGTGTTTACTATAACAGCGTTTACTATAACAGCGTTTACTATAACAGCGTTTACTATAACAGTGTTTACTATAACAGCGTTTACTATAACAGCGTTTACTATAACAGTGTTTACTATAACAGCATTTACTATAACAACGTTTACTATAACAGTGTTTGCTATAATAGTGTTTGCTATAACAGTGTTTGCTGTAACAGTACCTGGAGAAAACCACATGTCAGATATGGCGACCACCGTACCATCTCACATACTTCCCGGTCCGAGGATCGAACCCGGGTTGCATTTGTGACAAGCGATCGCGCTACATGTAGTGTGGGCTATTGAACTGTCCATGTAAAATAGTATATTATTTGCAACACAGAACTATTTCCGCACACAGGGATTCGGCTTTGGGGGTACCAGTGATTATATTTAATATAAATGTACACGCTGGTGCCCCAAAAATTGCCGAATTTTAAATGTATACACTGATACCCACAAACACGCCGACTCCCTGCACATGAATGCACGTCAATGTTGAATGTTACGTCACTCTACGATATCTAATTAGACATACATTATAATACGTAGGCTTAGTTTATACAAATTTAATCTAGCTCGATTGCGAAATAAGTATTTACAACGTATATTAATCGCTCTGGATACCTCATTCCTGATAGAATCCATCGCCACGGGGTATGTGGAACTTAAATTAAACTATCCGTATTGCTACATTAAAATTACAATAACGCGATGCTGTAAATATATGCGGACGTTTAGCAAAATCAAGTCCAAATATTTGCCACTGCTGTTAAGTATTCAATAGTTTCTCTACAATTTATATATACTGAACACATAAACTCGCCATTACTATTCGCCAAGCATTGTGTACCATTTAAACGTACTCCAACATGGGAAGGGATTCATATAAGCTTTAAGCTTGTTTCTCGACCCATATCGGTTCCAATGTATAAAATTGTGTTTATATATGTATATATGTATTTGATCCGAATAAAATATGTTTAAACTAAATTAAACTAAAAAGGGTATACTCGTAAGACTTATTTGCTTTTATTTAATCTGTCGTATATTTTAGCCGAAGCCTGAATTTGAACCGATGTTCCAGAACCCTTGTTGGTATGAGGAGCTGCATACTCCCGACCCATACGAAAACAACACCTACATTCCATTTTCCCCTTCTGCCAAACGCATGCTTGCCAAGCTGACAGCGCATTGGGTGGATGAGTTTGATGTTGGCGGAAACCTGACCAGACTTCGGTGCCTTCCGTACTTTCTGATCATTGGTCAGCCGAAGTGCGGTACTACTGACTTGTTTTGGAAAATAGCCAAGCACCCGGATGTAGAGACACCACCAATCAAGGAGCTGCACTGGTGGTCGAGGAGCAGACAAGGTCAGTATGTCATGCACACGTCACGTAGCAAGCTTCACAGGAGGAGTACTGTTCAGGAGATGTCACAAATATATTCAATATATTACCAAGATACGCGGTAATTATCCATTCCACAAACGTCACGAGAACTCTGAGAATTCTGAACAATTTTAAAGGAGCTTGCTACCCAATTTTCATTGCAAAAATGGGGAGTAGGGCCAATCACTAATGTTGTTAGAACTTGTGGCCCAACCCATTTGCTAATTATGTATTTGTAATTGTTACATACAGCAATAAAATATCACCAAATCAAATTTTCATTGCAAAAATAAAATTTGTGTAATTTTAGTTTTAGAATTACCCTCATAATTAAATACATAAAAGAGGTCAAGGAGACGAACTATATACGCTCTGCTTCCGTTTTAGGCCTTTCCTATATTCTGACTTCTTTGATTTCGTGTACATGTATTATTTGTGTATGTATACTGAGTCAAAAAAGAAACGATACCTGGTGTTTATGTGTCTATAATTTCAACATTTATTAAGAAAATTCATAAGATGATAGTCCAACATGTTTGAAAGAGGAGCACATAAAGCATAATGAGCCTCCGAAACTGTCTGATGCGTGATGACGTAATTCGTCGGACGGGGGTCTAATGGAGTTTTCACACAGACGTCAATACCGAGTATGGGCACCATTTGCGTCTCTCACTGCAATGCACCGCCGTCGCATCGAACTGAAAGTGTCTGAATCTCTTGCTGGTCAATATTTGTCCACTCCTGACGCAAAACATCCCTAAGTTGGTTTAACGTTACCGGCTGACGTCGTCTGACGCGGCGGTCTAACGTATCCCACAAATGTTCTATGGGTGACAAGTCTGGTGAAAAAGCAG
This sequence comes from Archivesica marissinica, assembly GCA_014843695.1. Classification (NCBI taxonomy): domain Eukaryota; kingdom Metazoa; phylum Mollusca; class Bivalvia; order Venerida; family Vesicomyidae; genus Archivesica; species Archivesica marissinica. The sequence goes on along the minus strand of CM026395.1, from coordinate 44,534,450 downwards.
GCCACGGCAGGGTTTCAATATTGTTCTGCTCCAATAAGGTGGTGGAAATCCGAGCAGTATGACACCTGGCGTTGTCCTGTTGGAACAGTGTGACGTTTCTGTTGGCGTTAAAGAACGGCACAACAACTGGCGCAAGGATCTCATCACAGTACCGCTGGGCGTTTAGGTTCCCGTCCACCACTAACAGTTTAGTGCGACTGCCGAAGGTGATACCGCCCCACGCCATAACGCTTCCGCCCCCGAACAGATCGACCTGACGTACACATGCGTCGGTGTAACGTTCACCGCGTCTGCGATATACCCGCTCTCTGCCATCCGCTCGACGCAAACAGAACCGCGATTCATCGCTAAACATCACCGAATTCCACTGTAACCGAGTCCAGCGAGCACGTTCCGTCATCCATTCCCGCCGTACGTCACGGTGACGTCGTGTCAGGATGGGTCCAACGTATGGCCGATAGGCACGAATGCCACATTCACCGAGCCGGTTCCTGACTGTTTGTGCACTGATGCGATTGTTGGTCATCCCAGGAGTAACGGCAGCTGTGTGCGTAGCAGGTAGGAACCGGTCACGTAAATGTGACGTCCGAATGTGACGGTCCTGTTCATGCGTCGTCACACGTGGTCGACCAGATCTTGGACGGTCGTCCACCGATCCATGTGTTCGATAACGTCGAAGTAGACGTGTTATCGTGATCCGCGTAACCCCGAGTCGATTTGCGACGTCACGCTGACGTAAACCGCCATCAATCATGCCAATGGCACGCATTCTCTGATTGCGGTTTAGCCTAGGCATTTTGTTAGAGGTAGCAATGGGTATGTAAGGTGTTTTTCCTCGATGATAATGCAATACCAGTACAATAAACCGGTTTTCCGATTTGTACATGTGTAGGAAGTTGTCTTTGTTGAGGAGCACGTGCAAATCGGAAATTCGGCGTTCCAGGATTATCGGGTGTTTATTTACCTGTGTTTATGGTTGGCTGACGTTGCAATAAGATACCCGGTACTGATACGTAATAATATATTAAACCTTTCTATGGTTTTATCCGTTTTACGTCATTTTTAGTTTGGTATCGTTTCTTTTTTGACTCAGTATATATAGTGGAATAAAGATGTTTAAACCGAATACCACAACATATATAAACAGCCATTGTGCGACACGCTCATTTAATGTAGCAACTGAACTGACTAAATAAAATAAGTACAAAATGATCACCACACTGAATGTAGCATTTGGAAAAGAGACGTCACAACATCTGGACTATTAAAAAATCATCACCTCTTCATATTATGTTGTTGTTTTTCAGGGCGCAGATTTTCCTACTCTAAAATCATTCCATTTGAAGACTATGTAGATATGTTCGATCGAGCTGCTTTAAATATTGAACGAAGACTGGCTAACATCAGTAACGATGTTGATGTAGCAGAGGACAATACATTTGGTACAGCAGAAGATAATAGAAATATCGCAGCATACGACAGTAGAAATATTGCTGCAGACAACAGTGCAAATGTTGGAACAGACTACAAAAGAAATATTGGAGCAGACGACAGTAGAAATGTTGGAGCAGATAACAGAAGAAATATTGGAGCAGACGACAGTAGAAATGTTGGAGCAGATAACAGTAGAAATGTTGGAGCAGACGACAGTAGAAATGTTAGAGCAGATAACAGAAGAAATATTGGAGCAGACGACAGTAAAAATTTTGGAGCAGATAACAGTAGAAATGTTGGAGCAGATAACAGTAGAAATGTTGGAGCAGATAACAGTAGAAATGTTGCAACAGACGAGAGTAGAAATGTGCAATTGAGGCAGAAAGTTGCAGGTAAGTTGAAAGTTTGTTTTCTGGCATGTGGATGTTAGCAGTACTGCAAAGCCAGGAGTCGTGAGTTCAAGCGTACCCTACCATAATAATACTAACACCTTCGGCTGGACTATTAACCAAGCTCCTATGTACTGTTTCTATGACACTGTGATCGAGTTGTTAAAACCTGAGAGGGTTCAAATCAGTGACCATCGAATGAATATAGGTTACAGTGGTATACAAGTCAGTGACCATCAATGAATATAGGTTACAGTGGTATACAAGTCAGTGACCATCAATGAATATAGGTTACAGTGGTATACAAGTCAGTGACCATCAATGAATATAGGTTACAGTGGTATACAAGTCAGTGACCATCAGTGATGATAGGTTACAGTGGTATACAAGTCAGTGACCATCAATGAATATAGGTTACAGTGGTATACAAGTCAGTGACCATCAATGAATATAGGCTACAGTGGTATGCAAGTCAGTGACCATCAATGAATATAGGTTACAGTGATATACAAGTCAGTGACCATCAATGAATATAGGTTACAGTGATATACAAGTCAGTGACCATCAATGAATATAGGTTACAGTGGTATACAAGTCAGTGACCATCAATGAATATAGGTTACAGTGGTATACAAGTCAGTGACCATCAATGAATATATACACAAAGAAAAACGTTAAGCACCCCCGGTTATTTTCACAATGTCGAATGGCAAAGCATGTATAATCCGCAATAGCCTTGAAATAATCAAAAACGCTAATGTCATCTGAAAGAACAATCAGCTGGCAAGACTAAAACGCAACAATGGCTAGCTGTGATTGTAATTTAATAGAGATTACATCGTGTTACCACAAGTACTGTTTTTACCATGAAACACAGCCCTCAAAAGTTTGGATGGACAAGTCCCAGAAAGAGCGTTAACATTGCTATTGTCACATAAAAATGTTCTTCGAAGACACTAGAGTACGTCTTCAGTAAGAATAATCAGTACCTGGTGGGCCCGCCACGTACCTGGATGACACTCTCCACCCTATGTCTCATGCTTCCAGTCAAACGTCGGATCTGTTCTCGGGTCAATAACATCCATTCACCATGCATAGCTGCTTCCAACTGGTCTAAAGTCTGTACGGGGGGGGGGGGTACCGTGCCTGCATTCGCCGCCCACACATGCTCCAGTGGATTCGATCTGGGCTTACCGCTGGCCAGGGTAGAGTTGTCACTGCATTGGCCCTCATGAAATCCACTACGGCACGTGATCTGTGAGGCCTGGCGTTGTCGTCCATGTACTGAGGTCGTCTAGCAAATGGGTGGTTGTCGAAATGTGGGACAACGACTGGCTGTAGGACGTCACGGATGTACTGAGCTCCGGTTAAGTTGCCCCTGATGGTGACCAAATCCAGCTTGCAATCATGGGACAGGCATCGCCACACCATAACAGAGCCACCTCCATACGCAACAGTTGGATGAATGTTCCTGAGGGTATAAGCTGTGTTCTTGTGTCTCCAAACACGTCTACGTCCATCAGTAACGTGCAGTAAAAATCGATTTTCGTCTGACCAATGAATTTTCCTCCAGGTCCTCAGATTCCAGTCTCGTCTGACAAAACACCATGCCAA
>CM026395.1:44508185-44530013 GCA_014843695.1 Archivesica marissinica | reverse complement strand
GGGTATGTCGTAGTGCTTGAGATGGGATGGAGGCATGTCATAGTGCTTGAGATGGGATGGAGGCATGCCATAGTGCTTGAGATGGGAGGTAGGTTGGGCATGTCATAGTGCTTGAGATGGGATGTAGGCATATCATAGTGCTTGAGATGGGATGGAGGTTGGGCATGTCATAGTGCTTGAGATGGGATGGAGGCATGTCATAGTGCTTGAGATGGGGTGGAGGTTGGGCATGTCATAGTGCTTGAGACGGGATTGAGGCATGTCATAGTGCGTGAGATGGGATGGAGGCATGTCATAGTGCTTGAGATGGGATGGAGGCATGTCATAGTGCTTGAGATGGGATGGAGGCATGTCATAGTGCTTGAGATGGGATGGAGGCATGTCATAGTGCTTGAGATGGGATGGAGGCATGTCATAGTGCTTGAGATGGGATGGATGCATGTCATAGTGCTTGAGATGGGATGGAGGTTGGGCATGACATATTGCTTGAGATGGGATGGAGGCATGTCATATTGCTTGAGATGGGATGGAGGTTGGGCATGTCATAGTGCATGAGATGGGATGGAGGCATGTCATAGTGCTTGAAATGGGATGGAGGTTGGGCATGACATAGTGCTTGAGATGTGATGGAGGCATGCCATAGTGCTTGAGATGGGATGGAGGTTGGGCATGACATAGTGCTTGAGATGGGATGGAGGCATGTCATAGTGCTTGAGATGGGATGTAGGTTGGGCATGTCATAGTGCTTGAGATGGGATGGAGGTTGGGCATGCCATATTGTTTGAGATGGGATGGAGGCATGTCATAGTGTTTGAGATGGGATGGAGGCATGTCATAGTGCTTGAGATGGGATGGAGGCATGCCATAGTGCTTGAGATGGGAGGTAGGTTGGGCATGTCATAGTGCTTGAGATGGGATGTAGGCATATCATAGTGCTTGAGATGGGATGGAGGTTGGGCATGTCATAGTGCTTGAGATGGGATGGAGGCATGTCATAGTGCTTGAGATGGGGTGGAGGTTGGGCATGTCATAGTGCTTGAGACGGGATTGAGGCATGTCATAGTGCGTGAGATGGGATGGAGGCATGTCATAGTGCTTGAGATGGGATGGAGGCATGTCATAGTGCTTGAGATGGGATGGAGGCATGTCATAGTGCTTGAGATGGGATGGAGGCATGTCATAGTGCTTGAGATGGGATGGAGGCATGTCATAGTGCTTGAGATGGGATGGATGCATGTCATAGTGCTTGAGATGGGATGGAGGTTGGGCATGACATATTGCTTGAGATGGGATGGAGGCATGTCATATTGCTTGAGATGGGATGGAGGTTGGGCATGTCATAGTGCATGAGATGGGATGGAGGCATGTCATAGTGCTTGAAATGGGATGGAGGTTGGGCATGACATAGTGCTTGAGATGTGATGGAGGCATGCCATAGTGCTTGAGATGGGATGGAGGTTGGGCATGACATAGTGCTTGAGATGGGATGGAGGCATGTCATAGTGCTTGAGATGGGATGTAGGTTGGGCATGTCATAGTGCTTGAGATGGGATGGAGGTTGGGCATGCCATATTGTTTGAGATGGGATGGAGGCATGTCATAGTGTTTGAGATGGGATGGAGGCATGTCATAGTGCTTGAGATGGGATGGAGGCATGTCATAGTGCTTGAGATGGGAGGTAGGTTGGGCATGTCATAGTGCTTGAGATGGGATGGAGGTTGGTCATGACATAGTGCTTGAGATGGGATGGAGGCATGTCATAGTGCTTGAGATGGGATGGAGGTTGGGCATGACATAGTGCTTGAGATGGGATGTAGGTTGGGCATGTCATAGTGCTTGAGATGGTATGTAGGTTGGGCATGTCATAGTGCTTGAGATGGGGTGGAGGTTGGGTATGTCATAGTGCTTGAGATGGGATGGAGGCATGTCATAGTGCTTGAGATGGGATGGAGGTTGGGCATGTCATAGTGCTTGAGATGGGAAGTAGGTTGGGCATGTCATAGTGCTTGAGATGGGGTGGAGGTTGGGCATGTCATAGTGCTTGAGATGGGATGGAGGCATGTCATAGTGCTTGAGATGGGATGAGGTTGGGCATGTCATAGTGCTTGAGATGGGATGGAGGTTGGGCATGTCATAGTGCTTGAGATGGGATGGAGGCATGTCATAGTGCTTGAGATGGGATGTAGGTTGGGCATGTCATAGTGCTTGAGATGGGATGGAGGCATGTCATAGTGCTTGAGATGGGATGGAGGTTGGGCTTGTCATAGTGCTTGAGATGGGATGGAGGTTGGGCATGTCATAGTGCTTGAGATGGGATGGGTTGGGCATGTCATAGTGCTTGAGATGGGTTGGAGGCATGTCATAGTGCTTGAGATGGGTTGGAGGCATGTCATAGTGCTTGAGATGGGATGTAGGTGGGTATGTCATAGTGCTTGAGATGGGATGGAGGTTGGGTATGTCATAGTGCTTGAGATGGGATGGAGGTTGGGCATGTCATAGTGCTTGAGACGGGATTGAGGCATGTCATAGTGCGTGAGATGGGATGGAGGCATGTCATAGTGCTTGAGATGGGATGGAGGCATGTCATAGTGCTTGAGATGGGATGGAGGCATGTCATAGTGCTTGAGATGGGATGGAGGCATGTCATAGTGCTTGAGATGGGATGGAGGCATGTCATAGTGCTTGAGATGGGTGGATGCATGTCATAGTGCTTGAGATGGGATGGAGGTTGGGCATGACATATTGCTTGAGATGGGATGGAGGCATGTCATATTGCTTGAGATGGGATGGAGGTTGGGCATGTCATAGTGCATGAGATGGGATGGAGGCATGTCATAGTGCTTGAAATGGGATGGAGGTTGGGCATGACATAGTGCTTGAGATGTGATGGAGGCATGCCATAGTGCTTGAGATGGGATGGAGGTGGGCATGACATACATGCTTGAGATGGGATGGAGGCATGTCATAGTGCTTGAGATGGGATGTAGGTTGGGCATGTCATAGTGCTTGAGATGGGATGGAGGTTGGGCATGCCATATTGTTTGAGATGGGATGGAGGCATGTCATAGTGTTTGAGATGGGATGGAGGCATGTCATAGTGCTTGAGATGGGATGGAGGCATGCCATAGTGCTTGAGATGGGAGGTAGGTTGGGCATGTCATAGTGCTTGAGATGGGATGTAGGCATATCATAGTGCTTGAGATGGGAATGGAGGCATGTCATAGTGCTTGAGATGGGATGGAGGCATGTCATAGTGCTTGAGATGGGATGGATGCATGTCATAGTGCTTGAGATGGGATGGAGGTTGGGCATGACATATTGCTTGAGATGGGATGGAGGCATGTCATATTGCTTGAGATGGGATGGAGGTTGGGCATGTCATAGTGCATGAGATGGGATGGAGGCATGTCATAGTGCTTGAAATGGGATGGAGGTTGGGCATGACATAGTGCTTGAGATGTGATGGAGGCATGCCATAGTGCTTGAGATGGGATGGAGGTTGGGCATGACATAGTGCTTGAGATGGGATGGAGGCATGTCATAGTGCTTGAGATGGGATGTAGGTTGGGCATGTCATAGTGCTTGAGATGGGATGGAGGTTGGGCATGCCATATTGTTTGAGATGGGATGGAGGCATGTCATAGTGTTTGAGATGGGATGGAGGCATGTCATAGTGCTTGAGATGGGATGGAGGCATGCCATAGTGCTTGAGATGGGAGGTAGGTTGGGCATGTCATAGTGCTTGAGATGGGATGTAGGCATATCATAGTGCTTGAGATGGGATGGAGGTTGGGCATGTCATAGTGCTTGAGATGGGATGGAGGCATGTCATAGTGCTTGAGATGGGATGTACACAACAACGATTGGGCATGTCATAGTGCTTGAGATGGGATGGAGGCATGTCATAATGCTTGAGATGGGATGGAGGCATGTCATAGTGCTTGAGATGGATGGAGGCATGTCATAGTGCTTGAGATGGGATGGAGGTTGGGCATGTTATAGTGCTTGAGATGGGATGGAGGCATGTCATAGTGCTTGAGATGGGATGGAGGCATGTCATAGTGCTTGAGATGGGATGGAGGTTGGGCATGAATACAGAATGTTTCATTAATCACGTTATTTAACTGCAATTTAGTATATAACTTACATTTGTGTTTACTTGCAATCTAGAATGTATTCGGATTACCTCTACTTCCATTCCACTTACAAATCAGCAGACGACTTCCACTCTGCAGTGACGTATGCCATTAGGTTATATACAAAGTGTACGGCCATACACAGTGTTCGTCATTGCATTTATGACACAATTCTAGCCAATAAAGTCAGGGTAAGTTATCTTTATGTAGCTACAGTTTGTTTGTTTGTTCAGATTTTATGCCTGCCTCAGACCATATTGGGCTATATCGATGACGGGCAGTTTACCTAACAACACCTTTCCTGGTTAGGCTCCAACGGTTAACCAGTACTTGGTACACCAACCTCCGGAAGAAACGTCCATCATTTTCATATAAATGAGACATGCCCTGAGCGGGACACGAACCCGTGACCATCAGTGATGACAGGTTACAGTGGTATACAAGTCAGTGATTTTAACCACTCGATTACGAAGGCGGACCGTTTTGTTTACATAGTTTGTTATTAGTTTATACAAATTTATTTTAGCTCGATTGCGAAACAAGTTATTTCAACTTATATAAATCACTCTCGAGACCTCATTCCTGATGGATGATGATCGCCACGAGGGAGATAGAAGAGGCAATGTGGAATTTAAATGCCTTGCCTAAGGGCACAATCGTAACGGCTCCAGTGGGGCTCGAACTCCGGATCTTTCGCACCTGAAGCGAACGCGCATCCACTGCGCTATCACGACTTCCACATATATATACGTACATAGCGCATCCACTGCGCTATCACGACTTCCACGTATATATACGTACATAGCGCATCCACTGCGCTATCACGACTTCCACGTATATATACGTACATAGCGCATCCACTACGCTATCACGACTTCCATGTATATATACGTACATAGCGCATCCACTGCGCTATCACGACTTCCACGTATATATACGTACATAGCGCATCCACTGCGCTATCACGACTTCCACGTATATATACGTACATAGTTTGTTATTGAGTATGATGTCAGTACATAGTACACAGCCAGTGAAAATACTCAAAACACTGATAAGATCTTATCGTGGCCGCCATTTTGTTTTGGAAATTTTAGAAATGGCAATTTCATGATTTTCCTAGTAATTCTTTAATTGCGATTAAATTTACGTTACTATGCAATATATATAAAAATATCTAGGTCAATTTTGCCAAACAAAATGGCAGCCACAGTATGATGACGTGACATGAGAACTATGTATAGATGTTATATGTGCAACATTAGTTGACAACAAGCAGTATGATGACGTGACATGAGAACTATGTATAGATGTTATATGTGTAACATTAGTTGACAACAAGCAGTATGATGACGTGACATGAGAACTATGTATAGATGTTATATGTGTAACATTAGTTGACAACAAGCAGTATGATGACGTGACATGAGAACTATGTATAGATGTTATATGTGTAACATTAGTTGACAACAAGCAGTATGATGACGTGACATGAGAACTATGTATAGATGTTATATGTGTAACATTAGTTGACAACAAGCAGTATGATGACGTGACATGAGAACTATGTATAGATGTTATATGTGTAACATTAGTTGACAACAAGCAGTATGATGACGTGACATGAGAACTATGTATAGATGTTATATGTGTAACATTAGTTGACAACAAGCAGTATGATGACGTGACATGAGAACTATGTATAGATGTTATATGTGTAACATTAGTTGACAACAAGCAGTGTGGTGTGTCTGTGTGGTGCAGACGTAACAGAGTTAGCCTAGTAACAAATATTTTTGCGAGTTCGAATCACATTTTTCGCTTCTACTTTTTATTAATTTTATGTATTTATTTTCTATTCATTTATCTTACATGAAACAATTCACGGAATCGGGACAGGACAGTTTATTTCAATTCCATTAGGCTAAAAAGGTCATGAAGTCAACATATGCATACAACAAGCGAACATTTTGTAGTGAAAATCCTCTTCATGAACAAGTTCATACAAACGAAGAGAAATGTCTGTAATTTGATTTTTAAAATATTTCCGGAAATATTACTTTCAGTTTTAATTTAATAAAGAAAAATATAGTGAAATAGTATGTCAAATGTGTCTGCAATAATTGCATGTATAATACAATATATATAATAGAGTATATATACCTTACCCGAATGTATGTAAACATACCAACAACATTGTATGACCTATCATCAGTTTTATTATATTATAGGTCAGACTGAGAATTGGTATATACTGCGAATTTTTGAAAGATTGGTTGAAATTGTTTCCACGGCAACAGTTTTTCATTCTTCGCCTTGAAGACTATTCGAGAGATCCCGTCCAGTATGTGAAGCAGATACACACGTTTCTTAGAATTAGTATGTACCTAATTATTTTAGCACTTAAGCATGCTTAATTATTCAAACACTTAATTACTAATAATATTTAATTATTCAATACACACTTTATTACACAATATATACATCGCTATTGCATTTCCTACGATGAACGTATGTGACCTGATTGTATATATTTTCGTACGAATGATATGCAGCTGATATGCGCTCACGAAGTTACGGGCTTGCGCATTCGCAGTGTTAGGTAGCATTAAGAAAAGGCGTATCTTACAGTTTACGCTGTTCCAAGGATGATCTATTTACCTGTTCCGACACACGATAAGGTGAAAATCTGGACTAAACACCTTCAAATGCAATGTGTGCCATCATTTCCTTTGTGTCATTGAAAAGAATAATTAATGTAAATATAAATAATAAATCGCAGGTTAATAGTTTCCATCAGGGTATGAACTACATTGAGCATGGTTAAAGTTAGCGTGGATGCCTTAAAGTAAAAGAACCAGAGGAGACTCTGGAATTGGTCTCTGTCTGTATCATTCACTATCCTCCAAAATCTAAAATAACTAATCTCTTCAGGAGGGGTCGCTCATATGGGCAACTGGTAGCGATGATAAATAAACGTAAAACACACACTCAGCGTTCACACACTAAAACCACGCCCAATATAGTTCATACACCGATGGAAACAATTAACACATGATTCATTCCTAATTATTCAAACATACACTTTATTACTCATAATCCAGTAAATCCAACTAGAAAAAAAGCAACAGCATTTTCTTGACTACAGTGCATTTTAATGAAGTATCTCACATAACATACTAAAAGTCCCGATGAATCCGACCATGCAACTTTGCATAATTTGCATAAATCCAAGATGGCCGCCATATTTTTGAAAGATATCGATATCCTTGTTTGAATATGACAAAATAGTGTTTTTTAAAAGTGTAATCTAATATTTGTTCACATATGTATTGTACAACATACTTTAGAATATATGTTATGCGATAAAAACTTAAATACAATATTATTATCTAAATTATATACTTTTTTGTATTGAGAATTTCCTTTTTTATTTCAGAATTTCCATACACCTTTCCTTTAAAATCTATTATTTGCTTTAAATTATCACTCCAAACCAATAGTATTGGCACCACTTCAACTTGGCCTTGGAGTACAAATGTATCATCACTTTGCATCACGGTTCCTTGTAGATATTCTTAAGGAGCATGGTTTCTCGTGTTCCTATGCTGAGGTTCAGACTATGAACGTAGCGCAGGGCACTGATATACCTGGACCTATACAAGCAAACTTTAATCAATATATAGCTGATAATGTGGACCATAATATTGCAACACTAGATGGCAGGGGTACATTCCATGGTATGGGAATAGTGGCTGCTATAACACCCCAAACAAAGGCAGTATGTTGACTGCTGCTGACTTGGACGAATCAGCATTGAGTACTTTAAGATGCCAGCTAAAGTCCCACCTCTCTATTATCATCCACTTCCAGATACAACCTTATCTTCAGAAGACCCAACATCTGCATTGGATGTAACTATGGAAGTCATACCTCCTTCACCAACCACGGCCAGCCTGGTCTGGACTGCTGCAGATGTTACACCATGGTGACTATCCAGGACAGTCATCTATAAGATTCTTGCCTAGGATTGACCTAGACCCCAGTGACTATTCGTGCATCTACTCCACTCTGATCTTTATTGCATCCCAGGCTAAGAAACACAGTGTAACACCAATTATCACGTTTGACCAGCCTTTGTACTGGAAGGCAATGACAATTTGTCAGATCACAGCCGGATGACTGCTACCTGAAACAAATAGTCCTCAGGCTTGGAGGCTTCCATACTGAGATGAGCTTTCTTGGGAGCATTGGTCATCTAATGCCAAGGACGGGACCGGAAGAAGTGCTTGAGCTTGTGTATGCTAGTAACTCTGTAAAGCACATGCTAACTGGTAAGGCAGTGTCGTGTGCACTACGTGGACACATGTTGATAGATGCTGCTCTAAGCACAATACTTGTAGCAGATGCCTGTACTGTACCAGTACAAACCTTTGACAAGAGTTAGAAGATGATGAAATCATGTCGTGGTCAAGTGGTCAAGGTCGATGACTTGTATACTATTGTAACCTATCATCACTGATTGTCACGGATTCGAGCCCCGCTCAGGCTGTGTCTATTGATATGAAAGAGTTGGCAGTTTCTTACAGAGGTTGTGGTACCAAATACTGGTTAACCGCTGGAGCCATGTCCAGGAAAGGTGTTGTTAGGTAAACTGCCTGCCAGCGATATAGTCAAAAATGGTGGTATAACCCGAACACATTCTGTCATGTATGTTTTGCAGGAGAGATGACGGCAGAAGAAGAGAAACACTTGTCTACATCCTCCGTGTCTAATGCACGAACACCCGAGGATAAGATGCTCGGAGGAATGCACGAGGAAACAAGATACTTGCTGCACGAGTTCTACAAGGGGTATAACCAAGAACTTGCGCAACTTTTGGGAAATACAAAATTCTTATGGAGAGCTGTGTAACCAAACTGAAAGTGACAGTATTTTGTGATATTTATGTCGATTGATAAGTAAATATACTTTATACATGTACATGTAGTTATTTTGTCTGTGTGTTGGGTTTGTCCGTCCGTCCGTCTTTCGTGGTTGTGAATAATATACCAATAGTCTGTCATTCTGTTTTACCTTGTCGAAACACTTGCCTCTCGCCCGATGTAGGTTCGAATCCCACTGGAGTGTCGAATTATTTCATGTGATTATTTCTATTCAGCTGGAATGCCGAAAGTCGTGGGTGAGGTTTGATGTTCCCGAGCTCTTATCCTGTTAAAATTAGAAAATTAAGCTTTTCAAAACATGTTAGCAAAAAAAGAGAAGAGTTTGCATAATACAATGTATGTCAATAACAGGAAATAAATTATGCATTTAATAAAACATTTGTGGACGATGACCCCGGACCCCAGATTGACCGGCATTGTCGTTTTTCCACCTAAGTGTAGTAATGGAAGCAGACGATATAGATCGTTGTCATGCTAACAACATATCTAAAACATTTGATGTAGTCCGCATCCGTGGTCGAGTGGTTACGGTCGCTGACTTGTATACCATTGTAACCTATCATCACTTGTGGGCACGTGTTTGAGCCCCGCTCAGATCGTGTCTCATTGATTTGAAAAAGTTGACAGTTTCTTATGGAGATTGGTGCACACACAAGTACTGGTTAACCGCAGGAGCCTGCCCAGGAAAGGTGTTAAGGCGATATAGCCCAAAATGATGCAGGCGTAAAACCCGAACTAACAAACAAACATAAGGTTAATGATGTAGATGAAACAACATGTGTTCAGAAGTGGCTTGTTTAAATGTCTGACATAGATACATGCATGTACTGTGTTTAAATGTCTCACATAGATACATGCATGTACTGTGTTTAAATGTCTGACATAGATACATGCCTGTAGTGTGTTTAAATGTCTGACATAGATACATGCCTGTAGTGTGTTTGAATGTCTGACATAGATACATGCCTGTAGTGTGTTTAAATGTCTGACATAGATACATGCATGTAGTGTGTTTGAATGTCTGACATAGATACATGCCTGTAGTGTGCTTAAATTTCTGACATAGATATATGCCTGTAGTGTGTTTAAATGTCTGACATAGATACATGCCTGTAGTGTGTTTGAATGTCTGACATAGATACATGCATGTAGTGTGTTTGAATGTCTGACATAGATACATGCCTGTAGTGTGCTTAAATTTCTAACATAGATACATGCCTGTAGTGTGTTTGAATGTCTAACATTGATACATGCCTGTAGTGTGTTTAAATGTCTGACATAGATACATGCCTGTAGTGTGTTTAAATGTCAATGTCTGACATAGATTCATGCATGTAGTGTGTTGAATGTCTGACATAGCTACATGCATGTAGTGTGTTTGAATGTCTGACATAGATACATGCCTGTAGTGTGTGTAAATGTTTGAAATAGATACATGCTTGTACTGTGTTTAAATGTCTGACATAGATACATGCATGTAGTGTGTGTAAATGTCTGACATAGATACATGCATGTAGTGTGTGTAAATGTCTGACATAGATACATGCCTGTAGTGTGTTTAAATGTCTGACATAGATACATGCCTGTAGTGTGTGTAAATGTCTGACATAGATACATGCCTGTAGTGTGTTTGAATGTCTGACATAGATACATGCATGTAGTGTGTGTAAATGTTTGAAATAGATACATGCTTGTACTGTGTTTAAATGTCTGACATAGATACATGCATGTAGTGTGTGTAAATGTCTGACATAGATACATGCATGTAGTGTGTGTAAATGTCTGACATAGATACATGCCTGTAGTGTGTTTAAATGTCTGACATAGATACATGCCTGTAGTGTGTGTAAATGTCTGACATAGATACATGCCTGTAGTGTGTTTGAATGTCTGACATAGATACATGCATGTAGTGTGTGTAAATGTTTGAAATAGATACATGCTTGTACTGTGTTTAAATGTCTGACATAGATACATGCATGTAGTGTGTGTAAATGTCTGACATTGATACATGCATGTAGTGTGTGTAAATGTCTGACATAGATACATGCCTGTAGTGTGTTTGAATGTCTGACATAGATACATGCCTGTAGTGTGTTTGAATGTCTGATATAGATATATGCCTATAGTGTGTTTGAATGTCTGACATAGATACATGCCTGTAGTGTGTTTAAATGTCTGACATAGATACATGCCTGTAGTGTGTTTGAATGTCTGACATATATACATGACTGTAGTGTGTGTAAAAGTCTGACATAGATACATGCCTATAGTGTTTTTGAATGTCGATGTCTGACATAGATACATGCTTGTAGTGTGTGTAAATGTCTGACATAGATACATGCCTATAGTGTGTTTGAATGTCAATGTCTGACATAGATACATGCCTGTAGTGTGTTTGAATGTCTGAAATAGATATATGCCTATAGTGTGTTTGAATGTCTGACATAGATACATGACTGTAGTGTGTTTAAATGTCTGACATAGATACATGCCTGTAGTGTGTTTAAATGTCTGACATAGATACATGCCTGTAGTGTGTTTAAATGTCTGACATAGATACATGCCTGTAGTGTGCTTAAATGTCTGACATAGATACATGCATGTAGTGTGTTTAAATGTCTGACATAGATACATGCATGTAGTGTGTTTAAATGTCTGACCTAGATACATGCATGTAGTGTGTTTGAATGTGCGAAATAGATACATGCCTGTAGTGTGTTTAAATGTCTGACATAGATACATGCCTGTAGTGTGTGTAAATGTCTGACATAGATGCATGCATGTAGTGTGTGTAAATGTCTGAAATAGATACATGCATGTAGTGTGTTTAAATGTCTGACATAGTTACATGCATGTAGTGTGTTTGAATGTCTGACATATATTCATGCCTGTAGTGTGTTTGAATGTCTGACATAGATACATGCATGTAGTGTGTTTAAATGTCTGACATAGATACATGCATGTAGTGTGTTTGAATGTCTGACATAGATACATGCATGTAGTGTGTTTAAATGTCTGACATAGTTACATGCATGTAGTGTGTTTGAATGTCTGACATAGATACATGCATGTAGTGTGTTTAAATGTCTGACATAGATACATGCCTGTAGTGTGTTTGAATGTCTGACAAAGATACATGCCTGTAGTGTGTTTGAATGTCTGACATAGATACATGCCTGTAGTGTGTTTGAATGTCTGACATAGATACATGCATGTAGTGTGTTTAAATGTCTGACATAGATACATGCCTGTAGTGTGTTTGAATGTCTGACATAGATACATGCCAGTAGTGTGTTTAAATGTCTGACATAGTTACATGCATGTAGTGTGTTTGAATATCTGACATAGATACATGCCTGTAGTGTGTTTCAATGTCTGACATATATACATGCCTGTAGTGTGTTTGAATGTCTGACATAGATACATGACTGTAGTGTGTTTAAATGTCTGACATAGATACATGCCTGTAGTGTGTGTAAATGTCTGACATAGATACACCAATGTCTGACATAGATACATGCCTGTAGGGTTAATGCTGAAAATAATGCCTATAGTGTGTTTGAATGTCTGACATAGATACATGCCTGTAGTGTGTTTAAATGTCTGACATAGATACATGCCTGTAGTGTGTTAATGTCAAGTCTGACATAGATACATGCTATGTTTATGTCTGACATAGATACATGCTGTAGTGTGTTAATGTCTGAATAGATAATGCCTTAGTGTTTTGAATGTCTGACATAGATACATGCTGTAGTGTGTTTAAATGTCTGACATAGATACATGCCTGTAGTGTGTTTAAATGTCTGACATAGATACATGCCTGTAGTGTGTTAAATGTCTGACATAGATACATGCATGTAGTTGTTAAATGTCTGACATAGATACATGCATGTAGTGTGTTTAAATGTCTGACTAGATACATGCATGTAGTGTGTTTGAATGTTGACATAGATACATGCCTGTAGTGTGTTTAAATGTCTGACATAGATACATGCCTGTAGTGTGTGTAAATGTCTGACATAGATCATGCATGTAGTGTGTGTAAATGTCTGAATAGATACATGCATGTAGTGTGTTAAATGTCTGACATAGTACATGCATGTAGTGTGTTTAATGTCTGACATAGATCATGCCTGTAGTGTGTTTGAATGTCTGACATAGATACATGCATGTAGTGTGTTTAAATGTCTGACATAGATACATGCATGTAGTGTGTTTGAATGTCTGACATAGATACATGCATGTAGTGTGTTTAAATGTCTGACATAGTTACATGCATGTAGTGTGTTTGAATGTCTGACATAGATACATGCATGTAGTGTGTTTAAATGTCTGACATAGATACATGCCTGTAGTGTGTTTGAATGTCTGACAAAGATACATGCCTGTAGTGTGTTTGAATGTCTGACATAGATACATGCCTGTAGTGTGTTTGAATGTCTGACATAGATACATGCATGTAGTGTGTTTAAATGTCTGACATAGATACATGCCTGTAGTGTGTTTGAATGTCTGACATAGATACATGCCAGTAGTGTGTTTAAATGTCTGACATAGTTACATGCATGTAGTGTGTTTGAATATCTGACATAGATACATGCCTGTAGTGTGTTTCAATGTCTGACATATATACATGCCTGTAGTGTGTTTGAATGTCTGACATAGATACATGACTGTAGTGTGTTTAAATGTCTGACATAGATACATGCCTGTAGTGTGTTTAAATGTCTGACATAGATACATGCCTGTAGTGTGTTTAAATGTCTGACATAGATACATGCCTGTAGTGTGCTTAAATGTCTGACATAGATACATGCCTGTAGTGTGTTTAAATGTCTGACATAGATACATGCCTGTAGTGTGCTTAAATGTCTGACATAGATACATGCCTGTAGTGTGTTTAAATGTCAATGTCTGACATAGATACATGCATGTAGTGTGTTGAATGTCTGACATTGATACATACATGTAGTGTGTTTGAATGTCTGACATAGATACATGCCTGTAGTGTGTTTGAATGTCTGACATAGATACTTGCATGTAGTGTGTTTGAATGTCTGACATAGATACATGCCTGTAGTGTGTGTAAATGTCTGACATAGATACATGCATGTAGTGTGTGTAAATGTCTGACATAGATACATGCCTGTAGTGTGTTTGAATGTCTGACATAGATACATGCCTGTAGTGTGTTTGAATGTCTGACATAGATACATGCATGTAGTGTGTGTAAATGTTGAAATAGATACATGCTTGTACTGTGTTTAAAGGTCTGACATAGATACATGCATGTAGTGTGTGTAAATGTCTGACATAGATACATGCATGTAGTGTGTTTAAATGTCTGACATAGATACAGCCGTAGTGTGTGTAAATGTCTGACATAGATACATGCCTGTAGTGTGTGTAAATGTCTGACATAGATACATGCATGTAGTGTGTTTAAATGTCTGACATAGATACATGCATGTAGTGTGTTTAATGTTACATAGATACATGCCTGTAGTGTGTTTAAATGTCTGACATAGATACATGCCTGTAGTGTGTTAATGTCTGACATAGATACATGCCTGTAGTGTGTTTGAATGTCTGACATAGATACATGCATGTAGTGTGTGTAAATGTTTGAAATAGATACATGCTTGTACTGTGTTTAAATGTCTGACATAGATACATGCATGTAGTGTGTGTAAATGTCTGACATAGATACATGCATGTAGTGTGTGTAAATGTCTGACATAGATACATGCCTGTAGTGTGTTTAAATGTCTGACATAGATACATGCCTGTAGTGTGTGTAAATGTCTGACATAGATACATGCCTGTAGTGTGTTTGAATGTCTGACATAGATACATGCATGTAGTGTGTGTAAATGTTTGAAATAGATACATGCTTGTACTGTGTTTAAATGTCTGACATAGATACATGCATGTAGTGTGTGTAAATGTCTGACATAGATACATGCATGTAGTGTGTGTAAATGTCTGACATAGATACATGCCTGTAGTGTGTTTAAATGTCTGACATAGATACATGCATGTAGTGTGTGTAAATGTCTGACATAGATACATGCATGTAGTGTGTTTAAATGTCTGACATAGATACATGCATGTAGTTGTTAAATGTCTGACATGATCATGCTGTAGTGTGTTAAATGTCTGACATAGATACATGCCTGTAGTGTGTGTAAATGTCTGACATAGATACATGCCTGTAGTGTGTGTAAATGTCTGACATAGATACATGCATGTAGTGTGTTTAAATGTCTGACATAGATACTGTAGTGTGTTTAATGTCTGACATAGATCATGCTGTAGTGTGTTTAATGTCTGACATAGATACATGCTTAGTGTGTTAATGTCTGACATAGATACATGCATGTAGTGTGTTTAACACAAACACAAATGTCGACATAGATACATGCCTGTAGTGTGTTTGAATGTCTGACATAGATACATGCCTGTAGTGTGTTTAAATGTCTGACATAGATACATGCCTGTAGTGTGTTTGAATGTCTGACATAGATACATGCCTGTAGTGTGTTTAAATGTCTGACATAGATACATGCATGTAGTGTGTTTAAATGTCTGACATAGATACATGCATGTAGTGTGTTTGAATGTCTGACATAGATACATGCCTGTAGTGTGTTTAAATGTCTGACATAGATACATGCCTGTAGTGTGTTTAAATGTCTGACATAGATACATGCATGTAGTGTGTTTAAATGTCTGACATAGATACATGCATGTAGTGTGTTTAATGTCTGACATAGATACATGCTGTAGTGTGTTTAATGTCTGACATAGATACATGCTGTAGTGTGTTTGAATGTCTGACATAGATACATGCCTGTAGTGTGTTTAAATGTCTGACATAGTTACATGCATGTAGTGTGTTTGAATGTCTGACATAGATACATGCATGTAGTGTGTTTGAATGTCTGACATAGATACATGCCTGTAGTGTGTTTGAATGTCTGATATAGATATATGCCTATAGTGTGTTTGAATGTCTGACATAGATACATGCCTGTAGTGTGTTTAAATGTCTGACATAGATACATGCCTGTAGTGTGTTTGAATGTCTGACATATATACATGACTGTAGTGTGTGTAAAAGTCTGACATAGATACATGCCTATAGTGTTTTTGAATGTCAATGTCTGACATAGATACATGCCTGTAGTGTGTTTGAATGTCTGAAATAGATATATGCCTATAGTGTCTTTGAATGTCTGACATAGATACATGACTGTAGTGTGTTTAAATGTCTGACATAGATACATGCCTGTAGTGTGTTTAAATGTCTGACATAGATACATGCCTGTAGTGTGTTTAAATGTCTGACATAGATACATGCATGTAGTGTGTTTAAATGTCTGACATAGATACATGCATGTAGTGTGTTTAAATGTCTGACCTAGATACATGCATGTAGTGTGTTTGAATGTGTGACATAGATACATGCCTGTAGTGTGTTTAAATGTCTGACATAGATACATGCCTGTAGTGTGTGTAACTGTCTGACATAGATGCATGCATGTAGTGTGTGTAAATGTCTGAAATAGATACATGCATGTAGTGTGTTTAAATGTCTGACATAGTTACATGCATGTAGTGTGTTTGAATGTCTGACATAGATTCATGCCTGTAGTGTGTTTGAATGTCTGACATAGATACATGCATGTAGTGTGTTTAAATGTCTGACATAGATACATGCATGTAGTGTGTTTGAATGTCTGACATAGATACATGCATGTAGTGTGTTTAAATGTCTGACATAGTTACATGCATGTAGTGTGTTTGAATGTCTGACATAGATACATGCATGTAGTGTGTTTAAATGTCTGACATAGATACATGCCTGTAGTGTGTTTGAATGTCTGACAAAGATACATGCCTGTAGTGTGTTTGAATGTCTGACATAGATACATGCCTGTAGTGTGTTTGAATGTCTGACATAGATACATGCATGTAGTGTGTTTAAATGTCTGACATAGATACATGCCTGTAGTGTGTTTGAATGTCTGACATAGATACATGCCAGTAGTGTGTTTAAATGTCTGACATAGTTACATGCATGTAGTGTGTTTGAATATCTGACATAGATACATGTCTGTAGTGTGTTTCAATGTCTGACATATATACATGCCTGTAGTGTGTTTGAATGTCTGACATAGATACATGACTGTAGTGTGTTTAAATGTCTGACATAGATACATGCCTGTAGTGTGTTTAAATGTCTGACATAGATACATGCCTGTAGTGTGTTTAAATGTCTGACATAGATACATGCCTGTAGTGTGCTTAAATGTCTGACATAGATACATGCCTGTAGTGTGTTTAAATGTCTGACATAGATACATGCCTGTAGTGTGCTTAAATGTCTGACATAGATACATGCCTGTAGTGTGTTTAAATGTCAATGTCTGACATAGATACATGCATGTAGTGTGTTGAATGTCTGACATTGATACATACATGTAGTGTGTTTGAATGTCTGACATAGATACATGCCTGTAGTGTGTTTGAATGTCTGACATAGATACTTGCATGTAGTGTGTTTGAATGTCTGACATAGATACATGCCTGTAGTGTGTGTAAATGTCTGACATAGATACATGCATGTAGTGTGTGTAAATGTCTGACATAGATACATGCCTGTAGTGTGTTTGAATGTCTGACATAGATACATGCCTGTAGTGTGTTTGAATGTCTGACATAGATACATGCATGTAGTGTGTGTAAATGTTTGAAATAGATACATGCTTGTACTGTGTTTAAAGGTCTGACATAGATACATGCATGTAGTGTGTGTAAATGTCTGACATAGATACATGCATGTAGTGTGTTTAAATGTCTGACATAGATACATGCCTGTAGTGTGTGTAAATGTCTGACATAGATACATGCCTGTAGTGTGTGTAAATGTCTGACATAGATACATGCATGTAGTGTGTTTAAATGTCTGACATAGATACATGCATGTAGTGTGTTTGAATGTGTAACATAGATACATGCCTGTAGTGTGTTTAAATGTCTGACATAGATACATGCGTGTAGTGTGTTTGAATGTCTGACATAGATACATGCCTGTAGTGTGTTTAAATGTCTGACATAGTTACATGCATGTAGTGTGTTTGAATGTCTGACATAGATACATGCATGTAGTGTGTTTGAATGTCTGACATAGATACATGCCTGTAGTGTGTTTGAATGTCTGATATAGATATATACCTATAGTGTATTTGAATGTCTGACATAGATACATGCCTGTAGTGTGTTTAAATGTCTGACATAGATACATGCCTGTAGTGTGTTTGAATGTCTGACATATATACATGCCTGTAGTGTGTGTAAAAGTCTGACATAGATACATGCCTATAGTGTTTTTGAATGTCAATGTCTGACATAGATACATGCTTGTAGTGTGTGTAAATGTCTGACATAGATACATGCCTATAGTGTGTTTGAATGTCAATGTCTGACATAGATACATGCCTATAGTGTGTTTGAATGTCTGACATAGATACATGACTGTAGTGTGTTTAAATGTCTGACATAGATACATGCCTGTAGTGTGTTTAAATGTCTGACATAGATACATGCCTGTAGTGTGTTTAAATGTCTGACATAGATACATGCCTGTAGTGTGCTTAAATGTCTGACATAGATACATGCATGTAGTGTGTTTAAATGTCTGACATAGATACATGCATGTAGTGTGTTTAAATGTCTGACCTAGATACATGCATGTAGTGTGTTTAAATGTCTGACATAGATACATGCCTGTAGTGTGTGTAAATGTCTGACATAGATACATGCATGTAGTGTGTGTAAATGTCTGAAATAGATACATGCATGTAGTGTGTTTAAATGTCTGACATAGTTACATGCATGTAGTGTGTTTGAATGTCTGACATAGATTCATGCCTGTAGTGTGTTTGAATGTCTGACATAGATACATGCATGTAGTGTGTTTGAATGTCTGACATAGATACATGCATGTAGTGTGTTTAAATGTCTGACATAGTTACATGCATGTAGTGTGTTTGAATGTCTGACATAGATACATGCATGTAGTGTGTTTAAATGTCGGACATAGATACATGCCTGTAGTGTGTTTGAATGTCTGACAAAGATACATGCCTGTAGTGTGTTTGAATGTCTGACATAGATACATGCCTGTAGTGTGTTTGAATGTCTGACATAGATACATGCATGTAGTGTGTTTAAATGTCTGACATAGATACATGCCTGTAGTGTGTTTGAATGTCTGACATAGATACATGCCTGTAGTGTGTTTAAATGTCTGACATAGTTACATGCATGTAGTGTGTTTGAATATCTGACATAGATACATGCCTGTAGTGTGTTTCAATGTCTGACATAGATACATGCCTGTAGTGTGTTTGAATGTCTGACATAGATACATGCATGTACTGTGTTTAAATGTCTGACATAGATACATGCCTGTAGTGTGTTTGAATGTCTGACATAGATACATGCCTGTAGTGTGTTTGAATATCTGATATAGATATATGCCTATAGTGTGTTTGAATGTCTGACATAGATACATGACTGTAGTGTGTTTAAATGTCTGACATAGATACATGCCTGTAGTGTGTTTAAATGTCTGACATAGATACATGCCTGTAGTGTGTTTAAATGTCTGACATAGATACATGCCTGTAGTGTGTTTAAATGTCTGACATAGATACATGCCTGTAGTGTGCTTAAATGTCTGACATAGATACATGCATGTAGTGTGTTTAAATGTCTGACATAGATACATGCATGTAGTGTGTTTAAATGTCTGACATAGATACATGCATGTAGTGTGTTTAAATGTCTGACATAGATACATGCCTGTAGTGTGTGTAAATGTCTGACATAGATACATGCATGTAGTGTGTGTAAATGTCTGAAATAGATACATGCATGTAGTGTGTTTAAATGTCTGACATAGTTACATGCATGTAGTGTGTTTGAATGTCTGACATAGATTCATGCCTGTAGTGTGTTTGAATGTCTGACATAGATACATGCATGTAGTGTGTTTAAATGTCTGACATAGATACATGCATGTAGTGTGTTTGAATGTCTGACATAGATACATGCATGTAGTGTGTTTCAATGTCTGACATAGATACATGCATGTAGTGTGTTTGAATGTCTGACATAGATACATGCATGTAGTGTGTTTAAATGTCTGACATAGATACATGCCTGTAGTGTGTTTGAATGTCTGACATAGATACATGCATGTAGTGTGTTTAAATGTCTGACATAGATACATGCCTGTAGTGTGTTTGAATGTCTGACATAGATACATGCCTGTAGTGTGTTTAAATGTCTGACATTGTTACATGCATGTAGTGTGTTTGAATATCTGACATAGATACATGCCTGTAGTGTGTTTCAATGTCTGACATATATACATGCCTGTAGTGTGTTTGAATGTCTGACATAGATACATGCATGTACTGTGTTTAAATGTCTGACATAGATACATGCCTGTAGTGTGTGTAAATGTCTGACATAGATACATGCATGTAGTGTGTGTAAATGTCTGACATAGATACATGCCTGTAGTGTGTTTAAATGTCTGACATATATACATGCCTGTAGTGTGTGTAAATGTCTGACATAGATACATGCCTGTAGTGTGTTTGAATGTCTGACATAGATACATGCATGTAGTGTGTGTAAATGTTTGAATTAGATACATGCTTGTACTGTGTTTAAATGTCTGACATAGATACATGCATGTAGTGTGTGTAAATGTGTGACATTGATACATGCATGTAGTGTGTGTAAATGTCTGACATAGATACATGCCTGTAGTGTGTGTAAATGTCTGACATAGATACATGCATGTAGTGTGTTTAAATGTCTGACATAGATACATGCATGTAGTGTGTTTGAATGTGTGACATAGATACATGCCTGTAGTGTGTTTAAATGTCTGACATAGATACATGCTTGTAGTGTGTTTGAATGTCTGACATAGATACATGCCTGTAGTGTGTTTAAATGTCTGACATAGTTACATGCATGTAGTGTGTTTGAATGTCTGACATAGATACATGCATGTAGTGTGTTTGAATGTCTGACATAGATACATGCCTGTAGTGTGTTTGAATGTCTGACATAGATACATGCCTGTAGTGTGTTTAAATGTCTGACATAGATACATGCCTGTAGTGTGTTTGAATGTCAATGTCTGACATAGATACATGCCTGTAGTGTGTTTGAATGTCTGAAATAGATATATGCCTATAGTGTGTTTGAATGTCTGACATAGATACATGACTGTAGTGTGTTTAAATGTCTGACATAGATACATGCCTGTAGTGTGTTTAAATGTCTGACATAGATACATGCCTGTAGTGTGTTTAAATGTCTGACATAGATACATGCCTGTAGTGTGTTTAAATGTCTGACATAGATACATGCATGTAGTGTGTTTAAATGTCTGACATAGATACATGCATGTAGTGTGTTTAAATGTCTGACCTAGATACATGCATGTAGTGTGTTTGAATGTGTGACATAGATACATGCCTGTAGTGTGTTTAAATGTCTGACATAGATACATGCCTGTAGTGTGTGTAAATGTCTGACATAGATGCATGCATGTAGTGTGTGTAAATGTCTGAAATAGATACATGCATGTAGTGTGTTTAAATGTCTGACATAGTTACATGCATGTAGTGTGTTTGAATGTCTGACAT